>MCGT01000032.1:0-319875 GCA_002104935.1 Hesseltinella vesiculosa | reverse complement strand
TACGACAAAAAAAAAAAATCCTGCGCCAAATTTGTCATTGGTTTGTGCGACACTCAGAAATCCAAAGGTCCGCCACCTGTCTTCCAGGAGAGCCGCCACTTATTCATGGAGAAGAGTGTACAGTCAAACCACTTTCAACCGTCGTTCTGATAAAAATATTTGTCACACACTTCTTTTTTGAAATGACATGTTTTCCATTTTGAATTGACCAAAAATGCAAGCCGAAAAGTCGCCCTGGAATAGGCAAAATGTCGCCCTGGCTATTCAAATTGTCAGATTCTAGCTCTTTTGATGCTGGTCTTTTCTTTTCGCTTTGTCTCGACTAGTTTTCTTTTTTTGTGATGCCATTTCAGTTTATATATGAGGATGGTAAGGGACATGTGCTTAATGAGCATGGTGACGATGCCGTGGCTGTTGAGGATGTCAGGATGGAAGTCGAGGGGATCACGTCGTTTGACGATCACCGGCAACTCATGCAGCAGCAAATTGCCCCTGTTCCTGAGACTGACATGAAGCCAGAGCAGCCTTCCAAACAGCAAACGGGACCCCCCCCAAAAAAAGGAGAGCACTTCTCATATGAATTCAAGAAGATCATCGTTGACGAGTGCCTGGAAAAACCCCAAATACCAACTACAGTCATTGCTGCTAAGTATGGACTCAAGGTGCCTCGCACAGCCCAACGGTGGGTGGAAGCTTTTAGAAAACATGGTGACGAGGGTCTCATGAGGAAGCAACATGGAGGAAGAAAACCAGTATTGAATGAGAGCCATAAGGCATATTTGACAGCCCTATTCGATGATAACCCAGCAGCAACAATGGATGAAGCGATAGACGGGTTGACAAAGGATTTCGTCGGTCTGGAAATTAAGCGGTCAGCTGTAAACAATTTCCTCAAGCACGAAATGAAGATGACGTTTAAGAAGGTGGAGTTGCACGCTGAAGCTCGGGATTCTCCTGTCATTCTGAATAAAATCTTAGAAAAAAAAAGGGTGGACACGAAAGGGAATGGCTGCCATCCAATTAGGAACAACTGCCATCTTTTTTTTACTTGTCTCTCTCACTTGCTACTGGCAGTCGTGTGAGGCCATAAAAAAAAATAAGTCGCAAAAAGATGGCGTGCACATGGAAGCAGGTTTGTGCCTACTGAAAGTCAATGACGTGCACTGGAATCAGGTTGGCGTGCAATAATTGTTTGGTTTGCGTGTAAAAAGGGTTTCTTCCAGTGTGCTGGTCACTGAAAATCCTGTGGCATCACCAACATGGTCTCACCCTCTCATCTCGTTCATGCATGTTTCACTCCGCGCGTGCCATTTATTCCCCCCCCCTCTTTTTTTTTTTTTTCATCTGAACACCATGGGTCGCAAAAGATCTACACAAATGGAGGATACACGATCCACGACAAAACCAGCCCTTACCATTACATCCACTGAGGAAGCTATTGAAGCTTTGAATACCCAAATCAAGCATTTCCTCACCGACCAGCTCAGGAAGCACAAGGACCGTGACAAGCTGAAAGCTGATCTTCTTGGTAAACAACGCTTGCCAAAAGGCCTCCTCCTCAATATCGATCAACTTTGCGGAAAAACAGCGCCATGGTTTGCTCCCAATTATCACAAGCGCTTCCATTTTTTAGACACTTGGAGGGGCTACATTAATCACCACTATGATGAACTGGCGGCGATGATCCCAGCGCCAACGGCCTCCTCATCCAAGACCACCTCGCCCTCCCAGCCCACAAAACCAACGCAGAAAGAGGAGATCAGAGTCGCCCACAAGTCTCTTCGCCAAATCTTGCTTCCAGCGATCAACGAATCACCAGAGGCTTTGAGCAATGTACTGTCTACCATCAAGGACGCACGCATCGCAGTCACAAAGTATTCCCGTGACATGTTCACACTGTTACACACAAGTGTTCTAAAGTACGCCACCAATCCAAACGCGGACTGGTACACCAGCGGTAAGCATAGCTTAATAGACAGCAAGCCTGGCGCTCATTTTTTTTTTTTTTGTAGCAAGCGTTCCTGGGCGTGTCACTGTTAGCAACCTCTTACCCTCCTTTGCTCAGCGCAACCTGGATCAAGTCAAGGACGGGCAGTTTTCCACTCTCCCACCGCCCACAAGCAGCTCTTGCAACGACGTGTTTGGAATACAGCATATCCAATACCTCTATTCCTCCCACTTTGGCCATACGCGCGAGAGCACAAAAACCAGCCATCCCAATTGGAGTCTCACCTAGCAGTGGACTGGTCCTTTGACCCCCCAAGCAAGTTGATGACTTCAAACGTCCGGTCCGTATACCACAACAAACTGGATACATCATTTAAGAATATCCTCGCTGGAAAGTCCTTTGTGAAAATGACAAGATACCTTGTGCGCCTGCTATTGCGCCTTTGGCTCGCCCCTACTCGAGAACAGCGCCACACCAACATGAAAAAGTCTTTTGCGAAAAAGAAGCGTGACAATGCTTGTGCGGTATGGCTAATAACGGGGAGAGAGATATAAAAAAAAAGGTGCCTGACTTTTTTTTTTTTTTGTGATAATAGCTGCACGACGACCCCGCCAAGAAGATGAAGGCCCTGTATTGCAACACGAGAAATGCACTGAGAAGGAAAGCTAAAGAAATGAGCAAGAAACGGAGCCGTGGAGCACTGAACGAACGTCAACAAGCTGGATTTGATCGCCGTATGAGCAATCTACAAGAAAAAATGGTAAGTTTGGACTTCTTTGGGATGCATTCTTTTATATCTCTTCTATAGGATTTTTACAAGAAAGAACGAAAGCAAATCATCTCGAGCAAACATTCCAGTTCTGTTGAAGCCCAGGTTTGCAAAAAAAAAAAAAAAAAAAAAAAAAAATGCACGAAAACTCTTATGCTTTTTTTTTTCTAGAGCTCCACTGATGTTTCTATTGCCACAGATGCCGATGCGGCTGCGCTCAGTGATGATCTCGATTCCGATGGGCGTAATGTTGAAGACCATGAGGAGCCTTCTGAAGCAGATGTGTCAGCAAGGCGAATGCGATCATTGCAAGGGATCACCATGAAGCTGCTCTTCAGCGAATCAGATGTCACTCTTCAAGATACGTCCCTGAAAAAGCATACCCAGAAGCTCCAGCTCATCGACAAAGAAGTTCGCGCCATGAAGTTAGTGTTCAACACGCTGAAGCCATACATCCCTTGCGAAAACGCACCCAAATGCCACCGCTTGAACATTATACTCTTTGGCAATGAAGTCCTTCGGGTGGTTGGTTATGACAAGTTCACCATGGAAGCATGTCCATCTGTTTCTGCAGGGACCACCTACAGCCTCTCACTTGATGCACCAAGTGTCCACGAGCTTCTCGGGAAGCACATCAATGTCAAGGAGAAAGGGATCGGCTCGGCTGCCCAGGCACGGCATCAAAAGAACGACGTCTTTGCTTGCCTCTTCAATATGGACAAGGTCGAACAAATCTGCAGTAAAAACGGTATCCAATTCATCCACCATATCGACATTCATGGGTCTGGGGATGTAGCATTGCGCGGTACGACGATGAAGCCTCGCCAAAAGTCTGTGTATGAAGAACGAAAACTGCGTGGTATGGGCAAGACTGCTCCTGGATCGGTGCCTGTTCAAGAATCCATTGACGAACTTGACCTCTGTATCAAGAACCTGGAAAAAGAACGCGATGTCCAAAGTAAATCTGCAAGAATCGCCACAGCATCCTTGTCTGATCTTGGCAAAAATATGAAGGACAAGCTGACACGAGGATACGGGGACGAAAGGTTCAAACAAGAACGTCATGACGACGTCAAGGCCGAGCGCATTCTCAAGGAGCAAAAACGGGAAGCCATTAAGGCGAAACACGACATCCTCGACAAGTTGGCAGAAAAGCGAAAGATGAAATACTTGCATCAAAAGGTAAGAGTAATGGAATTATGTCAGTGCATTTGCAAAAAAAAAAAAAAGAGGCATTCACACTTTTGCTTTAGGAACAAAGCGACAAATCTGCCGCGAAAAAACCTGCGAAGGCCATGGACAACAGCCGCCACCACCACCCACCGTGCTCACGCCAACAACAAGGACGGAGGAGGATCCTTGCGAGACCGAAATTGGCACCGTTGACCTTGAGCATACCGTTGTCAGCGGCACAGATTATGGGATAGTGTCTTTTGCGACCACGGTCACCCATTCTGCGCAACAATTGTCTACCATCATGAAAGGTGAATTTGTCAAGTTACCAAAGGCCACAACGACAACAGCCAAGGATTTGCACTGGAGGACTGGCACGTTTCACTTTATGAAAAAACTTCAAAAACGGAAAAAGGTAAGAAAAAAAATTGCCAGGTTGTGTGGGTCAAAGTGTCTTGAGCGAACCACTGATGGCTTTTATTCGTCCAGGCCGCCAGAATCAGTGACTCTGAAGCCTTACTTGCAAAGAATGCCATGACCTTTTGTACAACCCACGACGACCTGTTGGCGCGGTATGCCAAAACGCAAGAAGCAAGTGCCGCCGTGCAGGCATTTTATGCCGCACCATGGATCGGTCGTGCCCGTCGCTTCTTAGATTGGCATACCCCACTTGTCCGTGAAGGCATGGTGATCCAAGAACAAAGACGCCACAAGCCCAACCAATTGATTCGTGCCATCGGCAACTGTGGATCTGGTGTCGGCTCGCGTATTGGTGGCCATATGCGTGTTGGCGGGAAGTGGCACCGGCGCGTTGCTCAGAGACATGGTGTGTCGCTTATCGTCAATGAGCATCGTACTTCAATGACATGTCCATTTTGTGGCTCATGTATCATGCATCCAAAAAAAAAAGGTGGTCGCCTCAACCTGGGCACGTCAGCGTGCATCAATGGTTCTTGCCCTTCGGTGAAGATCTCTATGAACACGTTTGGAAGAGATTCCCTGGCAGCAACATGCATAGCCTTGCGAGGCTTTGGGCAGCTGGTTGGCCATCCTACGCTTTGAAGACACATTTTATGACTGCCTCCCATGCCATGATGGTATGAGGAGGTGTGGAACCCTCTCATGAGGTTTGAAAACAGTGACAACGTAAGTAACCAAAAAAAAAAAAAAAGCGGTTATGGACTTTTAGCATGTCACTCATTTTTTTTTCACTGCGACTCTATCTCATCTTCTGTCTGTCAAATTAATTTTTCAAATACGACATTTAATTTTTATCATCTCTCCCAATTTCCCTTTTACTGTACGACTTCGTTCTTGTGGCACCTGACATTTGTTTATGGTTTAAGTGTATTAAGTAGGATTACTTTCCAATCTTGCATACGAGCTGCTGAATGACCAACGTAACCGCGCAATTGTTGACACGTTTCCTTGTTGATAGCTTTCTCGATGCGATCATGTATTACAATTCTTCTTTCATGATGCATTCCCTACGATCATACTTTGGTCTTTACTGGCAGGTACACATATTTGTATTCACTTTTTACAATCAGCTCATCAATTGCGATGTTGGTACAATGTATACTTTTTATGCAAAAAAAAAGTGAATATTAGACAAAGCGAAGCATAAACGTATTTGAAGGGTAAAGCGTCAGGCTTTTAGTTGAGCTGTGAATACTGTTTTTGCATGCAAAGGAACGGCACAAGTCACCAGCTTGTTCCCAAGTACGCGAGAAAGTTAGTTGAACGCGTGCGAAACCCTTACTCGTGAACTAGGACAATTGGTAATCAGTGAGCGTGAGCACTCTCTTGGACGAAGCCAAACACTAGAATGTAATTTTGGCAGTTCGCCCATTTGGTTTGCCTGCAAAAAAAATTCAAAATAAACCTAGCTCGCGAAATGATGGTGAAAGCCCTGTACCGGTGTTAAGAATTGACATTGCCCCCTCCTTTCTTCGTTTTATTATATTATATTTTTTTACTTTTCTTTTCCTGCCTCTTCCTCTTTTTTTTCTTTCCCTCTTTTCTTTTTTTCTCTCTCTTAGTGCACGTATAACAAAAACCACTTGCTTATAATGGTAAGTCATATTTTCTACCCCTAATAGTGCACTAACATCGAATAAAGGTTTTTTCTATACTGTTTCCTTTTTCTTTTTTCATCAAGTCCAGCTATAAGTTTACCCAAACAAACGCCGGTACTGTATTTTTTTTGTAGTATACTAAGTTTATTATATGGTGCAGAACTTAGTACACTTCCAAAATATAGCGTTCTTTTTCTTTCCATTCTTCAATAAGAGCATTGGCATCCTTTTCTTGGATGCCGCCAAAGTTGGTTAAGCCATGGACAACGGCGTCCTTCACGTCAGGCACTGGCCACGTTGGACCGCAAAGGTAGAAGTGGCCATTCTTGTTGATCAAGTAGTCGCTCAACAAAGCTGCATCGTCCTTCATCTTATGCTGGATATACACCTTTTGTTTCTGATCACGAGAGAAAGCAAGCCCCATATGAGAGAGCACACCGTCTTGGAAGTAGGCTTCTAGTTCTTCACCGTACAGGTACTCGTTGGAGCGGTTGCGGGAGCCAAAGTAGAGGACAACAGGGCCAATTTCTTTACCAGCTTGCTTGGCCATATATCGCTCTTGAATAAAGGCGCGGAAAGGTGCCATTCCAGTACCAAGGCCGGCCATGATAACAGGTTGAGTGTCGAGAGGTGGAAGCTTCATAACTGACGGCTTAATGGACACTGTCACCTGGGAGCCAATGGCCAGATTAGCCAGATAGCGAGTACATTGGCCGAACCGCATTTTACCAGCACGGTTTGCCCAGTCCACAGCGACAACAAGTAAATGCACCGAGCTGCCGTGCATTTTTTGGGAAGAGGCAATGGAGTAATGGCGAGGTTTGATAGGGCTTACCAAGCTCATTAGTTGCTCCAAAGAAGGTCGGGCAGATGGGAATTCATGTAACAAATCTTCGTAGGTAATGGTGTCGTCAACACGTTCCTTGAACGATTCTTTGCCCTCAGGAGAAATCAAGAATTCCAGTTGTTGGCGCTCCTTGTCATCAGTAGCAACTTCAGCTAACCCCTCGTAAAATTTCTTAGTTGGTCGCCCGAACAGATCCAGAACTTGAGCAAACAGTTGGAACACCGTGCGTGCGCCAACCAAGGGACCAACAGGAACAGACACCACGTCATTTTCATTCAGGCCATACCACTTGATGAACTTTTTCACGTCCTCAGTGTCGTTATGACCATGTACACCTAAAGCATCACCGAGTTCATACTTGAGGTTGCTGGATGACGTGTCAAATTCAAGGTGGAATACGTTGCGGTCATAAGTGGAAGGTGTCAAGCGGCGGTTTTCGGTCAAAGTAACCAGGTAGTTCTTTTCATGCAAATCAGGGCGAAGCAAGGAGTCAGTGGAATACGCTTCTTTGAACATGACTTGCCAAGCAGCTTCATGCCAACTCGAAGCTTTGATTTGTTGTTCATCCTGCGATCCAGCACATTCAGAGCCTTGGGAAATAGCTTTGATCAAATCAGGGCGATCAATAACAGTGGTAGGCAGAACGGCATCATCCCTTTCCAGGATGGTCCAAGGAGGTAAAAGGGCAACACTGGTCAAATTTGCCTTGACAGCCCGTGTCAGGTCGGCCAAAACGTTCTTTACTTCCCCATTGGTATCATGGTACACATTAGCCAAGACATCCGCAGGGTCAACGTTAGGAGAGTTCAGAAGGAAGAAAGCGATTTCATCGATCACATGGGCAGACTGAGCATTCAAAGAGAGTTCTTGCAAAATACGAGCCACATCTAATGTATATAACTCCGCATCAACTTGGGTCATCACCAATTTGAACGTGTTAGGCAAAACAGCTTCGATATCATCTCCATGTTGCCAAGGGCCATGAAGCAGCACTTTTACATTCTTGGCAGCGTTAGCTAATACATCATATTCCTTGATTATGTCAGCATTATGAATGCCGATGTAATTCACGAACCCAACGTTCAAATCGTTGCTGTTACAGACAATTTGAGTGTAAGACACGCCGCCACCAACGCGGAGGCTGTCACATATGACCTGACTAGCGCCAGCTTGTTCAGGATCTTGGGAATGAACCAGTTGAGCAATATGAGCGCCAGCAGAAGAAGTACCATCTTGGTCGAGATCCCAAAGTGCAGCACGAAAGACAGAACCATGTTCTTGATAAGCAGGTTTCATTTTTTCAATAACAAAGTCGTCTCCCAATAGATCCACAAATGAGACGGAGGTTGCGCGTTGAGCTAGGTGCTTAACATTATCCGGGTGCAAGTGGTTAAAGTTGGGTGCTTGAGCTGTAACCACACGAGGGCGAGGTGATTGACTGACACGGAGCGCGGAGGTCACATCGAGATACAAGGGGCCATTGTAGGCGTACAGTCCATCTCCTTGTTCCAAAACTACAATTCGGCGAACAGAGGGGGAAATGCTAATAAAATCAAAATCAAAGGTTAGTTAGCTCGTTAGACTTTGGTATTTCGAGTGGGTACCTTTTCAAAAACTCATCTTCTTGCCAAGGGCGATAGGCACGAACAGCAAGCAAACCAATACCAAGTGATGTATTAGCAGCTTCTAACAAAGAGGGTGTCACATATGTAGACAAAGCAACTAGTACGGTTTCAGCTTGCTTGTCACCATAGTAAGTAAAGGAGCTGTAGCCTTGTCTGGCCAAAATAGCGGAAGCAGATGTTTCCTTCGTTTCCACCTGTGTAGCCAATGTGGCAAAGGATGACACCTTGACCTTTTGATAGTTCTTCACCAAAGTGCCGTCAAAGTAGTGGATCACAGGCACTTGCAATTGCTTAGAAATAATATATGCTGCAATAGCCAAATCGTGAGCTTCTTGAACACTGCCAGATGCAAGCAACACGGCACCAGATTGACGGGCTGCCAAGACAGCATCCATTTCAGATTGAGACACCAATTCACTATTCACGCCTTGGCCAGCGACATGGAACACGACAGGCGCCTTCTGGTTTGCAAAGAGATGGATCATTGGGAGCATGGAGTACAGAGCTTGGCTCGAAGCCAGCACAGTAGCTTGAATGTCACTGTGTTCCAATGCGCCTTGGACGGCCTGCAAAGCACCGTCTCGGGTATCCATGCGCACCACTCTGACGGATTTTCCATTAACGTTCTTAATCGATTGATCCAAAGGAAGAAGCTCTTCACCAAGATAGGTGCCACTGGTGCCAGGGTACACGAACACCATGTCAGACAAAGCGTAGCTCACATAGTCAAGCACGTGGTTGACATGCAGCAAACGCGATATTTTGTCTGTCTTATCTGTGAGCAACTTTTGAACCAAGTGTTGGAGCTGTGATTGCAAGCGAATTCCAGCATCAACCACAGTGGTTTGGCTAGCAGTGGTTGCAGATGAGGCGTCAGAGTCCAGCCCAATGAAAGTTGCAGCCTTTTCAATAGCAACGCTATCCAAATTGGATTCATTGCTAGGGATTTGACTTTTCAAAATAGAGGCAATGAGAGCTGCTGAAGCCAACATATCAAAATGGAAAAATAAAAAAATACAAGGAAAGGAAGGAAGGACGGGTGGTGGTGGTGATACATGATCCTTAAAGAAAAAATCTTGCAAAATATCTTGAGAAATTGCGACATCAATCTGGTTTTTCAATGGTCTTGCTGAGATTGAGGCATCAGAGCCAATCAGGAAGATGACTGCGAAAATGTAATCTCAGCTTTTTTTTTTTTCTTCAGCTTTCAACATGAATCATTCATTCAACAGTGCCAACCAAGACACGCAATACCTTGGCATTCAGGTTAGTAGTAGATTTCAAATTTTCCTTATTTCTGAACGCTTTTTTCCGGGAAACACACACATACACACACACACTCCTTATTACATATGTCTGTATCTTTAAAAAGAATGCTGCCAGCGAATCAACAATCATGAATCTTGAGACGATTTTTACGAACGTGGACAAACTAGGTTTGTGCTTTATCTTCGACTCATATGAATCTAACGTTGTCTTTTTATTTTACTTCACTCTACTAGCTAGTAGTATGAAGATCCAGCATGTCGATCAAAATGCTTTACAGTACATTGCACAAGCGACACAATCTCGCCTGCTTGGCTTGATTTCCAATATGGTGGATGCTTCACAACACCGGGCACGGTCGCAGGAGGTTAATCCTAACCAATCTCTTACTGGACTCTCCGATTGCAAATTAATGGATGTGACTGATGTGAAAAAGCAGCTGTCAGCCTTGGACAGAGTTGATCGTGAATCAGAACGGCAACGAAAGCGAGCCATTATTGACCGAGAGAAAACATCCAACTCTGGGGATGAGGGCGATGAAGCAACAGAAGACAACGATGAAAGTGGAAAAGGTGCGCAGGCTTCTGGTGGAGCTGGACCTGCCCCCAAAAAAACGAAGAAAGCGTTGAAAAAGAAGAAGAAAGATGGCTCAAGCGGCGGTGGCGCTCGCGACATTGCAAACGATAGTATGAAAAAGTCGACTAATGAAACTGCTCTGATGCTTGCTGGTGGTGTGCTGAAGAGCTGGATGATGTCCACGGACGATAGTAGCGTCCATAGTCTACAGCCTGGTGGGAGTGATGCTGCAAGTCCAGTACTAATAAATGCTGGAAAAGATATGGATGCCTTCAAGGGTAATTCTTCAGCAGCAGTACCATTAGAACAAACGGACATCTCCACAGGAATGGAACGAGGTGGACGTGGGCGACCACGCGGACGAAAACCTGATATATCAAAACGTAGCCGTGGCACCTTTGGGTCCAGTAGTTTACGAAGTAGTTCGTTTCACCCTGGCCCATTTGGTGGGGACAAGCAACCTCGCAAAGTGACTCTCTCAGATGCAATGTGTGCCCTGGAACGAGAGTTGGACTCTGGGAGCGAATCTGGAGGGAAGGCGCTGTTGCGATCATACAATAGCCGGCTTTACCTGAAATAAAATTTGTTGTATAACAATGATGCCATGGCAGCGACTTGGGTATTGTAGCGAAACGACATGTAAGAACGAACAACAATGCATCGAATACTATCAATCATACACTGAACCAGTTGGTTTTCGATTTTGAGAGAATTTATTCTACACTATAATTTTTTCAAAATGGCGTCGACGACTTGGTCGGTGGTGCTTATTCCGCCCAAATCTGGGGTAAGCGTTTGGCCATCAGCCAAAACAGCGTTGACAGCATCGTAGAGTTTTGAAGCATGCTCAGGGTGGCCAAGGTGTTCTAACAGTAAGGCAGCCGACCGAATGGCAGCAATAGGATTGGCAATGCCTTTGCCGGCAATATCAGGAGCAGAACCATGGACAGGTTCGCCCATGACAAAAGTATCACCGACGTTAGCCGAAGGTACTACGCCTAGAGAGCCAACCAAGGCAGCAGCACCATCACTATTATTAACAAGGTAGTGGAGTTATGATACAGGTGAATAGTAGGCTGTAACAGTTTACCTGATAATGTCACCGTAGAGATTTGGTGCAACAACAACGTCAAAGGTCTCCGGTTCACGGAACATGCGGTAAACCATGGAGTCGACCAACTGTTCTTCCATGTCCACACTCCCATATTGTTCAGAGTTATTTTCTTTGACAGCACGGACAGTTTCACGCCACAGACCATCGGTGATGCTCATGACATTGGATTTATGCACAATTGTTACTCGAGGGTTATTCTACAACAATAGTTAGTGATTGCCAAGGGGTTCTCTTTTTGTCCAAGGAAATTTGAATGTATACCTTCCAGAAACGCTGGTTCATAGGCTTTTGCTCTCGAAGCTTTTGGCGCGAAAGAGCCATATTGAAGGCCATAGTGCCAACACGTTTGGAAGCATATTCGGAGATCTTCCTGTCAGCATAGGCAACTTTAAGGCCAGTAGCAGTGTCAATTTCTTGACGTTCAGACTTGATGTACTAAAAACAGAGGGACAGGAGAGTGTTACAAATAAATCAAGAAAAGAAGAATGGGCTAATGTTACCAAACATTCAGTATTCTCCCGAATAATAAGCATGTCCAATTCGCGCTGGTTTGGAAACGCTGGGGAAGGGACCGACACGACAGGTCGAACATTTGCGTACAAGTCCAGGTGCTTGCGAAGTGCCACAATAGGGGATGAATATCCGGCAACTTTGTGAGATGGAGAGCTCACAGCACCAAATAAAGCACCTTGGCATTCACTCTTCAAAGTATCAATGGTTGCTTGAGGGAGAGCAGTACCAGTTTTCTTGAAATACTCAAAACCAGCGTCCAGCTGTACAAATTCAAATTTTGGACCATTAGGAAGGGATTCCAAGAGTTTTTGAGCAGCCTATGGATTGGCAAAATGTCAGCACACAAGAACTATAAAGTGTTATCATTGCAGTCAGCAAGCTTGCCAACATACTGGAATAACTTTGTATCGAAACACACAAAAAAAAACCCCCTTCGTCAGTCAATTTCCAATTCAGAGGTTTAGCTTCTTACCTTCTTTTCCTATTCCATCAGCTGGGATGAGACCAATTTTCAAAGGAGACATTGTTGTTGTAGCAAACGTTCGACCTAAAATACGAGAAGCCATGTTGAATGAGACAAAAAAAAAAAACAAGACAACAAAAAAAAAGTTAGCAATCCTGTAAGTTAACAAAAAAAAAGTTCACAAAAAAGGAAATCTGAGGCAGATGAAAAGATCAGCCAATCAAAAAAGATGTTACTCTTTCTTCATGCCAACAAACTTCAGTACCAGATTTGGCGGAATCATACAGCTTTTAGGTGAAAACATTTTTTTAGCAGGTAAACCAATGGGACAAACTGCTAAATTATTTTCTAGTACGCGCGTAAGTAAAATCACGTGCACGCGAAACCTTGCCTACTAGACGTGTCAAATGGCAATCACGTCATCGTCCAATGTTCAGCCGCTCCAGTGCTCTCCAGCTCGTCCAAAGACCAGCTGCTCTCCAGCCCCTCCAACTTCCAACAGCTCCAGGGCTTTCCTACCTAACTGACTCAACAGCCCAAAGCAACTCCATAAATAAATCATAATCACTCTCCACATCTCAACTTTTTTTTTTGCGATTCACCCAACTGCAATGATAAAATCTGACTTGTGTGCGTTAAGATTTAGCTTTCTCTCGCACTTGAATTTTTACTTGCGTGAGCGCTAGAAAATAAATTTCACAGTTCGCCCGATTGGTTTGCCTTCTAAAAAATTTATTCACGGCTCAAAAACAAATTGGTGGAAATTCGGTAATTGGATTAACAGATGCCTATCTTGTGAGTTTGGTGCTCGAGAACCATTGACGAGTGTGAACTGGGATCCTTTCTCTTTCTATTTTGTAGATGTCCAGTTCTCTTACTCTCACATTTACAGCAAGTCAGCACTGAAAGTTCTGCAGACAGTTAAGCAAACAGCCAAGGCAGGCTAGACGGTCTAGAAAGACTAGACAGCATAGTCAGGTTAGGCTAGACAGCTTAGACAGCCAGTTTAGTTTTCTGGGCAGTTTATTTTAAAAGTAAAAGGGTGCAGACCAACTAAACTGCATAGTCGATTTGCTTTTTGACATAGAAGCACATGTACCTTTGTTTACAGATAAAAAATTAGAAAGCAAATATCAATATTGGCTTCACTATAAAAACAATTCCTTACGCCTTGCTCTCCAAGACTTCTTGTTGAAACGACATTGTCACGTGATGATCATCAAAACGAAACCACTATGAACGCAAAGTTAGTTTAAACTGGAGGTGAAAGATTCGAAGGCCCAACACACCTGCTGGCGACTTTTGCCAAACATTGTATAATGACCTGTGTCTAGCCTTCCTTGGTGGTTGATTACTGCAAACAATGTATACTGGTAGGCGGCGTTGCCAGGCTTATTCTTCTTTGTAGTATATTGGCTCATATCCAAATCTACTGGAAACTTGATTTTGGTCTCAATTTTGCTTGCTGAAGTTCCATGTTCAAATCGCTTTTTTTTTGAGAAAGTGAGAGAAGAGCGGCATGATTCTCCGTATTTCATTCGTGAGAAGGAGGTTACTAACCTTGAGTTGAAAGCAGAGGACAGGGGGTAGCTTTTTTATAGATAGCCGTTTGGTGGCTTCTTGGAAGGTGCTACATTTGTTGCAGATGTATCCTTGATTGCCCAGCTTTTCAGGCTGTGTGTACCTGTCCAGACAGTCTACCAGCGTTTGCGACTTTGACCTTCTTGATATGGGTGGTGTGTAAAACTTGTTCTTAATATAAGAAGATGTACTTTCATCGCTTGTGGTTGCAGTCATGACATCTGAGGTAAAACTGGGCAGGGTAACTGAGTCTGAGTGCCTCCTGTTAGACGGGTACAGACCTAAGGAGATATCAAGCATAGGGTCGTTCGTGGTCGTAGTATTCCCACATTTGCTACAAGTAACGTTCGACTGAAGGACGCCTGCAAAAGTACGGTGGACGATACACTTGCAGTTTATCAAGCTGTGATCTTGGGAGCTGTTGTGAATGCTGTTTAGAGCGCCAATAAAAAATTCGTGGGCGTCTTGCTGAGCATAGCCAGCCAATTCTTTGAATGACATCCACATGGCATGCAAAAAATACCGAGGGCCATATGGCTCATCATTTTGACGCTCATCGTACACCTCAACAAACAGCCGATCCATTTCGCAACATAGGCAGTATTTTACCATACACAGTTTTGGGCTGTGCTGGTTGCCGAGAAAATACGCCTTTAGCAATGGGTTAAGCAGGAAACTTTGTAAAATCACATTCATGAAGCAAGTGTTTCCAAAGTTGCAAAGTCCTCTAATGCCCTGACAGTGAATGACAGTCGAGTTGCAAGTAAGCAAGTCAGCATCATTGCTATTCCAGGGAAGTTTCACTTTTGGGTATGTTCTTAATTTAAACCGTCGACTCCCTATGACTTCGTTAGTGTGTACTGATCAGCTTTTTAAAAAATCGTCGGTGATTACCAATGGCTAGCTTTAGCCGCTCTGATCGGACAACCTCCTCCATCCACTCCGTATCGTAGACGTAATCATTGCAATCGGCACAATACAGATATAATCGATCAAAGTCCATAGCTTTTTGATGAGAAAGAAGTTAATTTGTCGTGTAAAAGCTGCGGTTCACTTACCAAGAGTGTGGTTTTGGGCTTTTAAATGCTGTCGCATATGGTCTTTTTTCCAGCACCCCATATACACACAATGTAAGCATATATGTAGCCTTGACAAGCTTTCAGAGCAAGAAGTGCAGTTTGGGTTTGGGGGCTGTATCAAATTCAACTATTAGCTTTAAGTGTTCATTGGTGTTTGCTTGCTCAACTTTACTGGATGTTTTCTCCTCGTTGGGTTAGAATGCCAGTTCGCCCACTGTAGAGCATACCGAACAAGGTGGCGGTAGGCGTTCGTTAGATTTGGACGACACTCATTCGATTTGTGCTGCTTTAAGTGAAGACAGCCGGCCGTATTTACTATCGCTTTTTCCTTGTAAAATGATGCTGGATTTGACCGAGTATAGAGCATTCGATATATTGTCATTTGTCCATGTATATGACGCTCAGGCATATCAGCAGATGATAGATGGTTGGTACCAGACATTGCAATCGGGAGTGAAGAACAAAAAATATGTCAGCCTTGGTAGGCCGCCGACCATTATTTTTTTTTATTGAGAAAACTTTTCAGCCAATTGCAGAATTGTCCATCTCTGGCTGAAGACGAGAGTGTGGAAACCAAGACGCGTCGGGGACCGTGTTTACTGTACTAGCGTAATTTGGACGATGTAGCCTGAACTACCAAATTCTTATCATTGATTTTTTATCTATCCTGGGGATAGTGGTGGAAGTGGTTGAATGATCTCAGCTTCTGGCGTTCACCTATTTTGAAACTTATCCCCCGTTTCAATCTAATAAATTATCTAGAGTTTTATTCGAGCTCTTCAGCCCCTTTATTTATTCATTTGCAGAATTATGTATTCAGTTATGGTAGCGCTTTTCGACGGAAAGTTTCAGACCATTCTTCATGGGCAACGTTAGTGAGATTTGATAGGTGACGTCTTGACCAGGTTGCAGATGGAAGCGGTATTTACGCACGAGCATGATGATAGCCACCAGGGCTTCTAAGGTTGCCAAATGCTGACCAAGGCATACGCGAGGGCCACCGTGGAAAGCAGGCCATTGACCTTGGGATTCACGACGCAAGTCTCCGTCAGCAGTGATCCAGCGTTCAGGGCGCCACTGTTGAGCATCAAGACCCCAGTTCTTTACGTTTCGTCCAGAGGCATATGGGGACCAAACAACGTAGTCACCCTTTTTAATCACAGTGCCATCGGGCCAGACATCATCATTCAGAGCATACTTCTGGTTCAAAGGAACAGAAGGGTACAGGCGCAGTGTTTCGTAGAAGCTGAAAAATAATGAGTGTGCTTATTTTTAACGAGATAAAACTGGTGCTTACACGGCATGTGCATAGACCATCTTTGATTTGATGACCTCATAAATCGAAGCAGCATCTTGAAAATGTTCATCACGAATATGTTCTTGGATTTCCTCGAATAGTTTTTGTTCCACACGCGGATGAAGAGTTAACATATAGAAGCACCAGCTCAGAGCTGTTCAAAGAAAGAGAATGTCAGATAAAATAATAGAGAGTTATCATAGTCGGCTTTCTGAGCATTCACCTTGAGCAGTTGTATCACGGCCCTAAATTTTTAATAGGAAGAGATAGATCAGACTCAGACCCGAAATATATTTTAAAATATAGAGGACTTACGGCAATGATAAAGTTAAGGACAATATCCCGAAGTTCCTCATTATTAAGTGGAATGCCCTCGGCATTGGAAGCATTCATGAACCGGGATAAAAGATCCTTGGGTTGCTGGCCCTCGTTCATTTCTTTACGTCGTTGTTCGATGATTTCACGGGCATATTCATCGACAACCTTGACGCCGCTCTTCATGTCAGGAAACATCACTGGGAAAATGAAGTTGAAAAGTCCTTCGGTCATGGGCCACGATTGGTTGATGATACGAAGGAATGTGCCTTTTTGAGCCTCGTCAAAGGCAGCGGCAAATGGGTTTTTGTCTTCAGAATGCAGTGAATTTAATTCAGTACCAAAACCCAGCCTGTGATTCCAAGATTGGAGAATGTAGTTAGTAAAAAAAAAAAAGTGGAGAGAGGAAGAATGAATGATTTACTTACTTGACAAAGGCGTCCAGAGTGTATTTATACATGAGAGCATGGAAATCAATGACCCGATTACCTTCAATAGCTTTTTCAAGTATATTGTCAGAGATAAAGTTCATGTAACCCATAAACACCCTTGAAAGTTACAAACATGAGTTCATATGAAAAGCGGATTGGCAGAAGCTTACTCTGTAAACTGGTCGCGAAAGTTCTTGACGTTGAACACGTGAGAAGCAGTTTTGCGTTGATATTTCCATTCTTCACCATTGGCATTGAAGATGCCATGACCAAATAACGAATCCATGGCTGAGTTGAATTGAGGACCTTTGATGTAATTTTCAAAATTGTCTGCAGAAAGTAAAGGTGACTAGTTAGAAAACTTTCGAGGGCGGATATTTAAATATCAGAGGGAACAAATACTTTTCAAAATGTGCTCAACATTGGCTGGGTCGCAGGTGGCGATCATGTGCGGAATACAGATTGCATCGATCACGCTGGTTTTTTTTTCAAAAAAAAAAACGTTTAGCACGCGAGAGGCACTGTGCATTTTCTTTCTTTTTCTATTTTACTAAGTGTTGCGGTCAGTGTCTCGGAAAGCATTGGTGATGGCATCGTGTAAAAGTGGCAGCCAGGTCAAATATTTCATTGTGCTGCCAATCAATGGTTTTGCATAAGGTATGACGAAGTCTGGTCGTTTGCCCGTGAAAAGGCTGCGATCACGATAAAGGGCCGCCAGCAAGCTGGTGGCGACAATCCCACCGTAAATAAAAGGGTCTTTTTTTAATTCGTTCACAATGGCTGACATGTTTATATAATATAGCTTTACTAAAGGAAAAATAAAGAATAAGAAGCAGAAGGAGAAAAAAGTAGAATGCTTTTATACTTGGCTTTATCCCTTTCCCCACACGAGATAGTCATTGGCTCAATTGGCATGAGAAATTCTCTTTTTGGCTCAATAAAAGGGGTGCCCCCATTCATTTAAACCTTTTCACATGCATGAAAAAGTGTGCTTCATTTTCGTTTTTCTTCTTATCGTTTTGCCCAGCAATTTATAGATTACCCCTATTTTTTTACACGGCTTTGATTGAATGGAACTTAAACAAAGCATCACCTCAACTGGCACAGTGCAAAATCACAGCAGAATAAATTGGATGATCCCTGCAATGGAACACCAGAGCATCACGAGTAATATGGATCCTCCTGACAGCCCCTTTTGACTCGTTTCCCCAACTCAAAGTGTGATCCCTTTTAGAGAAAAATGGGGTGCAGAGAAAAATTGGCGTTTCAAACAACTCGAAACATCGCACCCTTTTTAACAAAAAAAAATCATCACCCTATTTTTTTTTCGCAATACTTCTTAAACATACACATAAAAATGGCATCTTATTTTTGGTCGTAATAAAAAGCGTAGTGGTAGGCATTATTATGAGGAAGGGAAAGAGTGACACATATAAAAAAGTGAGACAAATGCATAGGGAGAGAGGGAGGATCATAGTCTAAAATTCCAGGATCAAACGTACAAGGCCAGAGGAACTGATTTCCCATTCAACGCTCATGATTGTCTGATCTGGGAAGTATTCCAACACTGAATCTTCAACCAGGACAAGCATATTGCTGCTACCACTGTTGCTTATTTTTTTTTGTGGTAGTTGATGGTGGAAATGATGGATCATCATATTCGCTGAGGTCGAGGAAGAAGGGTCGCGTCGCCAGAGTACCTCAGACACCCGGCTTGGTTGTAAATGCAGAAGGCTGCTTAATTTGTGGATCAATTGCTCGACCGTTGGCTCTTCCAATTCCACTCGTTTCAATTCCGATATATCCTTTTTCGTGTCCACAAATAAAGTCAGAGCTAAAAAAAAAGGGGGGATGAGCTTAAAAAGTGAGAAGTATCTGGCCATACCAGTTGCTGATTTAGTTTGTTTTTTGACTGGCAGGCCATCTTCAGGAGTGGGGGATAAGGAGGAGGCAGTTTCAACGAGGTGAGAGCGTGATCGCTTCATGCCTGTTTGTGGACCATGACTTGAAGTGGGGGATGGGGACCATGTGGGAAAGATCGGAGTGTGGGATCCATAGCCAGATGAAGAAAGTGGTACAAAACTGGAGTTGTGGTGGTACATTGTGGAAGGTAGAGTTTGAGGATAAAGTGACGACAAGCTCAAATTGCTTTCGAGGAAAGGTGACTGTATTAGCATGGTAGGCGAGGAGGCAGTGTATGGATCAGCACGAAGAGAATGCAAAGGGAGGGGTGTTGTAGAGGTTGGAGGAGGTTGAGCAGAATAGTCATCCTTGATCACGTCATCATCCTCAGGAACTGCTTCAAAATTGGTATATGGTAATGGGGGGCGATTGAACAGTTGCCATAGTGGATTTAAATGAGTGTTGTTGCCTTCCGCTACAAGTCACAAAAAGTGAATGGGCCATTTGGGGAATGAAAAAGAAAGACCTACCCTTCAATTTTTCAATTTGCTTGGAGATTTGCTTAGCATCGTCCTTATTTTTTCGCTCAGCTCCCTATAAACAGAATCAGTGGATGGCAGATTCGGTTTGTGTGTTACTGGTTACCTTGTCTCGGAAAAGCTTGACTTTGCAAAAAGATTTTTCGACCAAATCAGAGGAAGACAAAGAAGTTTCGACATAAGCTCGTAAAGGGATACCTTTGACGCCTTTGATGCGAGAAAAATCGGTGGAGAGGCAGTTGAAGCGGACATAGATGGTTGCACCAACTTGGGATTGCCATTGAATTGTGATGCGATCAAAAGAAGGGTATTGCACGTGCACTAGGCCTGATGACTGTTGTGTATCCAAATCCAAAGCTCGAGCTTCACTTGGATGGTCTTGCTGGCTAAGCCAGAAGCGCCAATAATTATGAGCGGCTTGTCGATGGGAGGCGTCATGGAAAGTGATGGCGACGGTACTGGTAATGACTGTATCAGGCTGAGGTTTCTTATCTCGAAACTGAATACCATAAGCCTGGCCACGGTTGAGATAAGTTAATGAGGTGGCGTCACCATTCCGTTGGTTAGCGGCTGTAGCGGCTTGTAAAATAATGTGGCATCGTTGGCTGAAAGACCATTTTAGATGAGTTGGCTGATGAAAAAAAAATATTTTTCTTACCAAGATTTGTCAATGGGATCTTTGGAAGATAAGGAGTTGGAAGAAGGGTGTGTGGATATTGAAGAAGACACCATGCTTGGAGATGTAGAGGATTGTCTGTGATGGTGATAAGGAAGTGGCTGGACTGGGTGAGAATATTGTTGTAGTATGCTATTGGCACTATGATGTCTGGGGTGCCGTTTTGTTGACTTATTTTTGGGGGGGAGCGTTGCGGGGAAGGTATATAACGAGTTCAGAGGAGGCATGCTTGAAGTATACAAGAAGTCGCTTGCGACAGGCATAGGGGTAGGTGAAGATATCCAAGTTGTGGATGTCAGTATGGACATGGGAGTTTCCACGGATGGTGAGGTATCGATCATTGTACCTTCGGATTTACATTCCGGTGTCATGGTTGTGCTTCCGTATTGGCTATACAACGGAGTTAGTTTTCTGTTGTTCGTTGGATTCATGCATGTCTTATTACTTGTCATAGAACGAATCAGTACAGAGTTCACTAGCGAGCATTTGGAAAGAGATAGTTGCTAATGGCCAAAAGAACAGCAAGGAAAAATTGAATATGAGGAAGAGGAAGAAGAAAAAAGTTATGAGGATGTGAAAATCTTTGAAAGATTTGTTTTTTTTTGGGGGGGGGTAGGGGAGGTAAATTTGAGAGCAACAACAGTGAATTGAATCGAAAAGTAAGGGGTAGAGTTTTTATTTGGTTCGCAATCTTTTTTCGTGTTTCCCCTCAATGCCTCTTTTTTTCTTTTCTTTTTTTTTTCGCACTTATGCACGATCCAATGAGGAGCGGTTAAGAAGATGTCGTAGATCACGTCTACATAAACAAAAGAGAGAGTAATGTAAAACGTCCCTCGCAAAAAAAAAAGTAGAAGGGGTGGGAATCTAAATGAGAGAGGGTAAAAACAGGGGCATTTTGATGAGAAGCTGATGTAGGCAACAGCGGTAACGAAGAGACACAATAAAAATAAAACCTCTTTTGATAAAAAAAAAGAGGAGTGATAGGAGTCATACGTATACTGCGTGTGTGTTTTTTTTGGCGACAGAATAGTGTAAAAATCTTATAAGGAGTTGTTCAAAATGTCTATGCTTTTACCTTTTTTGGACGATGCGATAATTCTCCTTGCCCAGAAGATGACAAGAAAAGGGGGGCAACATCCTCGTAATAAAAAACCTTATTTTTTGGTTCTCCATCATACTTCAAAAAAAAAAAAAAAAACCAGTGTCAAATTGACAAGGAGTTTTCCTTTTTTCCCCATTTTCAAAAAAAGGGGGCTCGATGTGAAAAAGGAGAGTAATGAAAAAGAGCAAAAGGCGCAAGTTGCACAAACATCACCCAGAGCAAGGGGGTGGGGAATCAAAGAAGACAACGGTCACTGGCGTAGTTTGCATTTATTTGTTTTGACTCAAGCGATCATCTGTCATCTGGTCTCATCTCGTGGTCAAAAAGCTGTCTGTTTGGAAAGTACAGTAGCAATCTATATCCGCGTCTGTTCGTTAACAAAAAGGTAAAGGAAAACCGCGAAGCCCTATACCGTATGTTTAGCAAAATAAAAACTCAGGGGTAGTCGATCTAAAAAACAGTGATGCTCACTTTGGCCCCTTTCTTCGTAATGAGTCTTTTAGGAATTACCTATCGTTTAATCTTTTTGTCTTTCAAAAAAAAAGTCAAATTCGGCTGACGATCATCGAAGATCCAAGTGCTTTTCCATCGTGATCTATCTGTGCACCTGATCACTCAGTTGACGACACTTTCACACACATAAAAAATACCCACAGATTCGGTGACGCCGATCTTTAGACCCAACATATCCTGCTCCACTAGTCTAATTTGGAAAGGGATCTCGAGTGCATGGTCCATTGGCTTTGTGGCAACACCATCTTTTGAAAAGATATTTTTCTTTGTGCACAAACCATTCGAGTGCCACTCAATCCATTGAGGAGCACTTTTCAAAGCTGCCTCCTTTATTTTGAAATGATCATCAGGAGAAATGGAGTTTATTCGATGTCCAGCCAATCGTCGTTATCGTCTGCTAAAGGCAGTAGTTCTTCATGGTCAACAACGTAGCTGAAGCCATCAAACACATTTCCACATGAGAATGAATAAGGTGAGTGAGTAGATTTTGAAAGAAATGATGCAGAGGTATGGATGCTGATATTGATGGCTTTGGGTGTATTGCTGGCCACAAGAGGCGGGCAGGGAGGTTGGAATCGCTTTGTAGCTACTAAATTCCATTCTATGCCACTAAAAAAGGGGTGGTGCTTGATGGAGTGAGCATGTTGGAGTCGTTTGATTGGGTCTCGCTGAAGGAGCTGTTGGATCAAATGTTTTGCTTCGGGCGACATGGTGCTAGGAAAAGTGAGAGACTGTTGTAGTATGCGATGGTATAACACATCCAATCGAGCGGCATGGAAAGGGACATCACCCGTCAACACCTCGTAGAGCAATATGCCAAGTTCCCACCAGTCAACGGCTTCGGTGTATGTGGCACCAGTACGTGGCGATTGATGCAAGACGACCATTTCAGGTGCAAGGTATTCGCTTGTGCCACAGAAGGTCGATGTAGACCCTGTGTTATGGAGTTGTTTGCACAGGCCAAAGTCAGTGAGTGTCACGTGACCGATCTTGTCCAGTAGGATGTTTTCGGGCTTGAGGTCGCGATACAAGATGTGGTTTTGGTGAAGTGTCTCGATAGCACAGATTATTTCGGCTAGCAGGAGTTTGGCACAATCTTCGGAGAGAATGCGATGGCGTTGCAAGTAGCCAGATAGATCACCACCCGGGAGGTAATCCATCACAAGGAACAAGTGTGTTTGCGTTTGGAAGCAGCATTTCAGGCTAACAATGTAGGGTGAATTCATGGCTTGAATCAAGACGTTTCGTTCGGCCAGCGTGTGTTCAACCTGATTCTGTTGAACAAGCTGTTGCTTCGACAACACCTTCATGGCATAAATTTGCTTCGTATCGCGTTTTTCCACTTGGTATACCTTGCCAAATGCCCCATGCCCCAATGGTCGACGTATATGGAAATCAGCAGGTTTAAAAGAATTGGTTTTCTACTCCCAAAGGAATAAAAAAAGTTGATGAAGACGGAAATCCGCACTCAAACGTATGCAAGCTCTCATTCTCCTTATTGCACTTACTAAGGTGGTGTAAGTCACTTGAATCCGAATTTCACCGGCTGCCATGGTATCATGAAGTGCTCGTTTCAGTTTGAGCCAGATATCGGTAGTTTGCTTTCCTTGACGAGGTGTCCATTTAGCTACACCAAGGCATTGATGCTTACCACCCATTAGCGGCTGTCCTCGATCATAAACGTGAAGGAAGATATCTTCGGCATCTGAAGTGACATCTCTGCAGGAAAAAAAAGTAAGAAAATAAACGTTGGCTTATTCTTCATGAAATCAGTGCAGCACTGTACAAAGCGCAGGTATGTTGCCATTTTGGGCAGGTGGCCCAGCGCTGTCGCTCAAAAAGATCATCAGGAAGGTGGGACATTGATCGCAGGTCTGGAGTGACAGACGTAGAGTCAAGGTAGGTTATTTTACAGAAGACATTGGCTTCAGCCACTTTGGCAATAGACAAGCTCCGCGCTTCGACAATGCAGACATCCAATTTTCCTTTGATATGGCCAGCATGTACTGGGGTAGGAGCGGTGGCAGGTGTCAGTAGCAATTGGCCAGCTGAGGCTATGGATTGTCGAGCATAGCGAAACGAATCACCCAGTTGATTGAGCTTCTCGGTCAAGTCAAATGATGGTAGTTGTGGAGGTGTATGCAATGCAACGTTCTTTAGTAATGAATCTGTGCATTCGTTCATTGTTGTTGTTTTTTTGAAAAAAAATCCAAGTGGAAAAAAGAAAGAGAAAAGGGACATGAAAAGAGGGGGGATTTTTGTTGGGGTTCCAAGCGGTTTACTGCACAAATGTCTTTTTCTCTCTTCCCCCACTCCCCATTCCTACCGCCATCACCCCAACCAAACTGAGATGATGCAAGCTCTCGAGAAGCTAGCACGCATTTATTTTTGGGAGTCTATGTCTGTGCCGCAGCCTTTTTTTACCAATGCCTGGATCTAAACAACCGAGAGCAATTAAAGTGAGTCTTGTTCACTTTTTCAGGCCAATCGCTTTTACCTGATCTAGGCTTGCACGGTCACGAACAGACCATGTCAAGATCTGGAACATAATGCTTTGATCTGATGGGTTGATGTTGGCTTTGGACAACACACTTTTCAGCAAAAAAGATTCAGGAGGCTCCATATCATCATCACTGCAGCTTTCCATTGATTCGTCATCATCATTGTCTTTATCATGTTCATGTCCAAAAAACCATAGTTTGTCGGTATCAGGATAGTGTACCATTTCCTACAGCGAGAAAGATTTAGGCAGTGCCCCACCCAACGAAAAAAAAAGAACAGATTGTTCCTTCTTCTTCCATATCTTTTACCTCGTTGACAACAGTTTCATTAGGTGGCCCAAGGGATTTGACGATCATGCCCATTTGCTCCAGATCACCTTGACTGGGATACAGCAATCGGCCGAGTAAAAGGCTTGCAAATATCACTCCCAATGACCAAATATCAGTGGCGGTGGTGTAACACGACGATCCAAAGAGATGTTCAGGCGCTTTGAATTGGCGAGTGCCAATATCAGCGCCATGCTGCTGTGTAGTGGGATGGTAATACGTGGCCAAAGGGTGCGCACATCCGAAATCGCTGATGACAACTAATGGTATGTGAGGCGGATTGGGGGGGCTGTCCATCAAGATGTTGCTTAATGACAGATCACAATGCGCAATACCCTGTCTGTGGATATAGTTGACACCATCTATCAGGTCTTGAAATATTGCCAAAGCCATGTGTCTTGGCCAGGCTTGTGATGCAAATTCTAAAAGCGTATGAGGATAAAAAGGTAGTGTCAAACAGTAGGCGTCATCAAGGGTCTTGGCTTCCAAAAGATAAATCAGCTACAATTATAAAAAAAAGTGTGAGAAGCTTATTTTGAAGATTGATAAAATAAATTGAACTTACATGGCGGTGACTTGCGTCGTTTTCATTCATCAACGCTAACTTCTGAAAGGCCCATCGTTCTCGTTCATAATGTTGAAGTACCAAGTTTCCGTAGATCTTGTAATATTTTTTAACTGCAACAACCATAGATCCAACCGATTCCTTTTCAATGATTGCAAATGTCCCTTTCATCCTTCCCCTGTTTTATATCTGGTCTCTCCTCATACACTTAGGAAAAGTGAAAGAAAGAATGATGTCGCAAAAACAAATTTACAAAAATGGAATAAAATGGGGTGAGTCCAGCATGAATGGGCGAATCAGAGAAGCCTCAGCATACGTAGATACAGTACTAAAATTGAAAGTGGAAAATGATGCGTCCAACAGTATAGTAGTGAAAAGGAGTCCCACTGACCAAAATTGCAACTTTCTCAAACATCGGAGGTGCTACAAGAGGCTGGGAGGCTGGCAAAAATGTACTAAACAATGATTCATGCCTTGATATTACTCTCTCGCATACTTGAAGATGACTTACCGGTGGCAATTCGCCAGATCGGTCCATCCGTTGAAAATATTTATTCACAGCTCAAGGAAATGCCTGGCATCAACGCTTAACAAAAATACTTGCCGCAATGAAGGATTTGGTTATTTGCTATACAGAAAACCTGTGTGTCCTCACTCGCGGCTTTCAGATTCCCGAAAATAGTGTTTTTTCCGCCTTGAAAGGCTCGTGAACAAATACGAAGGCGGCAAGCAAACAAAGCGGGCGTTTAAAAAGAAAAAAGCGAAGGTCTGCGTCCGGTTCTTTTATTGTATATCATGCATTTGAAACGCTTTGCATTAACGTTAATTGCTTTGCACAGCTACCTAGCACTGGCAAGTGATATTGCAGTGCCCAAAAACGATGAATGGCTCACTCAAGTAGATTTATCATTGGTTCCTAATTTACCTGTACGACCCGTTGGGTCAGGCACATGTAAAGCAGCAAAGTGTGATGGTTCTGACAATGACAAGTGCTTCGAAACTTGTGGTAACAAGGCCATACCTTCCGATATGTATGGTTGCCCTCGTCCTCTGGAATGGGCATTAACGTAAATGAAATAATAGCAATAATCAGTAATCAAATACGAAAAAAAAACTGATTTACATTTCCTCTGCTAACTAGCTTTGATGACGGACCTAGCCAATATACTGGCGAGCTACTTGATTATTTGGACTCCCTTGGGATAAAGGCAACATTTTGTGTCATGGGCAGCAATGTCAAGCAATACCCTCAATTTGTCAAACGAGCCCATGAGTCAGGTCACTTGATCGCCTCCCACACGTACTCGCATCCTCACTTGATGAGCTTGACCAACGAGCAAATCATTAACGAAATCAAAGCCACCGAGGAAGCTGTCTTTGATGTTACTGGTTTCCGTCCTTCTTACGTACGTCCCCCTTATGGAGAGGCTGACGAGCGGGTCAAGGCGTTACTGAAGACTATGGGTTACAAGATATTGATGTGGAACGTCGATCCCACTGATTACGACGTGTACTCGCTACCCTTTGGTGGGGATATGATACAATCCGCTTTTAGAAAAGCCGCTGATGGTAAAGATACTGGTCTGAATGCACTCAATGACCCTGGATATATCAGTTTACAACATGGTAAAAAAAAATACAACGTGGAAAAACAAGAGGTTAATATGTACATTTAAAAGATTTGTACAAGGAATCGGTTCAGCAAGTGCCTGAGGTGGTCAAATATCTGACCAGCAAAGGTTACCGCTTTGTCACTGTCGCCGAATGCACCAAAGAAGAAGACTCTCGGAGCCTGAATACCACTACGTCCAGCACTCATCTTTCGCCATCTGCCAGTCAATCAACTTCCTTCTACCCTTCATCCTCGTCTTCAGTACAGACTTCCGTCAAAGATGCCATAGATGCGGACGTGAACATCCCTGCCTCTTCTCTTGCCTCTCGCCACTCCCCTCTTTCTATTATTACTGGCATTGGGCTTGCCTTTATAACTACAGTCTATGCAAGCGCTTTGTGTTAATAAAAGGTTGCAGCGCTGATTTCTTTGATTTTTTATGCCATCGGGTGTATCTTGTACATTTTATATACCGGATTTCCTCGTTTATGTTGGCTGTTGTAGTCTACTGTTGTTGAGTTGTACCAGGAATAATTTGCTGGAGCAAATGCTGACGGAAATACATTCTGCACCAAGGTCTGGAGACGTCCAAGAATAGCTGGGTTGGTGATACCAATGCCGCGAACGGAGTCCTTGACGGCAAGGAATCTGGTTTGGTTATTGCGACGGTTCGCACCACCCGTTCTTGCAGCAGGGTGGACGTACTCGCGTTTTGCGGCCGGATCAAGAAGCCGCTGATATCTGGATTGTGGTTGAGCCATGGCTGTCTTCGTTTAAAATAAAACGACATTCAGCAACTGCTACCAGTGTTTTCTTTTACTTACAGTTAAAACGAGTTGAATGTGTGTTGGTTGTAGAGAGTGATATCAGCGGAAAAAGGAGTTCGTTTTTATATTCGTCAAAAAAAAAAGTCCGGCTTGTGTGGGGTGGAGATCAGGTTTGCGGGAGTCGGAGATCTTGGTTTACGTGGCTGGAGAAGCAGATTCACCTGGTTTGCGTGCACTCAAATTTATTTTGCCAGTGAATTGGTTTTCTTTTGCCTGCTAAAATTTCTATCCTGCGCGCCAATCATCACTAAAAATTCTGTAGCTGAAATCATTAGACAAGGCATCAGTTTTGTGGCCAACTGCGATGAACTGCACATTTGTTTTTGCTCATGGTGGCAAGCTGGTTGCTCAATTCTGGCACAGCATGATCCAAGATGAGGCTTCTTGGTTCTTTCTCAGTGTCCATGCTTATGGTCAGTTGGCGTTCAAATCCCAGGAATTCTGACTGCTGGAAAATGGGATGGTGAAACAAGGGGTGGCCAGGGAACGCTTGTCTGAAAAGCACTGCATTTTGCGGGAGGATTTCACGCATGATGGTCATTAATCGCAATACGCGCTCGGTGTTGATTGAATATTGAACGCCCATGGAGCGATGGGAGACTTTTCCACTAAGGATATTTGACAGCCAAGCATCAGCTTCACAGAGCACTCGATTCTCGAGGGAGTCTGGAGGGGACACCGACGCCCTGGGAAGCCAGTTTGTCGAGGTGGCGGGGGTTAGTTACTGTGAACCTCCAATGCTAGAACAAATTTCTGCACATTGTTTTTTCTCTTGACTTGCAGTTCTTTTCTCATGCTGCTAAATATCGTGAATGAGGCAAGCATTCCTGATAGAACTTTGCTCAATCATAGATTCTCCAGCTATTATAGATACAATTGATTCTAGCATGTAATAATATAGAGGCTTTATTCGCTACCGGCAGCTAAGGCGTACGCTACACCGGTACTGTATGTTATATCAATATCAGCATACCGGTATGACTTGAATAAACTCTTCATCTCCAAGTTCAACTCTCTGTCTCCACATTCCTGGCTTTTTTCACTTGATGGTAGCTTGAGGCCAAAATGCATTTTCAAAGTCAGCGGAACATGTTCAAGCGTGCGAAAGCCAGATTCATTTTCATGTCTTCTTTTTGATGAAAAGACAATCCAGCTTTCAACAATATCTGTAATGTCTGTGTCGTTTTGGATCACAGCTGGACTTTTGAGCCTTTGGGCTGCCTTTGCATTTTTCAGGTTACATATCAAAAGATCCATCCGCAATAACCGAGCCCGCATCCTTCGAGATCTAGCATACAATGGCCATGAAGAGCCCACGTTTTTAGGTTTCTTTCATCCATACTGGTACTATTTGTCACTCTACAATATCACTACCATCGGTGCTTATATCATAATTTCTCTCTTTATATATTTCATTTTTAAATATCTAGTGATGCCGGAGGTGGCGGTGAACGAGTGTTATGGACCGCTGTGCGATATGTCCAACATGAATTCAACGACGTGATCTGTGCCATTTACACAGGCGATATCGATGTCTCCAGAGAGCAGATTCTACTACGAGTCAAGGTACATAAGCAAACACAACGATTGTAGAAAAATAGAAGCGTGTACTCTGCTAGACCTACGATGATATCGTCTTTTTTAGACAAGCTTCAACATTGACTTGGATGCCAGGCGTGTGGCAATTGTATACCTGAAAAAACGTTACCTTGTTGAAGATGGCAGGTATAGAGATTTTGCATACCCGTCTAGGTAGATTCATTTCTTTCCATCTCTGTTACTGTGCTTGCGACTTTAGATACCGACGCTTCACTCTTGTGCTCCAGAGTCTGGGCTCATTGGTTTTGGGGTATGAAGCTATCAGTCAATTGGTGCCTGACGTGTTCTTCGATACAATGGGTTATGCTTTCACGTTCCCTGTGGTCCACTACCTTACGCAAGTCAAAATAGCCGCTTATGTACATTATCCAACCGTCAGGTAAGTGCCCAATGGCCCCTCTCAGTTGGCTCATTTCGTTTATGTCATGGTTAGCTCGGATATGCTGCAGCGTGTATACGAACGGCGCACCCAATACAACAATGATCGGCGCCTTGCTGATAGCTGGATATGGACCACAGGAAAATTAATGTAAGCAGTATCGGCCGTATCACAAATGCACACTATAGCAAAGAGGGACATACTACAAAAATTAAGTGACATAACTCAATCTCTTTGTCAATTAGATACTATCGAATGTTTGCCAGAGTGTATGGATTCTGCGGCTCATTTTCTCAAACAGTCATGGTGAATTCTACATGGACAAAGAACCATATTGATCAGCTCTGGTCGACGGACGCCAACATCGTCTACCCTCCTTGTGATACTGACCGACTGAGTGATCTACCATTGGATGGCCGTCAAACCATGATTGTGTCCATCGCTCAATTTAGGTAGGCGTGCTAGAAAGCAAGGGTGGTCAAAGGTTGAAGGAAAGCTCTATTGAGTTAGGTCGACTGACTTTATTCATTTAACGCACTCTCACAGGCCAGAAAAGGATCATCGCATGCAAGTGTTGGCACTTGCCCGCTTACTTGAAAAATATCCCGAGTGGCAACAGAATGAAAAACTTAAGCTGGTATTAATTGGAACCTGCCGAAACCAAGGTGACCAAGGTCGGATTGATGACCTCAAAGCACTGGCCAAGGAGTTGCGATTAGATGACCGTGTTTGTTTTGAGGTGAATGCAAGCTACGACACCTTAGTGTCTTATCTCAGCAAGGCCAAGGTTGGATTACATACCATGTGGAATGAGCATTTTGGTATAGGTGTGGTGGAATACCAAACAGCAGGTCTGATTGCAGTTGCTCATTGCTCAGGTGGGCCGAAGCATGACATTGTTGTCAATTATGCCAATAAACCCACAGGTACCACAGAGAGTCGGACGCTAAAAGACGGCCAACACTAACCATCTCAATTTTTTTTTTTTTTTTGCATATCTTTCACAGGCTTTTTAGCAGACAGTGTGGAAACATTTGCTGATAGACTCCATGATGCCCTGACACTCTCTGACGAAGAATACAAGGAAATTGCCTCGAATGCTCGTGCATCTGCCTCCGATAGGTTTTCCGAACTAGCCTTTTCCGTGGAATTGCTTCGCCCTCTGCGCCAGTGTTTAACGTAATCCTCTTATGTCTGTTTACAAAATCTCGCTCCATTGGTCAGCGCCTCTTTTTTCCATTTAATTGTATAACAATACATCAATCTTTGAAGAAGGAATCTCGATTTGCAACGGGATGCTATGAAAACGAGGGTGACACACACAAATAGGAGGATTATGCACGAAAAAACTGGATCTTTTCATTTGTTTTTTAGAAAGAGCCTTAGTGCGTCGGCTGCAGCGAGGCAATTAGGCATCCATAATAACGTTAACCCGTAAAACCAGCGACTTTATTTCTGGAATGACTGTACAGAGTATTGTGATATCCAATGTATTATGAATGAAGCGACATGAGCTCCTCCACAATTTTGCAAAGTTCATCGATGCCTAGATCCAGTTTTTTCCCGCCGCCATGGCCATCCACGACATGCTGCATCTGTTCGGGGGTCAGGTCCAAGAAGCCTTCGATCAAATCGCCATCGATGAAATGGCTGCTGTCTTCTTTTCTATCAAGCGTTGCTACTGAACGCCAGCTTCAAGAAGATATCAGACCGAAAAAAACAAGGCGCTTTTTTGGTATTCACTTACTCATTGTGGCACAGATTGCCAAAGCTAGGAACAACTTTTGCTATGTTCTGCTGCATATGGTACAAAATCTTGAACCTGTCCTCAGATAGATCAGCAATTAGGCCAATGCCGCCGTTCACAGTGCCGTAGATCAACGCATGGCGGTTCAGTGAGTTGTTTATGTCAGCTGCTTTGCTTCCCAAAGAGCCAAAGCGGAACTTCTGTACAATTTCGCCAAGATGCCACTCGCTGACGGTTTCCAGCGCAGGATCTTCCATTGGCATTTGAGATGTAGAAGGTGCTGCTGGATGTGAAGACTGACCAACACGCTCGACAACAAAGAGATGCCCATCTTCTCCTGCACCAACTGCCAAAGAATCGTTATATGATTCCAATGACGTGATTTCGCGACACCGCTCGTCAGCGGCGATTTCTTCGATGCAGCGAAGTTTATCGTCGTATTTCAATAATGTCACAGATGCTACCATGTCGCCGATAGTAATTAGATCACCATACGTTGAGATTGATGTTGCCAACGTGGCAAGCGAATACATGCATACAAACACAAGCTCCTGTGACGATGGTTGCCATTGAAATACAAAAATCTATACATAGTATAAAGGGTTAGTCATGGCTTGGAGTAGCGGTTCCCTGAAAATAAATTTACATCAGCATCAACCGTTGCCAACAGCTTGCCATTAAAGGGTTGCAGTTGTTGAACTCTTCCTTGAAACCCTAGCTGGTGTACGTGCCGCAGCCGCTGTTTGGTTTTGCCAAACACCGAATCAGATATGACTTGAAGCAAAATAATTCTACCATAGCTGGTTTCCTGGACACCTTCGTCGTTGCCAGTAGCCACAGCATAATATTCGGAACCATCGTGTTCGAATGCTACAGATGAGACTGCCAGTGGGTGTTCATAGTCTTTGAAGCAGATCTTATCTTGCGCTAAGCGTAACAGGACCGTTAATGCAACTTTGTATCATGAATTTGATTTTTTTTTTGTTATTGCTGCAGTCAATGGTACCTACAAATGAATGTTTGGTCATCAAGCAATTCAAAAGCACCTGTTGTTGAGTGAGAATCATAGGGGTCTGTGCTTAGTTTTTCGGTCAGCAAGCCAAATGTATGTGTTGATTCCTGGTAGGTGATTCGTCGCGGAATATCTGCCACGCGGATTGTTGTGATATGAAGCTTTTGAATTTCTTCCATTTGTCCAATGATGATGCTTTCTGGACACACCAGTGCAACAACGTCCATGAAAGTGGGGCTGTTAAACGACGTAATGCTACGCACATCCTAAGTTGGAGTCGGTAAATATTTGATGCTTCAAGCTCTTCTAATAAAAGGTGTACCTTGACATTAACATTTGAATACACCAGTTTCTGATTACGGCTATGGATCACACTTGGCTTGTCCGATGCAGCAAACACATGAGTTGCACCATTGGATGTAAATGTACCCAGTGATACAGGCAATTTCCCCAAAAATGACCGTTTGGAATCCCACAGTCGGCCTTGCCGAGGGTCCAACTTGAAATTGTAGACTTGGCCATCGCCAAGAGCAACCAAGAGGTAACAAATGCCCTCCAAACTGGCGAGAAGAACCGAACGAGGCATCACCTTGGTCATCAGCGGCTCGTACGCAATAGACATCAGCTGTGAATCAAACCGGAGCAGGCGCACACCAGGAACTTGCCATTCACCAACAGCAATGATCGATGTCCCATGAGGATGACTTTGATCTATAGGTGACACGTCAATACACGTTACTTCGCTTTCCAGGCGTGTTTTGCCCACTTGTATGAGTTTCCTGTCTCGTATAACGAGAGCGATCAGATTCCCCGACCCAGTGGAGACAACGCACTGTGTTTCATTTAGGCTTGCAATAGTTAGGGTACTTTTATCATTGACTGCCAAATCCTGTGATGGAAACCATTCATCCAGCAGCTTGCCCTCCATATGATATTCCATAAGGCGAACACTCTTGCTAGTCACCTGCATAATCAGGTTATCCAATGCATTACAAATTGCCAGTGTTGGCTGGTGCAACTCAATCGCTGAATAGAAACGAAGAGGGGAAAAGCCTTCATCACGTTCATATACAAGCCGTGTTTCACAAGCAAATGATATCGTCAATACATTTGAACGCCTATAAGCAAGAGTATGAATAAAATACTCCTGTAAAAAGTACAAGAGAAATAATACATGAGCTGGGTAATACAACTTACAAGCCGTTATTTAAAGACTTCAAAGCCCAAATGCCAGTAGCTCCGCGAACTTCAATCGAGACGATAGGGTTCAGGCCAACACCATTTCTGATGATGCGCAACGACCCACTGTTCCCAGCTCCAGAACATGTGATCATTTGAGGCTGGCCCTGAAGATCAACTAGTTTGATAAGCCCAACTAGTCAACTCTCATCTGCCTCTGACATTACCTGCTTGTCTAGATCTGCTACGTAAAAATCGGCGATGGGTCCAAGGTTTGAAAAAGTTTCCAGAATTTGCAAGGAGCTGTTTTCATCAAGACACGGCCGTTGATCGATATACACCAGCTGTGAGTCGCTTTTGGTAGATCCTGCATACAGTACATTATTTCCAAGATAAGCCAAGCAAGATGGTATAGTAATCTATCAAAAGAAATTGCATAAACGAAAGCCGGTATAGGAGTCAAAGTATGCCTCAACCCGCCATTGTCTTTGCATACGTTTCCTAGTTCAATCAGCCCTAGGGATTCTACAAATCCTTTGCTGACATTGAGTATTAACAGGTGAAGCTGACCATCTGCGCTTCCAAGTAGGAGTCGAGATCCATCTTGGTTAATAAATGCGTGGCAATTGATAGGTGAGCAGGATATGCCAACAGCCTTAAGCGCCTGACCTTGCTTCAAATAGCGAATATATTGACACGATATCAATAGAACACCGCCGATAGGTGCAGGTAAAGCAATAAGTACACTGGCACTGCCTTCGATATGATCCATCACCACAGGCCCATGTTCAAGCTTATTTTGAGAATGGCTATATATAAACATTTGAAGGAAACGTTCGCGGGCGGGGTTGTCGTACAGGATCATTAACGCAGGCTCACCCTCCGTGAAGAGGAAAGTAAATGCAATGATTGTTTTGTCGTCCAATCTATGAGCACAACTTGTTAGTTATTTACGACTTTCGCATCTACCGATGCTTACGTGATATGGGAATGTAGTCTTGACAGCGCCACTTGCTTTGTACGCGATTTGCGGCCACTTTTTGACTTGTGAATACGAGGCAAGGTCATCGCCGTTTCTGTGGCAGATTGAGATATAAGTGTATCAGTGTTTGCCACAGCAATGTTAGAATTGGGCAAGAGAGTGGCGATAAATCGATTCGTCGGATCAATCGCCGTTTGCAATTTCGTAGACATGAGGTCATAGCTGATGTAATCCGTACGATCCAATGTGTAAAGTAAGCCGCTGAACTCGGTGATGATTTCTTGGGTTGTGCTACAAAACGACAGGACAAGATAGTTGAGGCGAGCAGTCATGATCAGCAGCAAATCTTGATGCCGTCCCTGGAAGAAAAAAGTCGGTTTCAATAGAGCTTGTGTTAAATTTGTGTAGCACAATTTACTTGAGGCCTATATACGATCATGGACACAATAGTGCCATAAATATTGCATTCAAGTGTAGGATTTAATCCATCTGGGCCAATTGTGTAAATTTCAATGCGATTGCCTTTCCTATATTCATTTTAATATCTCAAGCAAAAATCAGCATCACATTACATTATTTTGGCCTACGTACCCTAACATTAGATTTTTATCTTGCTGTCCCGTAAACTGTCCTTTGACAGCAAAATGAGTGGCAGTAGATTTATGTGCTGTCACAACATACTTGTAGTAATTCATTTTTAGAGAAAAAGAGAGAAAGAATCCAGGTCCGCTCTCGTTTTTTTTCCCTTAATATTTCACACCTCTTCCCAGTTTGTTTCTTTCTTTTTCCTCTTTCTTTTCCCTCTTTTTTTTTTCTTTTCTTTGAACGTATAACAAAACCACTTGCTTACAGTGGTAAGTCATATTTTTTTATCCCTAATAGTGCACTAACATCGAATAAAGGTTTTTTATACTGTTTCCTTTTTTCACAAAGTCCAGCCAGAAATTACCCAGACATTTCACCAGAACGTAGCCGCCCTCACATAGCTTGTGGAGACTGCGGCGAATTCATTGGTTCGTTTCCGGTTTGAGCGACCACTGCTTCGTAGCCGCATCCATTGGCCAGCCATTGACAAAACCGCTCGTCAAATGAAATAACTTGTTGATTTCGTCGTTTTATCTCCCTCCTCATGGTCTATATTGACATCGTTTTTTTTATGGTGTCAGGCTCGTCCAGGAAGCGGTACCCGCAGACCAAACTGAGCTCAAATGGAATGATATTAAAGAGGTGAGCAGCGGGTAGAAGTGGGGAGGTAGAGGCGGAGGTATACACTGATGGATATGCTTTGATACCAGGCTTACATAGGGAGAACTGGCCGATACCCCATATTAGCCGGGAGTCATTTGGTGTTTGGCCCTGACACGTAGGGCATTTGCAGCAAAGGTGTACGATCTTTGGCGGCTCTAATATGCAGCAAATCGGTTATGCGAGTGTTCCAGGCCAAACTTAATTAAGAGCAGTATCCAAATTTGCGAGAAGGCACTTAGCATAATTGCTGTACGCGTCACTGTTGACAAGTCTTGTGCTTGGCCATACGGATTTCCTAGCCATGAAGGAAGTCAGCGTCTGATTCACGTTGATCATGGTCTCGGCTTGTGGCTGCTCAACCCTGCTTCTGAACTTTGTTCTGAAAGGCACCAGGAAAAAAATGACGAAGGATAGGGGTTTATTTTTCGGGAGACGATCGAAGCTCGTGACTCACAAATTGATCTACCAATTCGCGGTATAGTTCCTTGTGCATCTCATTGATCCGGGTGTAGTGCAGATGCATTCGTGCAATTTCACCTACTTGAGAGCGTTGATCATTTCCAGGGCCTCCTTCCCGAGGATTGTTCTAAGAAAACAAAGCAATTTTGAGTTATAAAATAAACCACATGGCGTGTACCATACTGTAAAATTCCTCTGTTCATCTCGGCTAAGCTTTATGTCTGAATCTCCATCATCCACAGATTGGGTGTCAATTGCGAAGCGCTTCCTTGATGGAGCCAATTGCTGTTCAACATCCAAATGTTTGTCCCCGTCCTCAGCTGATATGGTTCTCTTGAAGGTTTTTACAGGTATAGATGCATGCTTCTGTTGCAGTGTTCCCATTGATAGCTCGATCGGCCTCAATACACATTCAATACCAGTAACAGGGCCTTTGTGGCTTGCAAATGTTCGTAGCTGTTGAAGGCTGGCCACGTCCCAAACAAAGGCATTCCCATCTTGTGAAGCGGACACAAGTAAAGATCCATCGAAGGATATTGACAATGCACGAATTTCGTCACTAGGCAAAGAGAGAGAGCAGTTAGTTGTCATTGAAATCAAAACATGTTTACTACCAATTACCTGTGTCCTTTGAAAACTGAACTGGTGCCATTTGCATCGACATGCTCCACAGCGCCTTGACCACCAACGCCTTGTACATTATCGTATCGTTGATGTTGTCGCTGTCTATACAAGTCTACTTTGTAAACATCATTACCACAGGCAGCAAATAACTGCGTTTCAGCAGGATGCATGACAATTGCTGTTACTGGCTTTGGAAACAGAAACGTTGTCAAGAGCTCACCGCTTGCCAAATCCCACACCTAAAGCCCATGTAAAATAAGAAGATCATCGAGATTCACAATCCCATCGCTCAGTGCAAATATCATACCTTAACTGTGAAATCAGCACTCGCTGTGTATATCCTAGCATTGGACTGAGAACCTGAGCCGGCATAAACAGCTGAAACTGGAAGTGTGTGGTCAATCCACGAATACAGTGGGCTGGGCTGCAATTGAGTTAGGGCAGTCGAGCAGAGTTGTACAATGGGCCAAACTTTGACTGTCGCATCTTCGCTTGCCGATATCAAAGCTGAGTCATCCTTGGTGAATGTTAAACAAGTGACGGGCTGATAATGGGCATCAAACATATGCTTCAAAGCACCTGAAGCGTTGTGCCAGATGTATATTTTGCCAGACGACGATGCACCAGCCGTGTAATGACCATGATTGCTGGCGGCTAATGTAATCATTTTTTCTGGTGTGAGCATTTTCTGCAATATTTGATCACGCTGCCAATCATACAAATGTAATGAGGCACGATCTGTTTGGGCTGTCATGATCGCCCCAGTCTGATTGGGAGCACCGGGACGAGGAATAATGCATACGCCATTGGATTTGTTTTGCTTGAAGGAAAACAGAGTCGATCCAGATCGAATGTCCCATGCATATATCGTTGAATCTGTGTTTGACGTCGTAACTGCGATTTCTGATAGCATACCCAAGTAGCAGAGAAGAGAGGATCAACCAAGAACCAAAACCTGAAGAAAATTTTTTCTGATGTCCGCATTCGCTTTTATTTTTTTGGTAGAATCTTGCTCGAAGGTTCAGACTCCATTGTTGCTTTTTTTTTTTTTTTGCAGTCTTTTCAAACGCATTTATTTATGGAAAGGGTGTAAGCCAAGTGCCAAAGTGGAGGCACGATTGTTGGTATGGAGACTTCCTAGTGGCAATTTCCGCTTGCCTAGTACGTTTCTTTCCACAAGGACCTGCTTCTGCAATCGGCGCTGGCGTTTCCAAGAATCTGACTGCCCGCATGTGTACAAGCAAAACTGAATGTTGAAATGAGAGGTTGTCCGATTTCCTGGCAGTTTTTCATTTTTGGAAGCGCTCGTGTACAAGACCAAGTATTCAAAAAGTGAGGAGCGGATGTCTTTTTGGTGAGCAGAGTAAAAGAGACGAGTAAAAAGTGTCATGGCTTCCAAATTACTAGGTAATGCCACATTTTCCTTGTCTTCAGTACACATTTCATGGTTCGCCATATAATTGCTAATGAAGGCAAACATGATATCTTGCGCAAAAGGGTGATTGCAGTACGCATCCATAATCATAAGATTCCATTTTTGAATTCTTGAGGTAATACGTGGAATTATCAGATGGGCTACGCGTGTAGGGTATCGTTGAATCAATGCAGAAAGTGCGTCTTTGTCGACATGCTGAAAACAGGTATTCAACTGCGAGTCCAGATTTTGTTTGGCCAGAGAATGCGATACCAAATGTTCATCCCACTGATGATACAGTGTCGTGCGTTGGTGATATGGAAGCAAGCATGCGAAGCTGAACATGTCGGTTGCTGGTATCTTGGGCAGAGAGGGTAACAAGACATGATACATGATTGACCCAGAAATAGCTTGTATATTTGATCTTTTTCCGCTAGCAATCTCCTGTTTCACCAACGGCAATAGCAAAGCAACAGTAGTATCGTTCATCCAAACTGAAGCACCGGGTCTTTCTTGTTGAAGGAAAGAGGCGAGAACATCGAGGAAGCAAATCGAATTGATGGACTGGCGGTGGGCACCGTTGACGTACATATTCAACGTATGGAGGGGTTCAGTCGCATAAAGGACCATAGTTCTGCTGGAATTCGAATTTTGATCTCTGTCATTTTTTTCTTCTTCTTCTTCTTCTGTGTCAGAATCAAAGCGATACCCATATTGCCTCACGTTTGGCATTTGGTATTTGAAAAGTTCGTCATTAACCCAAGTATTTAACCAAGATTGCAAGTGCGAGTCCAGAGCATTGCAGGTTACAATTAAATTCGATGCTTGGGCACCGTCTCCGACTAGAAGTAGTGCCTTGGCCAGATTGTGAATATGCTGATTAGCGATTTCTTGAGCAGATGTAAGATATGGTAGGAGCCTTTCCAGAGATATTAGCTTTTCCTGAACAAGCAAAGCCGCTGTAAAATACAGGCCAGGATAAGGCTCTTCATCGATGCTACTAAAGTAATCAAACTTGAAGCCAACAAGCCGGGAAAACAATTCCATATCGCCCATCGACGCATTTCCCTCCTTAAGGATGGGTGATTCGCTTAGCGCAAGGTCCTTGTTCTTGCTAATCAACTTCACCCAAAACATGGCATTGTCGGCAGCTTGATCAATGCAAATGTCAATCAGGATATCCAAAAGAAATTTGGGATCGATTTGGTGGGATCCAGCTTTACGAAGCAAAAAAAAAAAATTAGCCACAAGAATCCACAATCCAATCACGCTTATTCCTCCACCTCTTCTTACATTTGTATTTGTTGACTATGGTATGAAAGCTGTCAAGCTTGCTGAGAGGTATGACGTAACATCCATCCTGAACATCAGGTAGGTCAAAGCTTTCCAGTAAAATGTCGCATAAAAGGGTCATGATTTTTGAAACTGGAGGAAGTTCACCGACGTTTTTCTTCACTTGACGAAACCTAAAAAATAAAAAGAGGTAGTTTGACAATGATGTATTTTCAGGTGAACGGATAGCTTACGTGAAACCATTGCGCAGCTTTATCATTCGACAGTGAAAAACATCCACGTTGGATATAATTCCAATATCACGTAAGGTTCGGCTCGTCAAGTACAAGGCGCAGTCGATTCTTGAGAGTATTTCAGCCTCCTACATAAAACCAAGGCGGAGCAGAAATCATCGTAAGCAAATGAATGCTAGAAGAGTTGGCAAACTTTTCGAACCAAATAGTCTTACAAGAAATGCTTTCAGCAATGTTAAATATCTGTCACATTGGGTCTTTTGCTTTGATGGTGATTTGTTGGCGAGTGAAGTGTGATGAAAGTGATCTTGATTCTGCAAAGTTTTCCATATGCAATCATACACGTATGGGCTCAATGGGCCCTGACTGTCGACAATGAGATTTTGAAAAAAAGCCACGCAAGATGAGGTTCCTCGAAATCCTTGGTAAGTATAGAATATTGCTCGATGAATAACAACACGAAGCAAGTCCTTCCTGTTGTCATGAAGGTATTGCTGGATTTTTTCACGTTCAATACTAGTTGATGCGTACTTTGCTTCATAAAAATCAATGTAACAATTGTCATTCACAATCTCCTTTACGCGATTGTTCATAGGAATGCATATATTCCTTTGAATGGGATGTGATTTATCGCAGGGATTCATGAGAGGTGCAAAAGAAAAGCTAATAAACAAACGGCGCAATCGGATTTTTTTTTTTTTTTGCAAACTGTCCCTCAGCCAATCATGTCGCGAGAAAAATCCTGGTCCAACAGTCAGAGGTGATGATCTTAGAAAGTACACTGTATTCCTCTTGCTCGTTCATTACAAGTGCGACACTGTGGCTAGATTAATTTAATTGAGGGTACGCTTTCTTTTGCGAGACCTTGGGAGAGAAAGCCATTAAGACCTCCCCCCTCCCATAGCAAGCGTTATGCCAAAGGAAGACCTAGGCTAATTTTTTTCTTTTTTTCTTATTTATTTCAGGAAGAGTGTGCGACAAATTCATGCGTCTGTTTGTAACTGTTGGATCTACAGGATTCGACGACCTTATCAAGTCAATTAGCAGGGCTGAATTTCTGCAACAACTTTCATGTAGCGGCTATACTCATGTAACGGTTCAGTACGGTTCGTCAAAATCTTGTTATAGGCCCGAGATGCCTCACACTCTGAGCATCCAAGGCTACGACTATACTCCTAATATCGAGCAAGATATGAAAGATGCAGATGTGATTGTATGCCATTCCGGTAAAGTTGCTACAACCGAAACTCGTAGCAGTTGTGATGACCTCTCCACCCCTTTTATGTAGGCGCTGGTACTCTTATACAAGGATTACGTCTGGGCAAACCGCTGGTAGTCACGGTCAATAACGCACTATTGAACAATCATCAACTAGAGCTTGCTCAGGCTCTTGCCGAGCATCAATATATAATCTTGACCGATCAGAGGTAAAGAAGAAGAATAGCAGAAAAAAATAGAAGATGGCTGTGTAGGCAATGAAGAGGGTTTGACAAGGATTCTGTCTTTCAGGCAACTTGGCACAGTTCTTCAAGATATACCCACCTTACCTTTGCAAACGTTTCCTCCTGCAAATCCATCGTTATTTACGTACGTTCTTGATAAGCAAATGGGGATTTCTTCTTGATACAGCAGCATGTTATTGTACAGGATTTCGATACAGTAATTTATTGGAAGTCTATAATTAAAAAAAAAGTATCTAGAGGGCGTCTGACAAAGCCTTGTAGCTGTAGTCCCACACTTTAGTGGAAGGGGTGTCGGTGGGGATCTTGGCTTGTTTGGGGTAAGTGATGTGTCGGCTCTTGACCGAGGCACCTTTGAATAAACGATCGCTTGTCTTTTCCAACTCGGTCATAGCCACATGTAACGAGCGGAACTGTTTTTCAAGAGATCGCTGTCGTCGTTCCCGTTCACGCATGATATGTAGCTTCCAGGCACGTTCGATGGTTTCATGTTGCTGTAAAGCATCGCCTTCTAAAGGTGCTGATTGAGGACGTTGAGGTGATTCAAAGAGGACTCGACGAATCATATCTACTCGATTGTCACCTGAGCCGGAGCTTTGTGTACTCATGGCACGAGTGCATTGTTTGGTATATATTTGTTGGAGGCTAACTCGTTGAATGACTGTCAACATATTTTATGTTTTGGTAAGTAGGAGTAAAAAAGAAAAGTGAACAAATTCTGACCCCCCATCTCTCCGCTTCTCATGCAAGCCACCCCTTTTTCTTTTGGCGGACTGCGAAGGTTGGTTTCCAGTCAAGGCGAAAAAAAAAAAGAAAAAAGATTCTCGCAATACGGAACACATTGGTTGTATCTCAGGGTGACCGTTGTGTCTCTTCGTGACATCGCCATCATGTTGTAGCCCATCTCCCGTGACATCAAGAAAATTGCCCACGCCGATGATCACCATGAAACCATCGTTTTGTGGTCAACAATCTACAGTACCGGTGTTGAGTATTCCTCCTTTTCCCGTCTTTTTCCCTGTCCCTTGCTTTTCCCATTTTCCCTTTTCTCTACTTTTTCTTCTTACTTTTCCCTCTTCTTTTTCCCTCTTTTTCTTTTCTTTGCACGTATAACAAAAACCACTTGCTTATAGTGGTAAATCATATTTTTTATCCCTAATAGTGCACTAACATCAAATAAAGGTTTTATTATACTGTTTCCTTTTATTTCACAGTCCAGCTATAAATTACCCAGACATTGCCATACCATGGAATCTCAGTCAACGTAGAGTGAAAAAGAGACAACGCGAATCCGTCTGCAAAAAAAATAAAAATTGAGCGACGACAACCAAAGGTGCGTGATTGGCTGGATAAACGTAGCTCACTCTACTATTCTCCTAGTCCTGTGTACTAAACCTACCCAGTAAATGACCCTACTAAGCCTGCTTCGGGCCAATACCACACATTGATGTTTATTTACTTACTCGCCTATTATGAAAAGAGTAAACTTGCGAGATCTTTTTATATGCTGTAAGATCCGCAGTAGGGGAGCAAGCACGCCAGACGAGATGGTGTAGAAATATCATAAAATATAATCATATTTCACACAGTATTACCACTCTACGGGTTTTTTCTGCGAATTCAGGTAAGAATCATACATTTATACAATAAAAACGTACATTAAGAACAGTATAAAAAGAACTAAAAATAAATAACGCGAGAGGGATATCATTGACGATACTGCGGAGGATTGACCAATGTCAGCTCAACGCCATGACCATCATAGACAGGAGGTAAAGGGTAAGAGAAAGATGAAGAGGGTGTGCCAAGATCATGTTCATCGTTAGGATGCCGTTGCTGTGGATCAACCACGCCAACGTCAAGGACAATATCTTCGATGGCTGCGTTGTAGGAAGGCAGCGCTATGTTATCACTGTCTGTTGTCAATCTGGCGATGTCTTCAGGGTTCACTTGGATCACATCGATAACCAGGGGTATGGCGTATTGAGAGATCGGAAGAGGCAGATGAAGTTCAGCAGGAGAGTCGTCTTCGCGTGGTCGTCGTTCGTGCCACTTGATATGTAACAAAGTCGAGTCAAGCATAGTTAATTCCTTCAACAATTTTTGTAATTTCTCTTGGAACTAGTTCAATGCAATAAAAAATAACTTCAGCCATTGCAATAGATACCCCTTTCCATTCCCTTACCTTCATGTACTTTACGTAGTACCTGGATCTTCGTCGGGAAGTCCAAAAAGCAATTATAGCTGGGCCGATCAGGATTAACAGGGGATACCATAGCTGCGACTTGTCTTGGCTTGTCGTCTGCAAGCTGATTGACAGCACGGCAGCAAAGATGACAAGGAAAATCGCAGAAAAAAACAGGTAGCTGTCGATCCAAACTTGAGGGTAGCTTGTGCGGATAACTTCCTTGATAGTGTCGAGGCGTACTTGGAAGACTTCAGGGGTCATCTAAAATACCTTTTATGTAAGCCGTGTTGCTCCCCTAAAGCTGAGGCCAACCTACATAATCATGGAGGCGAGGATAATCTTCATACGTAGCATGTACAAGGGCAGCTCGCTTCCATCTTTGAGAAACTATAGGAAACGAGGCCAACCCCATCATTAATGCTTATTGCGCTTTCGCTAAGGTTCGACCTAGGGTAGTTAAGCGTGCTTTGTCTTGAATCTGTACCAGCGCCAAAAGACGTTTTTAGACCAAAAAAGATTTGAACAGTTTGTCTTGGGTAAGGGGTTAATTAGTACAGCTGTCCCAATTCTAAGGCAAGTCTCCGCACAGTGATTTTGTTCCTCTAAAAAAATGTTTGTTACTGGAACACTTCGAGCAAGTCGCCATTGGAATGGAATCTCTAACTGGTAAGGCTAGACTCGATTTTAGTAAGAAATAATATATAGGCATTATACACCAGCGAAGGCGCATGCCACAGACTTCCAGTTTCAAGGTATTTAGCGTATTTAGCCGATTTTTGATCAAATCGGCTGGTGGTCCCCTGAGGCAATTGGCTGGTGAACTTGACGTGTGAGCACAGAACTGATCAAATGTTGGCTGGGCAACCTTCACCAATCAGCGTGATTTTTTCAACATCACAATCATTCATGAATTTGCGCGTTCAATCAAAATTCCACGTCGGTCAAATCACTCAAAATTGATGTGCAGTGGCTACTTTTTTTTTTTTTCAAGTGAATTTTCATGTTCAGAAGGCGCATGGTTGGAGTCCTAGAAGTTTATTCAAGTGTGATTATTGTTCAACGTACCAGAAATAATGCAAAACAAACGAGACCTGGGATGACAGAGGTCAAGCCACACCAGACAGATATGCTTGTTAACCAAGTAGAACAGGGGAGCGGGGCCATGCGCACTGAAATTGCTTGGGTTTGCTTTGCGTGCAATGCGGCCTGGTTTGCGTGCAATGAAATTTGTGCCTGAGAATTGGATTTCTTTTGTCTGCTGAAATTTTTATCCTATGTGCCAAACCACTGAAAAAACTGTATTTGGGGTATATTTTCATACTCGATTATCTTGTTTATTCACCAAATTTCACACATATGTCTCGAATAGAAAGTACTCGTGAGTTGCCTGCTGGCGAGGAATGGATTACATTGTCAAGATAGAAAGGACATTTTGATTGGCTACCCCGAAGTAGCTCGTGCTATAGATGTGCAGGCAGCTCCATTCTTGGTCATGAATCTTCGACCACGAGCTACTCGCTTGTTTGCTTGTAAAGTTTAACTGAAAATGGTATGGTCCTCAACAGCGGGGTCAAAACATTTGCTCATTCTTTTGATTGATCGATCTCCACATTACTTCTCAGTAGCAAAAAAAAAAATCTCCGAACCACTCACAAAGCCACTTTGCTGCCCAGTCATTTTTAATTTTTTTCTTGACGCACGAAAAGAAATGATGGCTATCGCACCTCACCCCAGGGTGGGAAGGATTGCCCCCTTTTTTTTTGGGTGAATTGGTTCGTCTTGAAATCGATGGATTTCTTTTCTTAAATTAGGTCAGCAAGCTCATTGTTATTTTTCTTCTTTAGAGTACCTTCTTTTCTCGTTTAATAATTTAAAAATATAAATAATGACATCTATCCGCTTCTCCTTGACATCGTGTATGACCGAGGAAAGTCTGGACTCCATCAGCGTCGCCACCCCTTTGGACGCATCGCCGCGCACCACCCCAATCAACCTACACCAACAATTTACGACTGACGACCACGATATGTACAATCTTACCCAGTTCCAAATCCCAGACATTGCCCCTATGGCAGCAAGACCCCACCATCATCACGGAAATACCCAGACCTATATTACAGTCAGACCACAACAGCAGCAGCAGCAATTGCAGCGCCACCGGAGCGCTCTTTGGCCAAGACTAAGGCGAATGTTGTCCTCCTCTCCCTCCTCAACCAAGCGCAAAGCCATTGCACATCCAAAAGTCAGTGTCTTCACTCAATTATCCACCCTCATGCACCAAAAAAGGCATTGGCTTAGCTTGAATAAAACGAAGGTGGCTCCCTTTTCCAAGCCGTAGGCAATTTTCTAAAAGTCAAAAAAAAATTTTTTTTTTTTGGGTCAAGCAACATCCAGATAAATAAAACCTCTTTTGATCTTGTGACGAAAATCCTTGCGACAACAACAAGTGCAGAACTAATTTTTTCATTTTTCCTTTTTCTGGTATGCTGATTTGATGATCTTGAGGACGGGAACGCGTAGAAAACCACGGAAAACAGGCTTCTACGAACTAAAATGTCCGCTTATAACATTATCCGATGTTTTAATGTTCACAAAGAAAAAAACAGACCAATGACGGGCTTGTCATTATATTTCATTCAACGTCTTCAGCCTTCCAACTTGTGGGAAAGAAACAAGTTCGTTTTCATGACAACGTCAAGGTAGATACTTCCTCAATCAATAAATGTAGCGCAGCGAAAAAAGATGGAATGCGTAAAAACATCGTTTGGCGATAATCTAACAAGGAGTGAATAAAAAAGGTTTATTTGAAAGGGAGTCACCCTGTTTTCTCCAAAATGCTTTTTTTCCATGCTTTCCCCCTTTTTTTTACATTTGATGATGCTTTTACTTTAGCCCTCCTCTTTTGTCTCCTATGTAATACCTGAACTAAACGGTGAGACTTTTTTTTGTTCAACATGATCCCCCTGCTGCTTCTACACAGAGCGATGCTCCTTTTTTTTTTGATGACTTGATCCCTTTGCACCTTCTTTCTATACAAGAGCAAGGGTCGATGCCCCTTAGTCCAGTCTTTTTTGTATGTTGGCGACTCCAGGTGTTCCCTATTTTTTTCACTCTTTCTTGATCTTGTCCCTATTTTTTTTTCAATCAAAAAAACCCCTCATAATACCAATCCTCGTATTAAGGTAAAGACAAGCCGGATATAGCACAGGTTAATTTCGTTTTGTATTGTTGTTGTAGCACCTCTGGCTGTTCTACAAATCTTTCAATCAGAGGAACCGCTGGGCTAGACAGATCCCCACTTATTTTTTTATAATGCCGACAATGCCATTATGGACAGTTGTGGTCATTGTGGTAGGAATAGCCATCCTCTTCATCGGTCTATTGCTCGTGTTCCTTCGACGCAACCAACGCCACCGAATGACATCGAGCTATCTTGATCCTGAGAGTACGATGAACTTGGAGGAAAACAAGGCATTCCACGCCATTCATACTCATGAAGCCAACCATGAAAAACACTCATCCAGTCAACCCTGCACTCCGACTACGACCACTTGTACCACTAACCCGTCATCAGGCATCACCTTGATGGAGAACATTTCGTCAGAAAAGCTCTGCCCAGATTCTTCCATCTCATCTTCGCCTGTAAAATGCTACAAAGAATTTGATATTAATCTTCCTTTACCTCCTCCAACAACTTCATTTTTCTCGGACAAACTGGAGCTTAACAGCGACGAGGCCACCCGACTCTTCCACATGTATTTACAAAAGGAAGGCATCAACTCTCAAGAGGTATCGTCTCGGCCGGTTTCGACCAATCTGAAAGATACACTTGCTCAATTCCATCAGAAAGCTACCGCCACCCTGCGCTCGACGTTACGCCGGCAAAAGTCATCCTCAGCCAGGCCATCTCCTGTAAACATTCAACAGATTTTTGAGCCTACCCAGGCAAGTGCATCATCTGTTAAAACCATGTCGCTTGTCGCCCAGCCCAAAGAAAATGGATCAGTCATTCCAGAAAATGGAAAACATGATAGCGATGACCTGTTTAAGACATCTCCACCACCAACGCTTTCACCAAAGGATTATCCAGCTTGCACCCAACCTGATGGGGACTCATTCCAACCACACGACAAGCATGTAACCATGTCAGCCCCACCAATATTACTGACTCCTCCTGAAGATGATGATGATCAAACATTGACAATGTCTCCCACCCAGGACTCGCCTCCATTGGACTCTCCCACTACCAAGCTTTCGGGCATGCTGACTGAAGACGGAGGTATAAAATCGACTTTTATATATCAACAAAGTGATAATGAGCTGATGATCAAAGAAGTGGCCGCAAATGAGGCGTTGAATCCAGCCTCCTTAGGTCAAACCCCATTATCAACAGGATCCATCATCATGCAAACTTCTCCTCCTCCGTCTTCCATTTTATCGTCATGTACAGGTCTTCCGTTTTCTTCAGCAGGATCACCTTCAACTACTACGAATCAATTAGCGGAAGCCCCGTCGTCCATCGTCAACACTGCTGGATCCGATATACAAGACACTTCTCAACTGTGGGAAACTGACGAAAACTGTTCACCTCATGACATATTTTACGCCAATTCAAATGAAACAACCACCCCCGAAGGCTCCATGTCACCTCCTCAAGGTAAAGTACGGAGAGGTTGGTATAGGGCTCAGACTTGGAAAAAGAAAAAGACAGAGAATCAGCTTACCTAGGTGCTATTTTTTATTAGCACCAAGGAAATCTATTGCCTCGAACAGCCCATTGTCTTCACGCAGATCCTCGGTGGACCAAGGTATCCAGGTCAATGCGACTCAACAAGCCTATGCAACACATGTCGACAGTGTACGCCGGGTGCTTCAAGCAACTTGGAATAGCAAACGCATATCCGAGAATGGCTCCGTCTCCAGTCGTTCCACCATGTCACACAAGTCGCCACCTGGCAGTATAAACCCACGCCAATTGAACCAGCATCTAGCCTCCATGGTACTTCAGCAGCAACAGGCATACTCTTCGCATCCAACCCTACCTACCATCTTTTCAAGCAGAGAACATCAGGAAGAGCTTCTCGGACCGGCCCCCACAGTTTCTTTTTCATCCTCAACTGTACGCACAATGATCCCAGATAATGAGGCAGTACCAGAGGCAAGCACGGTTCAGAAAACAACGACTACTCCAGTCTCGGCTACAGTCCCTCTGCTTCGGTCCAACAATCCTTCTTCAACTGTTGTGCAGCTTAAATCTACGCCAGTTAAAAAGGACTACAGCAAGAAAGCGGGGACTATGCGAGCCGGTCGCCAAAATCGTGCCTCCGTGCCGTGGCAACCCAACGAAAAAACTCCGGCTCAGAGAGAACGAGATCGCTATTTGCAGTCGCTAAAAGCTAATCCATCTTGATAAAGAATTAAATACCTTGTCCCGATACCGTATACATCATCAAGTGCCATTTCATGGAAAAAAATAACAAAGCTCGGCCTTTGTGCTCCACTGTTTTACACAGCATTTGGCATTCAATACAAAAAGTGTATTGCTACTTATCGTTACGTGTTATCTCCATGCTTTCTTGAACAAAGGGCAATAAAAAATAGCCTTGCTTTATTTAGGTGCAAAAGGACACTTGGAGCCACCTTCGTTAGTAGCTTCACCGTCCTTTGTCTTCTTGTTCTTTGTCATTTGGCGCATCAGCTGAGAAGGATCATAGTAGGTCTCCAACTGTAAAAAGGAGTGTCAAGATCATCAGTATCGGTCGGCCCCTCAATTTCTTTTATTACCTCTTGGATTTCAAATTTGTCGTTGACCACGGCGGTGGTGATACCATAGGTTTCAACATCTTCGTTGGTGGCGGCAGCTTCCATCTTTTCACCATTGCCCATGTTGTAGCTCAGGTCACCGTTCATTAAACCCCAGTGGCGCCATTTGAAGGCCACTTTGGGAGGGCCACAGTAAACTTCCAAGACCTCCCAAGAAAAGGCGCGTAATGAGCGCTTGAAGAGTTTGTGAGATTCACTGAAGTCCAGTTCACTAGCCTTGTATAATTCGGTATCACCAATCAAAGCATTGTAAGTGCCAATCTAAAAATGGAATGTGATACAAACATATCGTAAGCTTATTTTTGTATTCCATACCCTTCTCAACACTTTTTACTTTTAACATATCATCAATCGTGTTCCATTCTTGACCATTGACAGAGAAACGGTATTTTTCTTGGTCAATAGTACGGATTTGGTCAGCACGCAATTTGTAAGACATTTCCTTTTCCCAGTTCTAATTCAAATAAAACAATTAGTAATTGTAGATGTCATGACCCGACGGCTGGGTCCAAAACGTTTTTCTGTCAATGTTTTAAGCATGTTTCCCTTTTTGCACCTCCCATAGAACTCTTTGCTTTTCCTTACCTTGACCAAGTTGGAGACTAACCAAGGGAGTGACCCTTCTTCATGGTTGATGGTTTTTTCTAGCATTGAAAAAAGTAAGACATCCTCTCTGAGGTCACCATGATCTTACCTTGCTCATAGAGCTCATTCACTTTTTTATAGTCAGGGACACGGCCGTAGCGCCATTCAGCTTCAGTGTCGTTCAACACAGCATTGGGGTTGGTCATGAAATCAGGAAGGTTGGCCATGTTGTTATAGTGTAGGTACAGCTAAGCTTAAGGTATTTTACGAAAAAAAAAAAAAAAAGAAGGCAAGGAGAGTGCTTCTTTTATAGTTGCAATGATGAAGATAGGACTTTGAATTTTTTGTTTGACAGAAAAACTTTTTATGGCGCCACAGACTCTTTGCATTCATGTCACACATATTGACGACCGATGCTTAAACGCTTCTCGTGCTACCATTGAAAAACAAAGTTATTTTTTTTGAAGAGCACCGCAACAAAAGGAAGGAGAGGTGCAGGCAATGGTCAGGTTAATGTAACATTTCGTTGGGCTGAAAAGAGAACTCTTTACTATGGTTTTGACGTATATTCCAAGAGGCAAAGCAATTGCTTTTTAGCCAAATCATTAGGAGGGAATGAAGCTTCCGTTGTTTGAAAAGTTGAAAAATGCTGTACATTCTCTGTTGCCTTTTTTGGCCTTTTATGCTATAGTATTCGCAATACTTGCGAGTTGCTGGCACATGTTCAGTAATCGAGCCCAGAGTCCAGAGTCAAAAAACATCTGCAATTAACCGTCAAGGTTGTACAGCCCAGACGTGCAAATGTCACGGATGCAGCATCCAAGTAATCGGTCAGAACCCGACAGTCTTGGTTTCTATGGACTGGATCCCCAGCTCTGGCAGTGTTTTCGTATTTTCGGCAAACATGAAACAAGTCGCATTCTCGGAAGTCGCATGTCGATCGCTCTTGGAACGTTGTCGGCGACTTTAATAATGTTGACCAATCAAAACCTCAAATGACCAAAATCGGGCACCCTTGGACTTCGATGTGCTGAAGCGGAGTATGATGCCTTCCTATGACCCCATCATCCCTTTGGTATGAATTCACTGTATTGCGTGCGATTGAGGACCCACCATTCTAAAATAAAATGGAGAGCCATTGCATACCAACTTGTTTATGGTAACGAGTAACAGGATGTTTGGAAAAAGGAAAAAAAGTCACCGCAGCCCATGTTTCTTCTTCATGGCTCCAAAGAAAAGTAATCGACCATACTTCTTTCTTTTTTAAAACGATATTTTTACTGTCCCATTTACAGACTACGCTAATAATGAACTCAAAAGTTCGTTGTAGTAAGAGTTCATCTTCTGCGTAGCCAGCTCGTGGCCAATCACCTCTCCTTTTTTTTTTTTTTTTTACATCATACAGTAGCACTTTAAAAGCGTGGTCCTACCGATGATCTGTTTAAAAGAAAGTGGAGAACTCACGTATTACACATCACTCATCTTTTTCATTTATTTCTATCAGTACCCAAAAAAAAGGTACAGAATGCTATAAACAGGGGTTGAGCAGGGCTGCCTTGACTTTTTTTTTAGCCAAGAAATCTAAACCAGTCAATAGAAAAAACACACAAGCCAAAAGAGGTCAGGAAAAAAAAAAGAAACTCTCGCTGAAACCACCTGCTAGCCCCAAAGCATTCAATGACCGATTGGTGCATGGCCCCCTCCCAAACTCCTGGACCTCCAACTGACCCGTTATTCCCGGCAACCACCAAACCAAACGACATCCGCTACTTCCTGGCAATGGGCCTTTGCTTCTTGCACCCTCATTTGACCCAGTGGAACTCATTGACCTCATTGGCCATCACAAAAATCGACAATTACAACCCGAGTCTTGTATCTGCCATCGAAAAAGAAAAACAGCAAATTGAAAAAAAACTTGTAGCCCAAGTGCATATCATTGAAGAAATTAACCAATTCGTGAATTAAAAAATTCTAAATTGAGAGCATGAATAGGAAACACTATACTGTTTGTAATTTTCTGTGAGCATGATGCAGTATTATTCTTCAGGTGCGAAACCATATTAACCCACCCCATTGTATTTCCACTTTTTGTTTGCAGCAACCTTTTTTTTGAAATTTGCTACGATTTTTTTCATTTCAATAAAGTGTATTTGTTGCTGGATAGCACCATCAGGAGAATGTGTATTGCAGCAGGTCGGTTGCCAAATCTGAATAGAAAAAAAGGTGTGAATTCTTTCACTCTGTGCACTTCGAAATGTCTTTCTTACCATTCACTGTAGGTCCATCTAAGTCTACTTGATCCCACCAGTACTGTGGCAAATGTTCCCCGTATAGATATGAAGCCAAAAGGATGACAGCTGCAGCGACACTGTCCGGAGATTGCAGCGCACACAATGGTGATCCGTAGCTAGCACCAAAAAAAAAAGCCAAATAAGCATCCCTTCTCTCCTGTCTATGTTTACTGACCATTGGTATAAAAGGGACCAAATTTTTCGTCCAAACGAGTTTGGCACTGCAAAGAAAAAGGTGAGGTTTGAGGATACCAGTTTCACCAATTTCATTTGCCTTTACGATTGAATTTTGGTAGCCATTTGGCTAAATAGTTTTGAGGATGTTCCACTGCTAAATCAAAGCATAGGACTTCTAGTAGGACAACTTCGTTGATCAGCATGGTATCTTTCCACCGAATAAAATCCTATTCTCGACAGGAAAATAGCACAATGTCAGCCATCATGCGATCAACAGCCTAAAAAAAAAGAGCTGACTTGCCTTGGAATTTTCTTCTAGGGACACCTTGTCATTCTTGGAAGCCTTTTGGGCACACACATTGATAAAATCCTTCATCCGTCGTGTACTTTCTTCTACTTTGGTGGCAACATACAGACACGTTGCTGCCATATCCTGAGAGAAGATAAAAATAATAAAAAATTATAAGTACCTCCTCTCCTTCTTCGCTCTTCTATGCTTACGTAAATGTGGAATCGCTTCATGGATTGTCGCATATAAAATCGGTGGAAGTAGGTTGTGGCGGTGGCAATCGTCAGTTGAGATCTGTGGAAATGGACGGATCGAAGGCGTTAATTCATCAAACGAACCAATGTTTTTTTCTCGCTTACAAATTCAATCTAGTGGCAACGGACATCAAGTAAACACATCCTTTTGTTCGATCCATTTGTTCTTGCTCATAGGAGAGGCCATCAGCTATACTTGGAGTATCGAAAAGTTCTTCTTTGGAGAATCGCCACTAAGTTTAAATCATAAACCGATAAATAAACAAAGAGCATATTATACATAGTAAAGTCACCAAGCTCATCCTCAACTCTCTCCTTCATCAAATATAAAGGCATAGTGACTTTCTTTTGTTTTATTTCTTTTTACCTGATCGGAAATCATGACATTAAAAGTACCCAAGCAAAGAAAAACCAAAAAAAAAAAAAAAAATACAGATTTCGCCGCATATACGCTTCTAAGCACACTAATATGATCCGCTTTCAGGTTTGTCGCTTCTTTCTACAACGGAAGCTTTCCATACCACCTTGGAATTATATACAAACATGACAAGGCACAGGGAGAGGAGCGTGACGTACAGTAGACAAAATGATATGGATAGACGCAATTTTTTCGCCCTGGAGCATTTTTTTTTACTGAGGATGACGAAGATTAAAATGACAGAGGGCGATTGGTGACAGCAAGGCGTTTTCCATCCATTAGTTCAGCATCGTGGGAAAGCTTAATCATGGCGGGGTCGTTTGGCTCTTGCTTGCGAAGGGATTGGATAATCAAGCGCTTTGATTTGGACGGTAGATGGTGAAGACACTGAAGTAACCAATTTTTTGCCGTGATTGGTGCTACTCTTGACTTCTCGTGGCTTACTTGGCTGTGCTTGCCTCTTTTTGCTGGGTATGTCAGGCTTCCTTTTATCTAAGAAAGATAGTATAATGAACAATAGAGATACAAACGGTGCTACCTTTATCTTTGATGGTATGCTGATTCATTTTTATCATTTGAAAAGAAAGGAACGTAGTAAAAAAGGGTCAGGGGTGTGATTGGCGGTCATTCTCACCTGCATTGCCAATGGTTTGATCTTCCGCAACACGCGATTCTTTTTTTTTATCTAGGCTCTTCTTTCTTTATTTTTATTTTTGCACATTTCCTTTCTTTCCCTGATGCCATCGCTTCTCCAAGCCGTCTACGAAACTCTCTGCATCCCTGAAGAAGATTTCCGCCGGGCGTTGCCTGATCTGTTGGATCAAACTTGGATGACCACCGAACAGACCCATACTGTTTGGTCACAAGCAAAACCCTATCGTCAGCGTTAGTGATCCATCACTTCCATCATGTCTTTTTCTTTACCCATCTTCGTAGGACGGGAAACTGGGCCCACTCCACAACGACGTGCCCAACAACAGGAACAAAACGATCGCGCCGAGGGGAGACGGCAGCGCCAAGAAGATGAGCGAAACCCTGATGCTGTGGGACCGCGTGCCACGTGCGGCCAAATGGGGTACTGTTCGTCAGCTAGCCGTCTCTGCCCTTTCCATTGCCTGAACAAGAAGGATTACATCAACGAAAGGATGCCAGGTGGTGAGCGCTACACCATAAAAAAAAAGCTTTGAAGATGCCGTCCAGCATCCGTTCAAGCTCGCTTTGAAGCGCAACGTAGAGTCGACTAGCACCTGCAACAAGAACATCCTTTTCCGCCTCCAACTATTTCTCAATCATTTCGCTCTCACCTACCCGTCTGACTTTAAAAGCATCATGATTAGCCAGAACGGTCTCCTGTCCGTCTCGCAACTCATCTAACCCCGCCACCCGCGTCGACCAGGGATCACCAACACTCACATACTACGTAGCCTTCCTCCCACCTTCCTGACACGCTGGAACCAGTTTGTCCGTGACCACCCGAACAACACCTACAACCCCAACGACCACCAAGGCTTGAACCTGCTCGACAACGCAGCCCTTCTCATTCCTGCTGATGGCCGCAGCCTTCATTTCCACGCTTGCCACAGCTTACTCCAATTGCTTGGTGATGGACTTTGAGAAAAGGTCAAGGAGTTTATTCGTTTCTCCTTTGCCATCACGGATCTCAGTGTAAGTTTTTAAAAATAGGGAGGAACCAAAGGAGGAAAACTCACTTCTCTCTCTCTCAGGTCCCTCACAATGATGACATCTACACAAGCTTCGCGGACCCAACGCGACCTGGACTGTGACCACCGCATTGATTTGATCAATGAAATGGAAGAAAAGAGGCAAGTCGTCGCAGTTTTCAGGTGGCCCAGGTGGGCTAATTATTATTATTATTATTATTTTCATTGTAGACCTGCACCGCAAATGAAGCCAAGCAAACGTCTTCATCATGGTGTGACAAAGTTTCCCGAGTTCCACATACTCTTTGGTGATAGCCTCAAGGACCGGAAGGTCGCGCTCCGCTCAAAAAGCAACTTCCTGGCTCGTCTTCCCTGGTGTTTGATCAGTTGGAAAACCGGCAGCGACGGGGAAAGCTTACTGTTCAAAACAAGCAGGGTGAGTAAAAAAAAAATACGCAGGTCAACAGCAACGAGGTGGCTCACTTCTTTTTTCTACATGCAGCTCTGCTCTGTCTGCCATGGCCCAACTAAAAATCTTGTCATCAATGGCAGCAAGGATTATGGACTTCTGCGGTGCCCTTCTTGCACAGTCATCTTCGACCGGGATGTCATGGCAGCCTGCAACTTGGTCTCCATTGGTCAACAAGCAACGCCCCTTGGCCTTTTGCCCACGCCGACGCCCCCAACCACTCCCACCGCTTAGCTTTTTTTTTACTACCCAAAGCAACCCTGTAAAAAGGGTTGCCGTCTACTCTGGTAAGAACGCGTTTAATGCTTTTATCTGGTAAGCGGTGCTTTAGCCAATACTTAACATAAGTTCTGATTGGTAACGACGTTTTATTTTTTTGCCATAGTGGAAAGTTTTCTCTCCTCTTGTTTGCTGTTCCCGCGTTATTCAGGCATGTTGTTCTAACACTTTAATGAAGTACTAAGACTCCATGAGGCTTTCAAAAATAATATTCGTTTATTGCGATATTTTTCGTCATTCCTTTGGAAGCATGCGAACGTAGTCGGGTGTTTGATTTTGCCTGTGCTGATATTGATGCGGCGAAACAGATAATATGCTCTGAACACCTGACGAAGGTAAAAATTCTAATAGTAAATCATAGAGTCTACTGTCATTTCAGAGTAATTATTATTGTTAGAGGCAGAGGATGAGGGAGCCTGTCCCAGGGCATTGGCTAGGTCATTGACAGAGGGGTCTCCTAAAAATGCGATGTGATTAGTGTCGCCAATTCTTGGCGGGGGTAAGTTTTCATATCCAAAGGCACGGTCATCCCAGAAAGTACGTCCACATGGCCATCTCCATGGATTAAGTTATGATGCGGCTTGCTGGTGACAGCAAAATGTGTTCGCGTCGGCGGTTTTGGCGCCGAGCTGGTTGCAGCCGGGGTTGCAGCTTGCAAAGGAGGAATCAGATTCCGAGTTGGTATAAGGTAAGGTGAAGCTGCATTGTTGCCGGCGCTAGCTGTTGGGACACTTGAGGTTGGAGAAGCAGGTGTAGAGGAGGCAATCTTGTTGATTTGAGATGTGAAAGTTGACGCCAGTGGTGGCTGTAGGGAAGACTGCTGCTGTTGTGAATACGCTGGCGAGGACAATTGACTACCAAGATAGTTGCTCCACTCCTGCATATCCAAAGAAGGTGGCATGCCCCAGAAGGCAGCAGCCAGCGGGTCAAAGTGTCGTTGGAATGAAGGTGTGGGAATTGAATCAGGAGCAGCAAAAGGATCCATGTCGGCGGTATCTCCTTGCACTAAAGCACCGTTTCTGTTCATGGCAGCCGCAGAAGACGTTGGTAAGGCAGTGAAGATATCCATAGACAGATCATTGGTCTCCTTGGTAGCCAAGGGGTTTCTTTGGGTGTCCGAGGTTAAAAAGGGCGACGGTGCTGGCGTTGTACTGGTCGGAGACAATGATGATATATCGGTGTTGGCGACAGGGGGGAGAGGTGGTTTGGTGTCAGTAATCTGAGTCGGTTGTTGTTGCTGTCGATTATGGACAATGGGGCGTAGAGTGTTTTCGCTCGTGGGAAGATCCAATTCACGCACCCCAGCCAGTTCACCAAGGATATTGCTGCAGCGGCGTGCCGACGGCCAGGTGGTGCTCAAGGTGTCCAGGATGCGCATCATATTGTTGACGTTCATCTTGGCATCAAAGGAGCATTGCGGGTCGCTGTTAGAGGCTTCATGGATGAACATGATACCAGCAGTAAACATATAATACACCACCGAGTTGACGCAGTACCTTAGTTTACCCGCAGTCAACATGTGGTTTGCCAGAGACATGATGGCTTTGGCGCTATTCAAGCAGCACCGATGGTCAGCACTGGACAGTTGGCTAGAGGTAGAGCAGTGACGATGTGAAGTGCAGTCATGGCTGGGAATAAATTGGCGATGCAAGAGGATGAGTGTGGTGTGGTAAACAAGATGTAGATGCAAAGCACATACGGGCATATCGTGAGGGATCGTATCCAACTGGATGTGAATCAGAGGTGGCAGGTTCCGGAACCAATGATCCAAGCGGCTGTCGAGTGTGGCAACCGTCTGTTCAATGCTTCGCAGGTCAAGTTGCTGAAATGCTTTCACATAATAGAAATTTTTGAGGATATGGCCCAATATGTCACAGATTCGCACCAAGTGAGATAATATGAGCATTTGCCCACCTGTTGGAACAGAGTAATCAACGAAGGAGGGTGGGAATAAAGGCTCGTCGTCATCGTCCAAAGGGAAGGGCACATCACAATCACTTTCTTCAAACGTCGACGTACGCCCGTAATTGGCGCTGGCTAGGCGATCCATTACAAAGCAGCACCAAAATACACGCTTGCGTCGCTCCTTTTCATCGTCTGGGATGTGCCAGTGGTCACAATTGCGATTCAAGCCGAGATCCAATGCCATTCGAAACGCCTAGTGTAAAACAACATTATAAAAATGAATTTCCGTTTTTCTCGTATTTTCTTCTTCTTGCAATTACGAGGCCACCGTAGAGCCAAGCACGAGCCGATTTCATGGTTCCTTGCTGATGGCAAGCCAGGAGCAACAGAGCTTGGACGGTGGAGATGCTTGGAACGTCATAGTAGTTGTCCAGCAAAAGTTTGGCTCGTTCAAAATAGAGTTCGCCAGCTGATTCGGGTTTGCCAGGTTCGGCAATGACGCGCGGGTCATTGGAAACACGGGAGGCAAGGCAATATATAGCATTGAGAAGAAGAGGTGATATGGCCATGGCTGGTTCATCAAGTGACGATGACAGGCGTTGCTTGTAAAACATTGGAAGGATTGGGTAAAAATGTTCAAAATAGGCCACAATCAAGTCTGTAGACAGGTCAGAGGGAGGCAGCTCAAACGGGTCCACTGAAGATGATTTCTGCTGCATGGTAGGCGAAGGCAAGCCAGGGGCTGAGCGAGTGCTGCCAGACAAATGAAAGGCGCCGTCATGGTAGGTACGGCTGTTTTGCAAGAGATAGAAGCCTGAAGCCTTGCCCAGGTACCGATATTGGCCATTCGCATCCATGGCAAGCTGTCCATGGCTACTATCGTTATCCTTGGAGGTACGAGCATGATCTGGACCACGTTTGTTTGGTGCACTATGGGCGGATATGGTCTGTTCCTGTAATGGTGTATCAAGGATGCTGCCAATAGATAACGCAGGTCGACCGACAGGCGAAGAGGGAGGAGGTGACTGCGCACGTGGCTTTGCTAGGACGTTTGGGTGCTGCCAAAAGAACACACGGCTTTTGTCCTGGGCGTTCCTACGTTGAGGTTTGCTGAAAATTTGCTCGCCTGTGGGCGTTTCTAAAGGGGTGTTAAGTTCGTCCAAAACGTGCTGAGCCATAGGATTGTCTGAATGCGCAATTTCATTGAGTACAGATTCTAATCGATGCAATCGGTTTTCAATGGCTTCAATGTACCCTTTGGGAGGGCCTCTCTATATGTACATTACAACACGTGAGTATTTTTTTTTTTTTTTTTTTTTTAGCATTTTGCCAAACTCGAGTCGCTCTCTTCTCTAACCTGCAAAACCATTTTACCTTTTTAGTAGAGTCCTTATAGGTACACTCCAAAGTAAATGACTCACAGTTACTACATACAGGATGCAGGCCATCACATTTGATTTTTTTCCGTCTACATGAATCGCTGTTTTTTTTTTTTTTTTAAAAAAAAAAAAAAGGACAGCCCAAAGTCGAAGGGAGTTAATGACCGTAATGAACTAGTCTTTTTTTCTATCATTTATTATCTATACACTTTTTACTTACCATGCTCTGCTGACACGTTGCCGCTTTGCATTGGAATCGTCAGGATCCATTGAGTCACATGCAATTATACTGATAGGGAGTAGGAAAAAAAAAAAAAGAAAAAGAAATGAAAAAAATGGAGGCCGTTTTTTTTTCTTTGAAATGGAAAGGTTGATTTTTATTGCAAGCGACGCCTTAAGACTGTGTTTGGTCTTGGTTTTCGGTGTTGGCAACCTGAGCTTTCAATAACACATCGATTTGATCTGGTTTGTACAGATCGTACTTGACTTTGCCATTCTTGAGTTGAATGGTGGCAAATTCCACTAGGTGATATAAAAAAAAAATGAGTGATTTTAGGTTGAGAAGGGTTTAAACGTACGTTTTTCACTGGTCAAGGATGTGCTATCCATGGTTTTGCTTAGCACCTTGATGGCAAGAGCTTTGGCTTCTTCCAAATTCATTGTATCCTTGTAGTCCTGTTTGAGAATGCTTTGAGCACTGGAATTGTTGGCACCAATGCAGGTGGCATTCCAGCCGCTGTAGTTGCCCGAGGGGTCCGAGTGATACAGCTGGAAACCATAGTGTTCATCATAGCCAGCAAAAATAAAGGATACACCAAATGGACGTAGACCACCGTATTGCGTGTACCCTTGCTTCAAGTCACATAATCGTTGTACAAGTTGTTCCACAGGGATTTCTTCATTGTAAGAAAACAGGTATCGTTGGGCGCTAGCTCGTGTCCAATTGATCAAAATGTTAGCATCGGCTGTGATACCAGCAACACCACAAATCACATTGCTACAAGAAAAAATAGACCAGAGGCAAATCAGTTTTGGTCAAAGTTATCAATTCAAAGTTATCAATCGCGACGTTACTCGTTTAGCTTGTAAATCTTTTCCGAACTGGTGTTTTGTTCCAACAGCTTGGAGGTTACTTTCTTTTCAGCAGCAAGCACGATGCCATCTGTGGCAAGTACACCCAAAGCAATACCAGCTAGGGAAATAGCCTCCATGGCATATTCCACTTGATGCAATCGGCCTAGTAGGTCATACAAAAAAGGAGGGCGACGTCAGCATCACTGTTTTAATTACGGGCGAGTCAACCAGCTCATGTTCTCACTCTTGTTCCCTCTTACATACCTTCGGGTGAAAAGATGGTTGTTCTTGAATCGTAGCGTCGAGACATTTGGGATTAGAGATAAAATAAAAAGGAGGAAAGAAACTGAAGGAAAAGAAGACTTACGTGGCAGAGGAGTGTCAATTTTTTTTTTTTTCGTGACCACTGATTTTTACACTGCCATGCTGGAACCGACATCCACTGTCACCAGCGGGTACGCAGTAGCACTCTCATATCCTATATTGCCATGGTTTTATCGTCATTTATTATAAGTATAGGCAAGGGAAGAGAATTATACAACTCGTTTTACTTCGAAGAATCGTTTAAGATAAAAGACTTGCCAGAAGCAAACAGCAACCAGCAGAGACAATTGACCAATCGACCACCATTTGACGCGAGCATTTGTACTTTCAGCAGCTGCGAAATAAATAAAAACATGAGCAACCTATTCGGGCAACCTATAGAGATCTAGCCATCACTTACTGTCACGATGCTGGCGCTCTCTAGCCACGATGTATTCTTGTTCGTCTTTGATCACAAATATGCTTTCGGCCAATTCACGGATTTCTCGTTCAATGGGGTCAATATCCTCTGATTTTGATGTAACAAAAGAAAAAACAACAACAATAAAAAAAATGAAAAGAGAGAGATCATGTCAGTGACGATAGCAAATCAAAAAAAAAAAGGGAGTCCAGGCTTACTTTGAGCTGATTCTTGAATATGTTCCATGTCGTGCACGTTAAAGTTGACCGACTTGGCTGGGATAGAAGACATGCGGTTGCTGAAGCAGTAGGTATATTTGCCCTTGGATGGAGCAACGACAGTATGATGACCAGAGGCTTCTCGGGGGTTGCTCTTGATCATTTCATTGTTGGGGTTCATAATCTACAATCATCATCAGCCATCTATTTGCATTACTGGCCATGCCTGTCCTTAGGTGAATGAATCTGATTGTTTACCATGAAATCAACATCCAAGCTACCACCTTCGCCCACCTAAACATTGGGAAGGGAAAAAGGTTTCTCTGGTGAATACGTTTAAAAAAAACGATGAGAAAATATACGTACCTGATAAGACACGGTGAGTTTATCACCAACATCCATGTATTCAAAAAAGCATTCTTCACTATGAGCATTGATATCAATACTGATCGCTCTGACTAAGGTCAGTAGCAGCATAAAGGTAGCAACCAAGGATACGCCATGCATCATGTTTCTACTGTAATAAAGCTGAAAAAAAAAAAATAAAAAGAAAAGGAAGTGAGAACGGGATTTCAAAAATGTCCGTCGTGGTCAAATCAAATCAAGGAAGCGAAACAGACTGTGATTTCCCATTTCACCGTTGCACGCAAATGCGTTCTCCGCACGCAAACTCGTTCTCCACTGTATGTATGCATTCTTTGGCAACAAGCATCCACGTGGTTGTACTTTCCATGACACCAAGATATTATTAGGTATGGATCCAGCGCTTCTTCTCTTTAGATGCGCGGGTGGAGAATCAAGAATTCCGAAATTTATTTCGCCTTCATTTCTAGCGCATGCTTGCCAGTATTCTAGCCCTTCGCTCGGCTATCTGGGAGTGTTGTAATTTTAATCGTAGGCAATCCTCATCATTTTTAACACGTGTGCAAAATTTGGAGTGAATCGACTTGGAGCCTTTTTACACTCTAATTTTTGATCAGAGGATGGACGATCCCCTGACGAAAATGGCCAATTCTTCTTTTTTTTTAGCCGGGGAATCGGAGGTGTCAAAATGAAATTAGTCAAACATTGGCTGGTCAACCTTTGCCAATCAACCTGATTTTTTCAGCACCATCATCATTCATGCATTTGCGTACCGTTACATGATGTCAGATCGATCCGATCACTCAAAAGTGCTGTGTAGCATTTGCTTTTTTTTTTTACATTTTCAAGAATTTGGGTAGTCAGATTCAATCTCCGCAAAGCACTGTGTAACAATACATAAAAATAACCCAAATCAAGTATGAAATAAAAACAACCTCTTTTTCGCTTATCCCCAGTCACCACATGGTGAAACTAGCAAAAGTTTTTTCTTTCTAATACATCGTTACTTTGCCGCTGATCTCTGAATCAACTACGATACACGATCTATTAAACATGGAGCCCATTCCAGAACAACCCCCTCAACAACAGGCTCCCCTACCTCCAAACATAATGGAAACCCAGTTTTCCCAGTACCTTGCCTTCCAACTTTCCAAGACAATCCCTGCACCCGCTTATGATCACAACCAACAAACCTTACGAATGTGGTTTCGTGATTATGAAATAATAGCTGAACAACATGGCCTTGCGGACCTCACGCTTTTAGCAAAAGCAATACCCACGTTTATGCCGACAATCATAGCGCGATACGTATACTCCCTTCCTGAGACGGATCGACAGAGTTATGCTATTCTCAAAGACAAGCTCCTCCAACGATTTGGCTTACCAACTCTTCGTGAAGATGAAGTCAACAAGCAACGTTTTAACCAGACCAAGCAACTGCCTCACCAGACAATTCCCGAGTACGCGTCCGTCTGGCAGTATCATCTCTCTCTTCTCTCCTCGCCACCTCACCAACCTGCTTTAATTGATTCCTTCTTGCATGGAATCCGTGACAAGGCCGCTCGATCACAAATTGCTGCCATGGTACACATGAAGGAAGAAATGATTCAAACCTGGAATGGCTTACAACAGCAGACTACCCAAGTCTTGACAGTTGACGACGTCATCAACATGGCCATTGATTTTGAACACAGAATCACACCAAAGCCACCCATTTTTCCCACGTCATCCCCTGTAATCCAAAGCCAATATCGCGATGACCCCATGGATCTCTCGACTATACACCATTCAGCGTCGAACAGTGCTTCTGGTTTATCTGCTCATATGGATCAAAATTTCTACTTGACTCCTCCAGAACAGCCTCGTTCAAGCCAACAGCGAGTACCACGATCCAATTCTGACGCAAGTCCTCGACAAGCACGTGCTTATGACAAGCATGGCAATCCAATTTGTGACCACTGTCGTGGCAAGCACCGAACGATCGACTGCAAACAACACAAACCACACGTCAAGGGTAACCGCCCCAATTCCCAAGCTCAAACAGCGAAGAAGCATATCCCCAACAACAACAACAATTCCAAACAACACAGTGTCAACGCCATCTCGTCTGATCAGGAAGTCTCACTCCAAATTGCCCATATGGAACGTGCGGATCACTCTGTTTTACCAATTACAAAACACAAGCTCAACAATTCTTCGGACGACAACGAGTGTCTTACCATTCTTTGGGATTCGGGTGCCTCTCTCTCTGCTATCCATCCCCAAGTTGTCACCAACCTAGGACTGCAGCTTGATCCAACCTCTCCGCGTGTACCTTTTCGCGACGTAAAAAATCAGGTCAACCACACCCATGGCCAGATCAAGATCAAACTTTTTGACAAATCACTCTCTCTGCACGTAATTCCGGATTTGTCAAAAGAAGTGATCTTAGGCTGGGATTCTATGTCGCTGCTCAAAGCTTCAGTGAACGCTACCGATCAATCTGTCTGTATTATAGTGAATGACAAGCCGGTGTGCTTTGCTATCAGCCCATACTCTTCTGAATCGCCCTCCCTCGAACAAGCCACGCTGAGCCCTGACCTCTCGCCTCACGTCACTGAAAACCAGAAAGCTGAACTTAAGAACATTTTGGATAATGCTCTTGTGCAAGTACCAGGAAGACCGTTGACTGTTACTTCTCTCATTGAATTTGGAATAGACACTGGTGATCATAAACCTGTCTACACACCACCTCGTCACTTCCACCCTGACACGCAAATCAAGATCGATTCAAAACTCAACGAACTAGTGAAGCTCGGTGTCATGGAAAAAAAGACATTCTCGCAATGGTCCTCTCAAGTCGTGCCCGTCACCAAACCGAACGGTGATATGCGTATCTGTGGTAACTATGTGAAGCTCAACAAGATCACGAAGACAATCGAATACCCTTTCTTTGCTATGCATGCGTTGCTGCAATCGCTGGGTAATGCCTGTATTTTTTCAAAAATCGACCTTGCTTCCGGGTATCATCAAATTCCAATTAGGGAAATGGACAAGGAAAAAACCACCCTCGCCACTCGTACTGGTTTTTACCAATACACGGTTATGCCCTTTGGTGTTCGCAATGCCCCTGCCGTTTTCCAGTCATTAATGGATCATGTCCTCGGTGCAATGAAGGCAACATGTGCATTTGCGTACCTCGACGACATCGTTGTTTTCTCTGCCTCAACCGAACAACATCTCCTCGATTTGCAATGTGTCCTCACCGCCCTCAAAGCTGCAAATTTGTCAATCAACCTATCCAAGTGCTCATTTTTGCTGAACCAAATTCAGTACCTTGGATTCATCGTTGACAAAAATGGTATCACTCCAAATTCCGAAAATGTCCTTCCAATCATCCAGTATCCACAACCCACAGACATCAATGCACTCGAACGATTCCTTGGCATGGCTGGTGTATACCAACGATTTATCTCCAAGTATCAAATCCTGGTGGAACCACTGCGCAGGCTTAAAAAAAAAGGTGTGCCCTACAATTTTGGCCCAGAACAAGTTGAATCATTCAAGAAAATTAAACAAGCCCTAGCTACTATGCCTACCCTTGGACAACCAAACTTTGAATTACCATTTGAACTACATTGTGATGCTGCATCAACGGCTGGAATTGCAACTGTTTTGGCTCAACGACTCAATGATGTACCCAACCCTATCGCTTTTGCCTCTCGTGCACTGACTATCCACGAGCAACGATACTCGGTACAAGAACAGGAAGCTCTTGCCATCGTATGGTCCATCAAAAAATTCCGCCCATTTCTCGAGCAACGCCAATTTCTCGTGTTTACCGATCATTCCTCCCTGCAATGGCTTCTTGACACCAACCTTGACCGCCAACCACGACTCTGGCGTTGGGCAATGCAACTTCAAGCTCTCAACTTCAAAGTCATCTATCTCAAAGGCAAATCCAATGTCGTGCCGGATGCTCTATCTCGATCATGTGTCAACACTCTATTTTTTTCCTCGGCTCTGGACAACATTGATTGGCATATGGAACAGCAAAAAGACGCAAGGATCAAAGCCATCACGGAGAACAAACCATTGGACAAGGCTTACGTGATTACAAAGGATATATTATATCGTGTCTCCAAGCACCATCTGGCCCACTCAAAAAATTCTCTCGACGTTGTAGTACCTGAACAACTGGTGAACACTATCCTCAACTGGTATCACTGCTCCCATTTTGGTGCTCACGCTAGTGCAAAAAAGTTAAGCTTTCAAATCCGTGCTGCCCATCTGTTTTGGCCCACACTGGAACAAGACGCTGCCAGGTTCACTAAAGCTTGCCCAACTTGTCAACAAATTAAAGGTCACCGCCGTATCACCGCATTGACACCAATGTCCAACACTGCCGCTGTCACGCCTTTTGACAAGATTGCTCTTGACTTTTATGGTCCTCTACCTGAATCAACTCAAGGTAACAAGTACATCTTGGTCGCTATCGATACATTCACCCGCTTCGTTGAAATTTATCCTGTGAAATCCACCTCTGCTGACAACCTGGCTACAACATTTTTCTCGAATTTTATCCTTGATCATGGTGTCCCATCTGTTTTGTTTTCCGACAACGGCCCCCCGTTCACTTCGGCTTTCGTGAAACAACTGTCAATTCACCTTGGAATCACGCCCACGTTCTCACCCCCCCATCACCCTCAATCCAACGGTCTGGCTGAATCATTTATGGAAACTCTACGTTCTCTTATTATGACCTACACCAACCACGATGATATCAAACTAAACTGGGACAAGCATCTCCGCATAATCCGCTTTGCTTACAACAATTCTTATCATCAAGCTATCAAGAACACTCCATTTTTCTTGACCCACGGTCGCCATGCTCGTACGCCTTTAACCCCGTCTCAACTGACCCAACAAACCGACCATTCCACGTCTCAAGTATCTGACCTTTCAACTCAACATGCTCAATTTTCCAACGAGTTAACGAAACGACTGGAAATCGCGTTCCAGGCTGTTTGGGATAGTCGGGTGACTCACAATAACGCTGCCGCAAGCTGCCCATTCAAAGTCAATGACATGGTGTATTTGTTCAATTTCAAAACGTCTTCCGCCAGGAACCCACGCAAGCTCCAACCAGACTGGATTGGACCATACCAAATTGCTGCACAGAACTCTCAAGGCTACCCTGTTTTTGACCTAGTTGATCCCAAAAACATGGCAAACTCCAAGACACTAAAAAACGTGCACGCGTCTCACCTCAAGCCATTTTTCCCACCACCTTCCCCAGCTACTCAATAAGCTCATCACACCTCTGCCCATCTAGTCCACACATCTTTTGCATCCTTGATTTTATTTCCCTTATGATTTCGTTTCCGGGGCATGTGTAACAATACATAAAAATAACCCAAATCAAGTATGAAATAAAAACAACCTCTTTTTCGCTTATCCCCAGTCACCACAGCACCTTCAAAAAGGTCCAAAAGGTCATGTCGTCACCATTGACAAACTGTTCCAATGTCGCCTATTTCTTCTTTCGATGTTGTACTGCTTGACCGCTAAAAAAAAAAGACTTGACGTCTTCATAAACCAGGGTCTGTCCATCATCGAGAATACCCAGCACCTCTGGGCGATGTCTAAAAATAAACAGCCATGAGAGATGACCTTGTCAGCTTATGTCACGGTGATCAATAGTGATGACATGAAGACTAGAACGATCAGTGAACAAATGTGGGAGGAGTTTATAATATAAACCATGGGTAGCAAATGTGATTTTTTTATACATAAAAAAAAATGGAGGATCAAACAGATGTGAAAGGGTGAGGTGAAAGAGTGGCATGAAGAAATAGGGTTTCTTATTTAAACAGATTCCAAGACAGGAGGCTCGACGAATTCCTTGGCGACCTTGGCACCAACTTCATCAGAAGCAGCAGCACCACCGTGGAGAGCTAGGAGAGCAGAGACATCGAACTTAGGAGCCTTAAGGATCTTGACCTTGCGGATGTAGGTGTTTTGCAAGGGGTAGATGGATTGCGAGGCCTTTTCGATGCGGGCAGCAATGTTGTCTTGGGCTTGCTTGTTGGCAGAAGAGGTGACTTTCAAGACCAATTCCTTCAAGTCGCAAGAGGCGGTTTCTTCACCAAGGATTTCGAACATCTTCTTGCGGATTTGACGGATTTGGGAAGATTGGGCATAAGAGGTCTTCTTAACTTGGTTGCGACGGCGGGAAGTGAAGGCAATCACAAACAAGCGCACCAAGTAACCGTCAGTAGTCTTGACGTCCACGAAGGCTTCGATAGTGGTTTGCCATTTCTTAACCATGGAGCGGAGCTTATCCGAGGTCATATCCATACCGTAAAAGTTGGTCAGCAAATTCTTGCCTTGGACTTCATCGACCTTCAATTGAATCTTGCGGAAGGCGCGGGATTCATCCTTGGACAATTCACCAAGAGACACTTCAAGGACACGGCCGTTCAAAGAGTCGTTGGCGTTGCGAAGACCTTGGGTGCGATTGACTAAAGTCTTGCCGACTTGACGAACGTCGAACATGGAAGGAGCCTTGATGTCGTACCAGTCCTTACGGGTGAAGGGATCGACCCTACAAAGTAATAAAAAAAATAGAGAGAAGGCCGATGAGCATCGCTGTACATTGACAAAGAAAAAAAAAACCGCAAACTTACACTTTCTTCTTTAAACCTTTCTTGCCCTTGGAAAGGCGCTTGTTCTTACCGACAGCTAATATATCACAAATAAATGAGTTTAACAAATGGATGGATGGATGGATGTGCTGGCTTACCCATGATGAATGTGAAAGAGAGAAAGAAAAAACGTAAACACAAGAATTTGCTAAGTGTCTTTGATGCCTCTAAATAAAAAGTCCGCAAGTGCTGGCCAAAAAAAAAAAAAAAGCTGCTGTTGTTTTCTTGTTTTTCTTCCTCCATTTTCAATCATTCATCATGGTAAATATCTTCATCCATCCATCCACCATATCCATCCATCGAGCATGTACTTACCAATTATGTATAGGGTAAAGTCCACGGTAGTTTAGCTCGTGCCGGTAAGGTCAAGTCTCAAACCCCCAAGGTAAAGCTTTCAAACCATAGATTTTAAATTGCTAAGGCTCAATCTCACACGCATTTCTGGTGTTAAGGTTGCCAAGCAAGAAAAGAAGAAGGCTCTGACCGGTCGTGCCAAGAAGCGTCAAGTGTACAAGTAAGTGCACGGAAATACTTCCAAGACTCGTGATCTCACTTCATTTTCTTCAGCCGTCGCTTCGTTAACGTCACCAACCAAATCGGTGGTAAGCGTCGCATGAACCCTGCCCCCACCGCTGGCCCATAGATGCGTTCCACAATAACCGACTCCAGCTACATCTTTTCCCTTCATCGAACCAATAACCACCCGATATCATGTTCTTGAAATTTAAAATAAAAAGACGACCTGATGGTCTTTTTATATTTTTCTTTTTTTACTGGATCAGCCGTGAAACGAGGATTCCCATTGCCACGCCCACGTTCAAACTTTCTACCACCCCGAGACGCTGCTGCTGCTCCATTGAACCTTCGATGCTGATCAAAGTGTCACAATGGCGGCGCACATTGGTTCGTAACCCTGTGCCTTCATTGCCAAACACCAATATACGAGGCTGGTCATGTGACAACGAATCTAAGCTGGCACCATCTGCTGCTGCGCCAAGAATCTGCCATCCGTTTTCGTGGGATATCTTTAATAGACAGGAAGCTATGAGAGGATCATCTTCATTTCATGTCAAGTCCATACCTGCAAAAAAGTGCCCAGATTCCGTGTCGTGTATATGTCCATCATTTCCATTGCACCGGCACTAACTTTGGAAACTACCGGACTCAACGGGGCACTAATCAAGAGTGGGATGAGCCAAATTAGGAACAACGTTTCTTGCTTACCTATTTTTACTGCAAAGAACAAGCCCGTCCACGCCAAAAAAGTGAGCCGTTCTAATAATCGAATGAAAATGTCAATCGTCTTGTTGGCTGGAGGCTGTGGGCCTACCGAATAATGGAGCCTAGATTCTAAAAAATTTGGGTGAGTGCATGACCCACAAAGGCGATGAAATCTGCTCTATTTTTTTTTTTTTTTACTTGGGGGTCTTGCACTTGATCCAATGCAATCCAGAGAGGAAGACGATTACTTGGAGAACGCAATTCCACAGGATCACACTTTGAATCACTTGGATCAAGTTGATAAGTGTTGTCAGCCAATGGCATTAGGCAACGCAGTCCCATTGTTGCAATAGGCGTGGCTTTCATGACGATTCCCTGGTGAGGTCGATTGTCCGTCAAATTATTAAGCTCTCCTTTGTCAGTGTAGTGAATGGGCACTTTTCGCTTAGTGCATTGATCTAAAATGGCAGCAACGCTGGTTTTTTTGTTACTGTCGGCCATCGATGATCATCATTGTTTTAGATTTAGCTTTTACCTTTGATTACTGTGCTGCAAGCCTTTTTGCACCTTCAGCTCCAATGCTCTTCGCTTTTGGGTATGTAATGCATTGGCGACGCTGGCAATCCCATAGAGCGAATCAATTCCAGAAGTCGTATACTGTCTTCGCGTCACAGATGCCCATCGTAACATCCTTGTTTAAAAATTGTTCAACGGAAAAGGGAGTTGCGGACACTGAAGCTGGTTATTTAGGCACATTTGATCTTGGTCCTTGGTCCAATGCATAGCGGAAGGTTTTCAGCCGTGCAAGTTATTGTACAGCATTCCATTTATCCACAGGACTTTTCCAATATCATCTTGATTAGCTTCCATTGAGCCGGCAAATACGAAGTTGTAGGTAGCATATGCATGGCATGGATTTTTTTTTTTTGAACAAAGAAAAAGTGGTAGAAGCAAAAATTTATTCGAATGGACGAGAGCACGTTGGAAACTTGGATGAGAAAATATTAAAAGTAAAGAAATGGGAAGTTTGTATTTTTTTTTTTAGCAGCCTAACGGCGAGCACCGCCACGGTAGGCCATCTGGTGCAATTGTTCCAATTCGGTTTCCATGGCCTTGATTTGAGCATGCTGGGCTTCCAAATCCTTGTTCAAACGATCACGCTCAGACACCAGCTATTTTAACGAACAGGTTGAATGAAGATGAGTATGATTTTCGTCCCGGATGCTTCTCGTTTAAGCTTACCTGAGCTTCCCATTGACGGAATCGGCTCTCCTCCTTTTTCACTTGTTCGGTAAAGGCCATGCGCAACTTTTCTTCCTTTTCCTTGAACTTGGGGTTTTCATATTTCTTCACCCTATTTTTTTTTCAAAATAAAATACGTAAGCATTTCGGTCGACCTGAAAAATAAGGAAAGGGACGAGTCCTTACTTCTTTTCGCCAAACTTGCGCGTTTCCATTTGCACTTGGCGATAGTTTTCATAATGATTTTCTTCGGTAGTGTCGATCAAATCGTGCATGTGCGAGCGAATCAATAGGTTACGGAGCTTCTTGAAGTCGCAGTGGTCTTCGTTTTCAACTTCGGCCACACCCCAGGAGTATTGGCGGCCCTTGACGGTACGGCCATTGACTGAGACGTCTTGGGTGGAACCAATCACAGCAAAAGGCATAGAGTCCATGATTTGTTGATTGGTTTTCGTAACGTCTTCGTCTTCGCTTTCAATAGGACACGAGTACACTTGGATACCTTGGGCATGAATTACATCCAAAATCTAAAAAAGCAAGAGTGGTGAGCTGCCTTTTTTTTCATTTGAGCGTGGTCTTGTGCTACGCTACGTTTCGTTTGAATTTGGCCAGATCCTGAGGAGTCAGTGTGTCAGCCTTGGCAATGACTGGGATTAAATTCACTCGTGTACCCAGCTGTTTCATGACTTCAATGTCCAAGGGCTTCAGACTTTTATAAAAAAAAAAAGATGAGACGGCCACTCACTTTCATATTTTTTGTCTGTCTTACGTGTGGCCATTAGGACGGACAAAATATAAACAAACATGTACTCGCATATCAATGATACCACCTCGGCGGGGTTGCTGTTCCTGGGCCATGTAAGCCTCGTGCTGATCATCCAAAAATTCAATAATTGGCAGCCAACTGTCTCTATTGTTGACATAGTCACCAAAGCCAGGTGTATCAATGACCGCCAATTTGACACTGAAGTTCTTTTCTTCCAGTTCTACAAGATAGTAGCTCAATTAGATATAACTCGAGAACGATTGATTTTTTTTTTTTTCATTTTGTTTTTATCTTACCAGCTTTGGTGATGTCGATTTCAACAGTTTTTTCGGTCTGCTTCTTGTGTCGCAGGTGCAATGCCTTGGGATCCTTGATGCCGGAAGTAAACAATGTATTCACAAAGGTTGTTTTACCTACACCTGATTCACCTGTGTTCATTGTTCAAAAGGAAGAAGAAAGAGCTGTTAGGGTTTACTGCTTTATTGAAACGTGATCTCAATAGTTGTTTCTGGTTTAATTTTACCGCAAACCATGATGGTATAACGGGCACCACGCTTCGACACAATTTTATGACGTTGGTTGGGCAAATGAGCAATGCCTACACCATCGGGAAGCACAACTGTGGCAGACATTTTGACAAGATGAAAAAAACGTGAAAAAAAAAGAATGGAACACAAAGAGTGCCTGCCAATTTCAATTTCAATCAATTCATTATTTTCAAATACCGCTCGACTCGATCGGCAGTTTCTGAGAGGTTGTCTTCCTGGAAGGTTGTGGCGCTTAACCATACTCTTTGCCGAGAACTTTTTTTTTTGTAAAAACCAACGGCTCAATGAAATTTTGGCGTACAGTAATAATGAAAGGCTGGGCTTATATGGTGGTAGTGCTTGGGGACGTGGAGGAAGCGGAGGAAAAGGAAGTAAAGGAAAAGAAATTGCCTGAAATGATATGTAGGGGAGTAGATGAGATCTGGCCAGATTTGAGTCTAGCTATAATCATGCTCGTGTGCAAAGTTTTATCAGACACAGTCTCGATGGGGTGTGGAGACTGCGTACATGATATGTATTAGATGGTTGGGAGGGGGGTTTGGCCGCTCGTCGTCAAATAATTGATGCCAAGCTGACCACTGTTGGTGGTCGTCGTCAGTCCACTCTGGCATGCCAGCCGTGTTTCCGTCGCATACTTATTATATTAGATAGGTGTAGATGGCTGCAATGACATAGTCATTGTTAAACAAATGTCAACCTTGCTCAGCGTGTTTCAAATGACTTTTTCGCAAACTCGATACAGCTCCATTGTCGCGCTACCAATTTCTTCTTTGGCCGCTTACACTTTATCCAAAAATGAATGTCGGAATACCAAAATAACGAAGTCGTGAAATAACAAAATCAAAAAAAAGTCGCATTGTCGTGCATCAATTGTGGTGATGAGCACCAAGAGAGAAAAAAAACCGAAGAGTGGAGCTATAATATTTAAGGCATAAGTGTCAGCCTGAAGCAACTAAACCTTATACTTGAGATGGATGTGGTACTCACGAAGGCCAAAGGGAGCATACAGTATCAACCAAAAGAAACACCGCTAAGAATAAATAAAAATCGAACGGTGAGTGACGAAAGTGATGCTTGGCTATTCCACGAGAGTGAAGCTTACAATACAAGAGGGAAAGGCAGAGCCGTGTACAAAGGGAAGGAAATGTTAGTTCATACTCTTCGATATGGTTTGAAAATTTACCCTAAATAAAAAGGTAAGGAATCTGCCTTGTCTATTCTCATCTTTCTTACCAAGGACAGACAAAGACGCCTTTGTCGTCTACATTTGAAAGGTGTAAAATTGAAATCTTCGGGATTTCATCAATGGTTCATTGACTTGGTGAAAACTTCGGGACGAGGTTGCTTCTCTTGTTCCAAATATCCCAGGTGCAGAATGTTTTTGGCTGCCGACTTGTCCCGGTTCCAATGGCGTTGGCAAATGTAGCATGTCTTTACAGACCAGAGGGAAACCACGGAATCGGTCAAAGGGTCAAGAACTCGCGCAAGCGACAGAGATTGCGTGTGGCAGGCACAGCATACCTAAAACCAAGACACTTGTTATGAGCAGCTATTCTTCCCGCCACCCCAGTTCAGTCTTACTTGACTTGTAAAGCTTTCATTGACCACGCAGACAAGCAGCCGTCCTTCCAACTCGGCTTGCTTGAGTTTTGGCATAATTGACATGCGTGTTTTTTTCCCCTTCAGTGTGAAGCCGAACACACCAGAGCCCATCATGACCAGGGGTATTCTTGAAAAGGGTATTTTTTTACTGAATAAAAAAATAAAGATTGACGTCAATCTCCGTTATCCCCCCCCCTCTCTCTTTTTTACCATTCATACTTACAGTACGTCATGTTCTTTATATTTTTTGCCACCAAACGCAAAGATGTTCACCATCTCATCCAGGACTTTTTGCTTAGAGACATAGGCCAAAAAGCGCGCATTGGTAAAGGATGAGCCATAAAATTGGTAAAGCACAGGCAGGGTCTCGCACAGCGACTGGCAATACGATGTCCATCTGGTCGATGACACCGTTTTTTTCGTTGGCAGGCTGTTGAGTGCAATGTTCATCCCAGACTCGGTGGTTGACAGCTGGCGGTGGTATCGACGTTTTTTATACCCGGATTTGGCGTAAAATTCGTTGTTTGTGAATCGAAGACAATTTTTTTCGGAATCCACTGCTGTGAAGGGCACCGTGTGCCCTGGGTCAACACCATAGGACCAAAATTCCACCATGTCGTTGTCATCCAAGTCACTCATGACGAGATCAGGCAGGCGTTCTCGGCTTTTCCGTTCGCACAGGAATTCCAGGGTATGGCCATCAGTTCGTACAAGGTTCCTGAATGCTATTTTGTTCCCTTCAGGGGGCACATCCACATCATACGACCCCAGAGATTCTCGGCTAGGGAAACAAAAAGATTACCACGATGCCCGCTTTTTTTTTTTTCTATTCACCTGCCCAAGCTTACCACTGCTCCAGTCGGACCTTTTTGAAATCCAACGAAGTCCAAAATACCAGGAACTTCTTCTTGATCTTTTGATAGTCAGAAAGAACCGGCTGTCTGGGTCGTCCTCGTCTGGATGGTTCGTCGTTAGGGCCGTCCATTGCCACAGGATTGCCGACGAACAAATAATCTTCGTATCGAGGTTGTGCACCTGCTTGGTCGAAAATCCGGGCCAGACACTGGGCATCCAGAGTCACAAACTTGCGCGTGAATCGAAGAGCAGGCAGCAGGGTATACATTTTTGTGACATGCATTGTTGAAGCTGTTGTCGTTCTGAAGCATACTGACGTGTCGATCATATACCGTCCATTCAGGAATTGGCGTGACAACGAGAGTTGTTCACGGGTTTTTGTTACCAATGTTGTCATTCCACTGCGAAGATAATCGCCAAGCTTTGGGCCAAATCTGACAGGCATCGTCGGATGGTTGACCATTTTGAAAAACGCACGGACAAGGCGGTTTTGCTGCCGGCGGCCCATATCATTGAATTGGTCCAAACGCGTAAGCAGCTCCCAGCAGCTCTTGTTGTCAGCATAGTCGACGATTGTTTCTTCGCTCACTACACCAGTGGCTGCATTATTGTAGGCTTCCATTTCAGCTATTTTTATTTTTTGGAGGAGGAAGAGATGAGTCCTATTTCCTTTGACACAATTGAGCCTCTTTTTACGCCCTTACCAAGGAATCCATACACGACGGGCAAGTATAAGTTAAACTTGGCTGTTAGATTTTCCAAATTCACAGGCGTCGGCCCTAGGGTCACATTGGAAATCACTGACGCCACAGCATCTTGCCAGGAAGCATGTGCATACGTAGGAGTTGCTGGTTCGCTGTCAGTCCCGCAGAGAGTGTCGTAGGCAAATGACACCAATTTCTTCAATGATTTTTTAGTTGGCTTTTCCTGTTAAGAGGCAAAGAGGGAGAGTTGTTCAGTTCCTGTCTTCTTTTCCCTCGCAACTTACATTGGCTGGAATCAAAGATCGGAATTTGAACGCCAAGAAGGTTCGGCAGCGAGGTTCAAATGATTCAGCCAGGCCATTCTTGACCGCTGTGGCTAGGGTCTTGGCCATATGAGCGTACGTTTGGGAATAGCCAGGTAACGGTTGAACTGTTGGGAGATCCGCGGTTTCGAATGATTGGACATATGCGTGAAAAATGGATTCTGTGTCTTGGGGGAGGTTCGGATTTTGATTCGTGATGTGACCACCAAGCAGCAACTGCATAACGCCATAAATGTAATCTTGCGAGCCAAAATGGAGAGGGATTGGCTCAGAACCTTCCAACAGTGTCAGAGCATGATGTTGGGTAAAAAGCATGGCTTTGATCGACAGATCCCGCACATGGTCGACAACGACGTTCACTTCTTGTATCACATTTGCTTTGGCACGCATTCGCTGCCGTCTGGAATGGCCATAGCATCGCAGGGCATGCTTCAGAGAACAGCGACGGACAAAAGGGGTGTGGTTTGGACCAATGATGTTGCCCAGAACATCGTCCACATTGGTTTTATGGGCATGGCAGAGGTGGCTGGCAGCATTTCCGTGGTGCTCGCACGCATCATTGCTTCCGTCCGGGAGAATGCAGTGTGAGCATCGGGGAACGTTGGGATTGGCCCGGGCGGCGTCCAATTGCCGTTGGCCTGCTCTTCTCCCTTGTCTGTTCTGCTGTCTCACAACTGCTTGGGTTGGTGCCCCATAATGTCCTAGCAGCAAAAAAAAAAAACCAGTCAGATATTTCGTTTGACCAATGCTTGTCATGTCAACTTACTGTTGAATGGGCAGAGCCGGGAACGACCATCCACATGATCTGTCCTTCCGCATCTGGCACAGGGTGTTCTGCCTGAATGTATTGAAACAAAGCATTCTGTTAGCTGTCCTTGTTCTGGAGCAAGATCTCACCTTGTCGCTCTTGTTCTTCCTCTCTTTCAATTTTGCGCCGTTTTAGACCCTCCAAATAGGCTCTTTGTTGTAGAATGGTTTGGGACATTGCATAACTACAAGAATAAGGTGAACAAAGTCGAAAGGTAAATGCGTGAAGGAGAAAAAAAAAAGTGAGAGAGAGAGAGAGAGAGAGGGAGAGGAAAGCAAACAAAAAAATAAGGCGGAGAGGAAAAAGGGACGCGCGACTGCAGCTCTGATTGCTCACTCAAAAACGTATCTTCTCTCTTTTAGGGCTCTTCGTTTAACCTCATGGATAAACGAAAGTGATTGTGACATTTATTTTACAAGAGATCGGCTGAAGGAAAGCAAGAACTAAAAATAAGAAAGAGGGAGTGGGTAAACGAGCCTGAAATAATCAAGTAATAAAAACCCTGGGCTTTTCAGGCTTCCATCTTCTTCCTTGGCATCCATCCTATCGAGCTCCATGTTTTCGAAGAGAAAAAGTGATACTGTGGTCCTTCACATTCAGTTGATACTGGAAAGCAGAAGCCATGTGTAAGTCTCATTCATTTCATTACAACGCGACGCATCCGTCCTGAAAAAGGCGACAGTGTTTCACACAGAGGGCGACTTCCTTTCCTGGAAAAACTGTAAAATATCAATTTGCCTTCATCACGGGCAGAATTTATTTTCCATCCCAATCTCGGATGGCTTTCACTATTTCATCATGCGATATCCTGTGCTGAGCAAAGAATTTCCCATTCAAATGGGCCACAGGAATGTCGAAAATGTATTTCTCAGCAAGATCCTTTGGACAATCTTTGCTATGAATGTCAAGCACTTTCAGCTCAAATGGAATCTGGAAAAGGTGACTTAGCGATTGGTACGTTAGATTAAATTGGCATGATTACCTCCCTCTGTGCCTTTAATGCTGTTTGTTTTGCAATATCACATAAAGAGCATGTTTTTGAGGAAAACAGAGTAAGAATCGCTTTCTTGGCCGTCATTCTATGGACAGAAAAAAAAAAAAAAAAAGAAAAGGTCGAAGCGGGCGTCAATCAAAGTGGTCACGCTGCTGACCTTTTTCTTCTTTTTCCAGTTGTTTATTTTTGATTTCATGTCCTGTGATTTAAAACTAGAGCAATGCGATATTCCAGTAGGAACTGTTGCTTCAGAATCAACAGCCGATGATACCCAATCTCTTACACCAACAACTGACAATGGCACAACGTCCAATGAAAACCAAGTCGATGAACCTGCCGTCAACTCGCCTACAAATCAATCTATCGAAGGGCAAGATGAGGCCAAAAAGACTCGCAGCAAACGAACACCATATCAAACAGCCACACCCATTCAACTTGAACTTCTCATTAACGGTCGTTTTCATGAAAATCTGTCTATATCTGCTGCGGCTCGTCGAGCTGGTATTGCGCGCTCCACCGCGGCCTCCTTGCTCAACAGATACAAATCAAACAATGGCGTGATCCCAGCACGCAAGCATCGTGGGCGAACAGCACCCCCAACTCTTCTTCAAATTCATAGTGTATGGATTGATAACTTCCTACAAAGTAATCCCGATGCCACTCTGGAGATCATACGTAGAAGTCTTCTAGAAGAATTTCCTTCAATTGAATCCATATCAATCTCTGCATTACAACGGCATATCAACTTGAAATGCACAAACCATTTGAAACGATCCCGAAGACCAGAGCATGGCTTCAAAATTTACCAGTAGCGTTTCAAAAGCATACCATTCCTTTCCATTGAAAAATGAAATAAAAAAAAACCCTGCTGCATTGAAAACGGCAAATCTGGCTTTTTTCTTTTCTTTTTTTTTTGGAAAAACTTCGTTTCACGTCTTTTGGTCGTTTCAACTTTTGTTTAAATCATGGCTGATAGGCAAGCGCAATGGACAGTCAATGAGCAGTCGAAAGAAAACAATGGTACAACGAATCTTAGGTCTGAACATTTAGAATTTGACAGACACAACCATGACAAAGGACAGTGGAGTTATGGCGGAACACAACGACAATATCAAGACAACGACAACGACAACGACGATGAGGATGAGGATGACGACTATAGCGATGATGACGACGACGATGATGATGATGATGACGATGATGATGATGAAGGCTCTGATGATACCGAGACAGCATTCAATCTGTTATATTTGCGCAATCAATCATTATCAGCACCCGAGATTACAAGAGAACGATTGGAATGGCAGCAAATGCTGAATTCGGTGCTCATGGGTGAAGTCATAAAATCCGAAAAGAAACGATTGTCAAACAAGGACAAGCTGCCTCCTCAAAAACCCACACAGGAAATATGGTTGTCTTTGCGAGCGCTTTTGCGTGGCCGAACGATCCAACAAGAGCAGCGATACCTGGAACAAGCTCGGAAAGGGGTTGACAAGGTGCTGGATATAGTTTTGAACTTTAAAGTGAACGACGCATTGGAAGATGGGAATAGCACAGCGTTGACCCCATTGTCACAAGTAGCAAATGTGCTAAAAAATGTGGACCGGGTTGAATGTCTTTATTCCACACGAGCTGAAATGACGGCCACAAATCCGCAATACGGTTCCCTTGCTTTTCAAACGCGACTTGATGCCCTCAGCTCTTGGTGTACCATCACTCGAAGTTTGGAAATGCAGTACAGAATCCTACGTAATTGGACGGGGTCAGACGACCTGCAGATCTCCAGACCTATGCAAACGGAGCAACTGTCAGACGAGAATGCTGACAACGATGATGACACTTTACAAGTCCAGCGAACGAAACCATCCTTTGTCGAACGGCTCCTTAAAGAGCAAGCTCTCCAAGATACTTTTGACAAACGAACGTTATCTGCCTTGAACTCGTTATTGATGAAAGCCAAGCGAACAATGATTGCCAACAGTCGGCTGTTCAAGGAAATGGGTCTGCCGCCATTCACAGATCAATTACAGCAGCTGGCAAATTTCCCCATTGCGCTAGTTATGGAAGCATTGAAACTTCGTTTGGAATACAAGGATCGAATGAATGAGCCTCCCAAGCAAATGGTTGACGCCATGATGGAAGATTACCGAGGCCTACTCTCGCTGGCATGCCGTGTTAAGCAGCAGTATGAAGATCTAGCTCAACCAATTCTCGACTGGCAACCGAAAATGCACATGTTCCTGGAACGAGATTATGACGTTGTCTTCATGGAAAGCGTCCGATTTTACTTTCGGCTGATATCCTGGAAATTGAACCTCGAACAAGAAAACAATCTTCGTGAGTGTGAGGTTTTAGAAAAAGAATGGGACTTCCTGAAAAACACCGCCTGCCGCACGGTTGACAAGGCTGATTGGGAGTGTGCTCAGCAATTTTGGTAAGTACTTCCAGAAGCACCCTTCACATCTAATTCTGGCATTGTCTATTCTTAGCTCCCTAACTAATTGCTTGCTGGGGGATGTGATGCGAGACTACATTCAAAGCTTGACCGTTCCTCCTGAGGCTGTGGATGGCGGTATTGAAGTTAAATACACGAAGTTGTTACACACCATGCGAATGCGTGCTCGAAAGCTCCTTCAGTTTGCAAAGTATGCGTAATCCTTGCACGACTACTTTGGATTAATTTTATTATTTTTTGTTTTGTACTTGCAAGATTTTTTATGAGTCAGTTCGAAAACGCTGCCGAGTATGTTTTGGACCCAAATAACGTGGAAACTATCATACAGCAACTGGTCGCAACTGGTCATTTTCTGGTTTACACTGGAAGTTTCGAAGAAGAACGGCAATACATTGTGGCATCAAGGACATTGCACGGACGCGACGACAAGATACGCAGCTTGGTCCGTGCCTGCTTTTTGAATGAGAGAAGCAGCCCTAACACACCAAATACCTCTGGATCTGGCCTATCCTCTCCTGAAGAAGACTATATTCTGATACTCTCTCCTTGGCAAAACGTGATGTGGACCGGCTATATTGTGGAGATTGATATACCCTTTATTCACCTTGGCCTCAAGCCAAAGGTCATGCGCCTGATTACGGGTGACGCAAAGCATTTGCCGTCCGTGCGCAATACGTTTCAAGACATTTTGGCGCAACACTCTCCCAATCCAATCACGGTCGAGCTGATCCAAGAGCACAGGGCACATATCCCCAAGATAAACAAGGAACTGTATAAAATCAAAATGACAGTGTACAAACTGGCCGAGTCGACGATCAGCAGCGTCAGCACTATCCGCGAACAAATCTCAAATCTTGGATGCCAGGAGCTGGTCGAAGAATGCTTCAGTTTTGCAAGTGACTTTGGCATTCGTGCCTCGAGGTTCCTGGAGCTGGCTGTACGGTGGCAATTGGATCTCAAGCTTGTTCGTTTGGCCATTGATTGGATCTGTTTTATCACCGATGACTGCAATCCTACCGACCGGAAGACATTCCGTTGGGCGGTGGCTGCGCTGGAATTTGGTCGCCTGATGACCAAAGGGATGAACATCTTGGCACTGAACGAGAATGAATTCGTTACGCTACAAAGCAAGGTTGCTCGCTGTATAGCATTGCTGATATCTCATTTTGATGTTCTGGGCACGCAATGGTCACACGAACTTCAGCTGAAAGAGGAGCAGCTCCGTCAATTACGCCAATCAGCAAAGCAGAATGCTGGCAATCCTCGCCATGGGAATGGTGGCCAAAGCAGCATCAGCACCACTTCCACTTTTGGTGCAACAGACGACTCTGGATCGTCTGCTGCGGATGCCGGCAGCAGCACTTATATACGGGAGGAATGGATGCGCAAGATCAGTGCCCTGGAAAATAAGCGAAACGAGGACGAGCAGGAAAAACGTCTTGTCGGCAAAATCTTGGACGACCAGAAACCAGAAGATCAGTCCCTAGTATATTTGGCCCCGTCGTCGTCCAATGTATCATTTCGATGGCAGCAAGGGCGCTATATTGGATCTGGCACATATGGCTCTGTCTATTTGGCAATCAATTTAGATACTTCCTCTGTCATGGCTGTCAAGGAAATTCGATTCCCTGACTCAAGTTCATTATCAGCACTCCACAAGGCCATCAAAGAAGAGATGAAGGTCATGGAGATGCTGCACCATCGAAACATTGTTCAATATTACGGCATGGTAAATTTTATATTTTGTATTTTTTCCCCCTTGGATATAACTCTTTTCTCCAATTTCTAGGAAGTGCACCGAGACAAAGTGTTTATTTTTATGGAATACTGTGAAAACGGAAGCTTGGGAGCATACCTGGAACATGGAGGGAGAATCGAAGACGAGCTGTATATTGTCGACTACGTATACCAACTCTTGAGTGGACTGGCGTACCTTCATGGAAACAATGTCATACATCGAGATATCAAACCTGATAGTATGCCAGCCAGCAATTTTTACAAGATTGAACGTGTACTTATTAACTTCTCTTTCAGATATCCTCATCGACTACAAAGGTCGACTGAAGCTCTCAGATTTCGGCGCGGCAAAAATCTTGGCAAAGGGCCAGAAAACCGTAGGACATACAAGTATGCATATGAACGTAAATAGCCTTGCTGGCACCCCGATGTATATGGTACGATGGGATATCAAAGAAAGAAAACGTGGATAATGAACTCAATGATATTTATCCCTAGGCTCCCGAAGTGATCACCGGAGGGAAAGCAGGCAGGAAAGGCTCCATGGATATTTGGTCGCTTGGGTGCTGTATTGTGCAAATGGCAACAGGACGCCGGCCATGGAGTACCCTGGAGAACGAGTGGTCTGTTATGTATCATGTTGTCACTGGCCACCCGCCTTTACCCGATAATTCGCAGCTGAGTGAATTGGGGCTCGATTTTTTGAAAAAATGCTTTACGAGAAATCCTGACGAGCGACCGACAGCTGACGAGCTGCTAAATCATCCTTGGATGGAAAACTATCTTTCTAGCTATCACTCGGAAAGTAGTATCGATAACGCTACTGATTCTGTCGAGGCAGAAAAATAAACGGAACCCGATATCATTTCGTAATCTGTGGTTGACTGACCCTGCCTCAGTATCATCATCTGGAGCACCGCCTCCGTCCAGACGATGGACAAAAAATGTGCCCCAACGCACAATATTTCGGACCTTTCTACAAACATGAAGCAGACTTATTGATAATGTCACATACGGCGAAACTGGAACTCTTAAACGAATGAAAAGCTTTAGGCGGGAAAAATTCATAACAGGCAGGCCCGACTTTCCGCCATCGTCTCCCAATCTCAGCATGGGTAGATATGACACTGTATACCAGCAACTCATCAATAACGTAGGGGACTCGTTCCACGCAAATGTTGGAAATATCTGAATCACTCTAGCCCTTTCTGCGGGTTGACACTCTCCTCGAACAAGGTAAGCCGTCGTCGATCTGAAATTGGAAGCGATATGTACAAGCTCAAGGCAGTTCCAGAATCGACTCGCTTTGATTTGGCAGGGTAGGCAGAGGGAGTGTGGGAATACGACCAGCCATTTCAGTGCAGTGACCTAATGAAGTTATGACACATGTGGGGCTAATCAGCACTCTCTGGATCTAGGAGGCTTGGAGTAGCACCTAAGTGATCGCACACTCTGGGTTTTCCGCAGGAATTCGAAAATAGCCATGAAGTAGGTGATGCAAAAGGATATCTAAAACTCTCGCACCATCGATGTCAGCGGTTTGTGGGAGGGCCATAGAGGGATGGAAGGTGGATCTTTAAACGACAATAGGGTTACTGACACGCGCAGCAAGGCATGTCCCCTGAGAGTGGGGACAGACCTCAGCAATGCAGGAGCGGTCAGTGTTTCGATTGTGACCTACGGAAAGCGTACAATCGCCAGCGCTTTTAGACTACCTTTGACGGGTAAATTAACAGAGATCCTTCGAAGCATCATCTGAAAGATGAACAGCTTTGGAACCATCATAGCCACGCTGCGGCTCTAAAGCATTTTTTTTTTCGTTTTGCCCAGCTGCAGCAATGTACGATGGTGAAAAATGATTATTGCCCAAGTGCGTGGTCGAGATGGAGGTGATTGGTGCGGGATCGGATTGGTATCCATAGAAAAGGTGAAAAATAAATAAAAATAAATAATAAAAAACCAGACTTCTTTTTCTTTTTTATTTTTATTTGCCACCTTGAACCAACAAAGAAGACGCAAAGGGTTCTCATCCCAAGTGTTGACATACATTTTTACTATGGATATCTTTGCAATGACTAGAAAACGGCGGCCTTCTCGACTGACCATGGCTCCCACCTCCCTTCAATTGAATCCTGAACCAGCCTTGCAACGCCCATTGCCCATCGTAACTGGCCCCCCATCTCAATACCATTGGAAACATGATAGAGATGGTCCCCAATGTGCCCACCCAAATTGCTCTAGAAAATTCGGATTGTTTGAACGGCGTCATCACTGTAGAAAGGTATCATCGCCCATTCAGCCAACCTTCATTCTCATTCGCCAGCGTCTTTTTTTTTTTTTTTTTTTGAACTTAGTGTGGAGACATCTACTGCTCTTTGCACTGCTCGAATTACCTGCGCCTGGACCAGAATAGCGACTTTCATCCAGAAGGATACCTCTCACGTGGCTGTGATCTGTGTGCTGCAGAGTGGCAAAACGTGAGCCTGTCCCTTGCTGCCATATCTGGTAATGACTCAACGCTGGAAAAGAAACACAAACACCCACGATCACGTCAAGGCATTATGACCCTGCAACCTCATGCTTTAGAAGGCGTCTTGGAGCTCGGCCGTGATGGTAAAAAATTATTATAAAGCACTTTGAAGGCTAGAGCAACGGCAAGTGATACTTTTTTGATATAGACATTGTTCAACAAGAGGAGCATACCAGCGACCCCAATGGTGTAGCAATTGCCAATATCAACAAACGAGTGGATGGTAATATGTCTACCAAGTCAATGTGAGAGAAAATACCTTACCCCCTTTTTTTTTCTTTTTCTTTTTTTTTTAATTAGTTTTTGATGCTGTCGCTTCAACTGTACCTGCTGATTGGCAGTGGTCGACGTTTTGAATAGAAATTCACTCGCATAAAAAGATACCCCCTTTTTTTTATTACTTATTAACTCTAATTTTTTTTGCTGATCCCTTCGGGTGTTATAAAAAAAATGGATGGCTTTTCCTGGTTTTTCATTCATATAATCCTTCACTGAATCCCATTCCCAAAATTAACACCGAAATATGTTTTCTATGTCTAGTCCAACTCGCCATCGACGCACCGTGAGTGGTACCGACCAAGTACCAATGCTCGTGCAAGCCAAACTCAGCCGGAAACGTTCCTTAACAGACTTTGTCAATCGCTTGTCACACCCGTTTCGGACCCATCGCGTCCGCACCGTCACGTACAGCACGAATGTGCAAGAGTATCAGTTCCTACAGCGCATAGGTGAGTGGAGAGAGGCGGCATGAAAAGCTGTCGAGGAACATGACCTTTATTTTACGTCTTTATTGTGTAAGGTCAAGGTGCAACCGCCTCCGTGTTTGCCGTGATGCATGAACCTTCCGACACCTTGCTTGCTGTCAAGACCGTCAATCTGGAAAAGCTCGAAATGCAGCACGAACCAGTCCTTTTGGAAAGCTTAAGAAAGGAAATCCAGATTATGAAGTTATGTCGCCATCCCCATGTAGTTCCTGTCTTGCAGAGTTTTGTGGACACCAGCCATCTGTTTGTGGTCATGCCCCTGATGTGCTCGGGTAGGCTGCCTTTTAAAAATTGGCCAGCTTCGCCTTTTTATTTTATTGCTGATCAGTTACTACTTTTAGGCTCCTGTCGCGATCTTCTGTTAATGCTGGATCATGGATTGGAGGAACCTTTAATTGCATGGTAAAGAATGAAAAAAAAAAAAATGCGCACATATACAATGACAGCCTAATCTCTTTCTTACCTGACATGGGCACCACGTGGTCCAAGTGTGACACGACAAGTCATTTTGGGGCTATTGTACTTGCATCAAAATGACCTCGTACACCGCGATGTCAAAACTGCCAATTTATTGCTCGACGGAGACACTGGCATGGTCAAGCTCGCAGATTTTGGCGTGAGCAGTTTTTTGTGGATTGATCAAGACGAGCCAGACCCAAGCCCTCCACGAACCTCGAACGATTCGGACTGGGCTTGCTTTAGCTCCAACACCAGCACTGCTAGGATTCCGTTATTACAACAGCAGCAGCAGCAGCAGCAACTTGCTGACTCCTACCAGGAAGACACTGTGGTTGGTCACCAGCTACGTTCAGATGCTCGACAACACAGACTGTCGGTACGCTGGCAACGTGCTGTTCGCAAAAGTTTTGTAGGCACCCCTTTGTACATTGCACCAGAAATCCTGAGAGAAGAAGCTTACGACAACAAGGTAGATATGTGGGCCTTGGGCATTACTCTCCTGGAGCTTGCTCAAGGCAGACCTCCTTACCATGAACACGATGCGTTGACTGTAAACTAGCCGAGAAAAATGACTACGGCACGAATCTGACCTCTTACAAAAAAAAATGTTCCAGGTATTCACAATGGTACTTGACCAACCATCGCCAAAGTTAAATTGTGACGAAGCAAGTTCGATATTTCAAGAGTTTGTTGATCAATGTCTTATCAAGGACCCCATGTGGCGACTCTCGGCTGAAGAGGCCCAGCAGCATCCTTTTCTTCGGCGAGCCCCTCCTTCTTCTTTTTTACAGCGCTTCCTTGCTCAATATTCACAATTGGATGTGCGTGCCTCATTGCCTCGGCGCCAAGACATTGACCCCCTGCCTCCTGTAACCCAGTTCCACAAACGGCCAGCCCATTATGAGTCTGGTCTCAATAATAGTAATTTACCCCTGAATCATCAACTCACGTTGGCTCACATGATTTTTTCCCAGTCCCTTGGAACTTTGCGTGACTTTGCACTCATCCATGTTGCCAACTTCATTCTTGGTTTTTTTAAAATTCCTTTTTTTAATCGAGATGAAGAGGCAGGGTTTAGGCTACATAACTGTACATATCCTTTTGTCCTTCGGCGCGTTCAATAAACTCTTTTTCCTGTACACACAAAAGTGGATCAGTATTTCCGTGCGGTTTTTTTTATGCCCTTCATCCCTCTGGACTTACCAGCAGAATGTCGATGCACTTTTTGATATCAGGCACCTTGGGTTTGAATCGAGATTGCAACTGTGTAATGACTTCTTCAATGAGAGCAATGTGCTTCATGACTTTGCGTGTCTTCATAATACGCACAATGGCCGCCTACAGAAAGACAAGGAGGAATGAGAAGGATTGTTCATAAGGCTGACGAGATATTGTTCTAATGTAACCATTACCTGCATCAAATACTTGCGATCTTCTTCTATGGTCTTGTGCGTTTCATCCGTTTCCACCTTTTGCTCAGTCTTCATGGCCAAATTCAAATTAATACGAATCTTCTTGCTGTAAACAGGTATGGCAAGGTGAATACTGCGTCAGTCTTTCGCTTTTTACATCCCCGAAATTAATCACTTCTTACTTTTTGAAGTCAAAGTTGAGATCATAGCGCGCATTGTCATCGCCAGCTTGCCCATTGACCAGTAACAAGACGCGAGCCTTGATAAGAATGCCAAGAGCGGGGTTGAGAGCTTCAGCGGCCAAATCAGTTCGAGACTGAAGTTCTTTCAAGGTATAGCTTGTCGCATTGTTGTATTGCAATAAAATGCCCATTTGATACGTTGAAACCTAAAAATAAAAACCATCCATATCTGGGAGCTCATCGTGAATTTGTTATACTTACTTGGAAGGTATAGCTGGTTTTGTTTCCTTTGAGATAATGGGTCTTCAGTTCGGCTTTGGACAATTGGAACAACCAGTTCAATTTGCGGCCAGAATGCTTGTTTTGATAAAATTTTTGGAATCGGTCATACATTTTGACAACGTCGTCGGGAATACTAAAGGAGGTCGAAGGTGCTGACAGCGGCCAAGAACCTGCGCCAAGAACCAGCATGGAAAAGTCCACTATGACCAAACCAGGAATATGTAAGCTCGTATATTTTTTTATGCCATTGGCTTTTTTTCTTTACCATGGTTGGTATCTTCGTGATGTTGGAGGACTTCCTTAAAATTGTCATTCATTTCTTTGCTGAGTGACATGTCGGTCAGCATACGCTGCAATTTGGAGGTGTATTCAAACCCACAAGCCTCTTTCAATTTCGAGATCATGCTGCCTTCAGCGTCATCGGAAGCCGAAGTACCATTGACCAAGCGTTTGGCCAACATTTTGGAGTAGAATTTTTGAAACACGTCCTTGTCTTCTACATACTTGAATACCGTCATCTACCGAGAATCAAAGAGGTAAGTAAGAAGTTAAATCACAATCAAGTAATGAAGAAAATGCTGGCGTACCACACTGTTGAGCACATCTTCTAGTTCGTTTTCTTCGGGGTTCTTGGCACTCTTCTTCAACAAGGTGTCACAGAAGCGAGCAAGCAATTCAGGGGATTTAGATGTAGAGGTACGGCACACTTTGTTACGGTTGACAAATTCACCGCATGCCTTGTCTAGGGAAGCGACAAAGCCAGCTTCTCCGCTAAACGCAGACTGTACCAAGTCATTGTATTGCTTGTGTACACTGAGTAATGCTTCCACATATGTTTTGGGATCCTACACGCATTTCAGGAGAGAGCAGGTCTTCAATTCAAGTGACAAGGAAGAGTGGAAACGCGATCAAAACTTACGACAGCAGCGTCCTTTTCTTGTTGACCGATGCGTTCCACGGCGCCCAAACCGGCTTTGCGCACATGGCTTTCGAAACTGACACGCATGGGATCCAATCCATCCGGAATACGAGCCAACAAGCAATACATGCGATGAAGATCTAGAGAGGGAACGAGTGAGCCATTTTAAGAGCAGCGAACCAAACTGCCCTCTAGTCATCTTACCATCTTGCTTGTCCAAATTCAACAATTGCTGGAAACCATCTGAGATCACTTCGGCGTGGTTCTTGACCAACACTGTTTCACACACGGAAATAAGCTAACACAAAAGAGAGTTACAATCTTCCTTGGGTTTTTTAGAGGAAGGGGGGGCACGCTCTCACTTACGGTCTTTGCAGTCGATTCATGTAAATACATTTCCACACGGTTTTCTTCTTCAGCAAGACGCGTTTCGGCCTAATGAGAGTAAGAATTGGCAGTAGGTAAGAACCAAAGTATGCCAAAGATATGGATGCTACCTTTTTCATATAGTCAGGCACGCTGTTCTCACTAATGAATTTCTCGGACTCGGTCTTATAGTAGACCTCTGTAGCAGCAATAAAGGGACCTTCAAAATATTCTTGGTAGACGGCAAAATTTGACTTGGTGGCATCGTTTTGATCCAGACCCAGAGCCACTACAGAAGCAAGCGAAGATGAGCATTTCTCTCTTTGAATCTTACATCCGATGATATGATATTACCGAAAGATTCCACAACACTCTTGATTAGGCCAGTTTCGATGGATTCACCATTGCGTTGACGCTCAATCAATTTCAGTACAGCAGCGATCACGTTGTGGTGGACATATGAAAATAGGTGTCGTTTCCAGTTGACAAGCGTGAGCTAGGAAAATAAGAAGTGAAAGGATAAATCAGCAGCAATACCGGTGGCATCGTATGCATCTACTTCAGCTTACCGTAAAGATGTCGTAGATATCATTCTTCTTGTCTTCATCAATTTCACGTTTGACCCAGTATCGGTTAATATACATGAAGACGTTGTTGATGACTCTTGCTGCTGTGGTGTATCGAACCCATTGTTTGGTGTAATATTGCAATAAGTCCTCATCCATGTACTTTTCCGATTCCTGCGACAGGCAATAAAAAAATTCAAATGAGTATACAACCTCACCGCCCATTGCTTCACTACAATCTTCTAACCTGGCGAATGTTTCGTAAATGGTTTTCTAGGTACATATTCAGACTATTGTAAATCTCGGCACCAATCAAGTTCGCAGAGGCTAACCCAGTAAAATAAATGTTAGAGTTGTCTGTCGCGTGGCGCTTCATAATTTTTGCTATTGTTTGTTTAAAAAAAAAAAAGGTAGAGCTTACAGCGATGGGCAGCACCAGTTGATGAGGGGGCAGGTGCTGTGTTACTGCTACTTCTGGCACAAAAGTTGTGGACGGTACTAGTGTCATCGAGAAAAAGAATTGACGTTAGAACATGAACAAACTTAAAAAATGTCGTGTGGCAGTGATGACGACAGCGAGGTCTCTGTGATTATTTACCTGTACAATAAACTGTACCGGATACTAGTTAGACCTTCATCAAAGCGATTCATGATTTGGTCTAATCCATCTTCCAAATAGCTCCATGTTGCATGGAAATCGGTGGCAGGAGGTAATTGTCCAAGACTCATTGAAATAAATAATAAACAAGATGGAAAAGAAAGCGCATTTTTTTTTGTTTTTTTTCGGTCCCGCTTTCAGTGTTTTCGGCGAAGTTGCTTTTGGGACGACACCGGTAACTTTAATGTATGCTGACCAATCAAAATCTCAAATGACCTTTGCAGCCTACCTTGGCAACGCTCCTGGCCCTCCTTCTCATTGCATCCGCTCAAAACGTGGATATTAACATTTGACTTTTTGTCCTTGGTATACAGCATTTGCATACCACAACCTTAACCTTTTTCTCCTCTTTCGTAGTTGACTCACAGGAACTTGGCGATAACGAGAAGCTAAATACTTTCTCTACCAGATTTCTTCGATCGTTGACACTACAGAAAAAAATCCAATGTTAGTAGCCAATCAGGCGCTTGAATTATTTTCATCTAAACTTACTTTATTCATTTTCATGACAAACCTGCCAATAAAAAAAATCAGCATTTCTCTTCACATTCTGCCTCAGGCTTACGTAAATAAGCTGGTTTATTGGCCAGCGAGGTAAAGATATTCATTAGTGAGGGTCCCGAGACGAAGAAGCAACTGCTGAATTTTGTTGGTGTGGTGATGATTGGTCGGTGGAGGTGGATCGTGGTGGGCAGAACAACGCTGGGCGAGGCAATCCTTGGAGGGCAGTCTTGCCAAGACGCAACATATTCCAAGCCGCAAGCTTGTCCCTGTCCCAGTTGATTTTACAGTGTTGGCACTGTAGAACCGACCACAAAGACATGCTTGCACCTCGCAGGAATAGGTCACCGACGGTCTTGTGTTCAAGGTCTTTTTCATCACACATTGGACAGACCTGTAAAAAAAAATGAGATAGAAAAAAAAGGTCATTTTGCGCTTCATTTTTCCCTCTCCTCATGATTTACCTTGCTTGTGTTGTATTCATTTGTTTTTGTAACAAGAAGTAACCCTTGCTTTTCCGCTATTTTGAGTGCTTTGTACACTTTTCCGGAGCGAGTGGATTTTTTCCCTCTTCGGGTTTGCGCAAACAATGCACCACCATAGGCAATCACTGGAAGTTTGCGGCTATAAAAAAAGTTAGCCCAGGCATCACACCTTTTTTTGTGTAGTGCATACCTATCATAGTCTTCCTTCTGTTTGTACTTGTTACCGCCATGGACGAAGTGGTTAACGACTTCTGCGCACATCTTCTTGTCCCCACAATAGTCCAGGAACCGATGCAGGGTATAGTCGTCAGCAAAATGTTCGGTGATGTCATCAAGGTGTTGGAATACGTAGATGGTGCGCTGAATGAAGCGGTCAGGATGACTAGTTTTTGCTGGTGGTATACGCGTGAGGATCTCCTCCATGCCAGAATCTTTGAGCCAACGTTTTCGAATGCATGAGCGCCCATGTCGACCAGAGAGTGATAGCCATTCATTATTCGAGAATCGCATGTACCGACCATGCCAACCGTTGGTGCTGTTGCTGCTGTGTTCAGTGCCTGGGGCAGTGCGATCATTCCCCGGGAGGTACTTGTCTTCTTGAGCAGATGTGTAAAGCTCACTATGTCCTGGATCGACTCCATACAGCTGCATACGTTCTTGTGGTTCACCATGCAAGTCGTCCATTTCGAGATCAGGAAGTTCAATTTGGGGTGCGCGCTTGCCATAGATAAATTCCAATTGAAGCCCATCAGTGCGAACACGGTTGGAAAATACCAAGGAGGCAGGATCATCATCTTCCTCTTCATCGCTATCGCTATTATCGATTTCTGTCAATTGAGTATCGCTGCCATCGTCCAGGCGTGTTGTCTCGGCAGTAAATCTGCCTTGATCTTGATCACCATCGTCGCTTTCGCCCTCCGATGGAGTATTGTGAGCACCATCAGAACCGTCAGTAGGGTTGCCGATGTCATTAGCATTTCCATCAGTAACACTGCCACTATTATCTTCGGCATCACCGTTGTCAGCATCGGGATCAGCACCACCAGCGTCATCATCACTGTCGCTGTCAGTTTCAGTGAGCGTTGGATAATGCAAAAATGCGGCAGTACTAAAAAAAAAATCAGTCGCGATTCCTGCCATCACAATGTTACTCAGTTACCATTTTCGAAGGCGAGCCTTCTGAAAGTCCAGGTAGGTGAAAAAGAGAGTGGCATCGCGAGCAAGGCGGATATAAGGATGAGAATGGTCACCCGACGGCACAGTCACGTTTATACCGGCTTGCTTGAGAATTGACCGAAATGAGTAGGCATCCAAAGTGATAAACCGGCGACGAAAGGACAGAGTCGGCACAAGGGAAAAGAGGGCTGTTGACTTGGATTGCCTCATGGTGGAGGAGGAGAAGCAAAGGTCTGCTGATATGTCAGTGCCAGCCAGTTTCGCCTTGGAGTTTGCCAACTTTACACGAAGGCCAAGGACGAGATCTGACAGCCAGGTCTTAAATTCTTCCGGTAGACTCCAGGGGATGTCAATTGGATTGTCTGGGTGCTCCAGCAATTGCATCATGCCCTTGAATACTCTTTGGCGACAGCGACGAGGCAGCACCTGATAGTCCATGTTAGATGATAGTATCAGCTTCATGGTGATTGTGTCCATTTGATCATGCACATCGTCATGCCCCATCTCAGATGGTTCCAGGTCGTTGCCTTGTTCCATTTCTTGCAATAGTCGGTAAAGTACTTGCAAATATGTTCCAGGACTTGCAGTAAGTTCCTTCAGCGTAACTGGACTTGGACCAAAGTTCAGGGTTGAGATAAATGTTGAGACGATCGTTCGCAAGAGATCGGGGCTATTTTCTGACAGTGGTTCAACTTTTTCTTGACGGGTGACAGTGTCGTAAATATTCTGGCATGCGTTCATAATATAACCGGACTTTGGCATTTCCTTTGTCAAAAAAAAAAAAGTGAGCAACTCGCGCCTTCTTATTTTCTCTCTCTTTCTTACTGACCTGGCCGTCAGACAGCTGATCCTTGAGGGTGTTGACCAAGCGAAAGCGAATATACTTGATACACTTTTCTTCAAAACGTTCAGTCACAGCCAAGAGATTGATTTGGGCTAACTCATCCGCCATTTCAGAAATCATGTTACTAGCACCCTTGATCCAATATAATTCGAAGCGGCAGTCACCCAAGAGAGACAGGTAATGGTGATAAATTGCTGTAGGATCAGGTATGTTCGAGTTGGGGGAGGTCACAGCCTTGCCAGTCACCAGTTGGCAGATCCCATAGAAAAAATCTTTACAGAATACAGTATCGTCGACCACAGAACCCTCAGACATGACATGAAGTACATAATAGTTGAAGAACGACTGGGCGCAGATGGAGACATAGCGGATGTGATCGACCCATAGGAGGATGGTTTCTTGGACGTCCATCTTTGCTTGGCGTTGGTCTTGGATATTGTCTTGGGCCATGTTAAGAGCATGACAAAGAGATATCTTGCGAACACGGGTTTTGAAATTGGTACCAAGCAAGAGAGACTGGAGATCCTTCAACTTGAATTTCTTGGCCCTTTTTTTCCCATCAGGGTTCTTCTGCTTTTCCTTGCGGGCCATGGAGCCAGCCTTCCGTAGAAGCTTGTTGGCCCTTTTGAGCTGGGTTTTGGACTTTCGTTTGCCACCTTTAAAAGTAAATGTTAGAAACTGGCAATGTAGGGGCGATCAATACTAACGGTTGAAAGGACAATCTGCTCGCTTGTGCCCTAATCCATGGCACAATGTACACTTTAAACCTAATGGAAGAGAATGAGATCATGAAGCAACGCGTTTTAAAAAATAATCAAACAAGGTCACTAATAGGATGTACCTTTGAGAATGTAATATTTTCTCATTTTCAAGTTATACAGCCAAGTCTTATTTGCATCTATTCGTAATTGCCTTCTTCTTATATGACGCCCCATTTTAAATGTAAATAAATGCTGAAGCAGGGTTGTAAAAAAAAAGTAAAGAAAGAAAAAGAACTCTTTGAACGCGCAGCACCCTTTCAATAAACCCCGCTCGTTGTTTTTCTTGCCTCTGGCACCCTCTCTCTCTCTCCTGCAAAGTCTGTAGGAAGGATTTGTTTATTTACTACCTTTTCAACCTTCAAGAATACAAGGAATAAGTGGAGCATGATACTTCCAAATTACGAGATGAAAAGTCAAACGACGAATATCCAGTTTGGTAACTTGAACAGGTTTGAAGTGGAAAGTATTCATTTTTGTATTGATGATAAATATAACCCATTGAATGCGAACTTAAAAAGGAAAAGTGCATGCAGCAACTCTCAATTTTTTCTTTTCTCCATTCACGGCGCCTTCATGAACCAGTGCTAATCTTCATAGTATTTTTGTACCTCGTCTCGTAGGTTTAATCGCGCTTCCTCACTTTAGTATTATCAATATTACAGCGTTTTTAATTGGCTCACCATTTCGCATTTCCTGTGGAGTGAGAGAATAAATTTTTTTTAGCGAAACCCTTTTTCTTGTGCTGCAAGTCAAAAATGTTCTCCAGAAAAAAAAAATTGCCCATTTCAAATGACCGACGTTTTTGATCTACTTCATCAAGTCATGTTGAGGAGTCCAGCATCCACGCAAGAACTCTACGACGTAGAAACTGGCACGACAATGAAAGTAGAAATTGCCAACACTGTGGCGGCATTACATCAGATTTTTCCGTTTGTGGTGAGTATGCTGGACTTGGCTGATAGGTACTGTATCTCATTTCTAGCGCACGTTTGCCAGCCTTCTAGCTCTTTGCTCGACTGTCCGGGTGAGTTGTTAATTTAATCAAAGTCAGTCCTTATCATTTTGTGGTTCGTATGCAAAATTTGAAATAAATTCATTTGAGCAATTTTGCACTGTGATTTTTGATCCGGTCACCGGGGGGTCAGTCACCTGGGGAAATGGCCGATTTTTCTTTTTTTTTAGCTGGTGGTTCGGAGGTGCCAAAACGAACCTGATCAAAAGTTGGCTGGGCGATCATCACCAACCGACCTGATTTGTTCAGCACCATCATCAAACGTGCATTTATGCACTTACAAAAAAGTATCACTTTGACCTGATCACTCAAAAGTGGTTACGCAGCATTTGCTTTTTTTTTTTCAAAATGAAGAAACTGACAAAATTCAATCTCCGCAACGTGCCTTTTGAATCCTGGCTTGTGCACGCAAGACCGTTGGCTAGTAACCTTCTAACTCTTCACTCGGCTGTCTGAGATATTTGCGATTTTAATCATAATCATTTCTCATCATTTAATAATGGAGTACAAAATTTGGGGTGGTTTTATTTAGACCGGTTTTGCTCCGTGATTTTAGATCAGATCGCCTTGGGGGATCCCTGGGGAAAATGGCCCATTTTTCATTATTTTTAGCTGGAGAATCGGAGGTGTCAGACAGAAACTGATCAGAAGTTGGCTGAGCAGTCTTCCCCAATCGATCTAATTTTTTCAGCACCATCATTATTCATACATTGGCGCGCCCATACTAAATTTCAGATCGCTCTGATCAGTCAAAATTGCTGCGTAGCATTTGGCTTTTTCTAAATTGAAGGAAAGAAATTTGGCTTGCCAAATTCAATCACCGGACAATGCCTTCGATTCCTGGCCAGTGCAGGTAGGGCAGCTGGTAATCAGCGAACACTACCCTTGGTATTAAAAAGCACCCCCAAAGCCCAAAGTCCATCAAATCATTTACAAAATGCGCCTGTTTCAATGCCGCGCTCCTCAGCCTGGTTTGACAAAAGCAGGTCAAAAATGTCGATCATTTGAAATGGTTTGCTCCCTAAAAAAATTAATCACAGCTAGGACATCCGATACAATCTCTCTCTATTCATAATGTGTTTAATCGGCATACCTTTAAAACTAAAACATAAAATAACATATACATACTGTACTACAAAAGTTTAATCAGTGGTGGGCTCCATAGCGCTCATCAAACGACGGAGACGAGGCAGGTTGAACCAGGCTGGGAGATATTGCTGAGCCTTGGTTGCACGAGGCATTGGTATCTCGAAAGGATTGGTGGTGTTGTCGATGGCAACCGAGTCTAACAAGAGCACGTCACTTTGATCACCACTGACAACATGATCGGCTACTGCTTTCAAGATTTCGGGAAGGATGGGGCTCTAGAAACATCGACAAAAAAATAAAAGGTGTCAGGCTCAGCGTACTTTCTCTTGGCTCTTGAGACTGACCTCATAGTCTGCTATCAAGTAGTTGGAGATCAATTTTTGAATTTGAGTTGGAGAAAGAATCCAGCATACATCGTATATGTTGTTAATGTCTTCCAAGGTGTTCTAGGGAGGAGGGGCAGAGGAATGAGAAGAGAGCAGTTAAAAAAAACACCCCTGTACCTTTTTGAATTGCAACAGCTTGGTACATTGCATTAAGTGCTCCAACTGCAATGTGCCTTCGGGTATACCATGCGTCTTGCACCATTCTTCGACACGGGTTATATTGTACTGGATTTGCATGGCTTGGCAATGAAAGTGAGATCAATTGACTTTTTTTTTGTGGAGGCTTACCACGTTTCCAAGAACAAAAATTTTTGCGCATCAAAAGGTCGTTAAAGGCTGAGATGCCAATCATCTTGAGTAGTTCAGTTAGGATCTGGGTTATGACTGCCTGTTCCAAGTAATAGCATTCCATGGCTCGGGTCAATTTGTTCAAGAAGCCTAGCAATTCATCCATGGACACAGGCGTATGTGACGTCAGCAGTTTACCCAAGAATCGGCCAGTGTCCGCAGTAATAAAACCTGGTAGCGATTGGTTTTCGACAACAGCAGGGATAATCATTTTGCTCAATCGTTTCTTGGTTTCTTTCATCCAAGCATGGAAAATGTTATCTTCAAGACACTGCATTTCAAACTTGATGGTAGCAATCAGTTTTTCAAATTCTTGCCAAGTGCCTTTGCTGTTCATCTCGCGTTGCAATTCAACCTCAGCTTGGCACACAAGAGACAACAACTCATGCACATTGCTGAGCCAGAATGCACAAGGCACAATGGCATCTTCGCCGCTGAAGCTCTGCAAGGAAAAAGTTGATTTCGTTGAGCAAATCCTCTGCTTTTTTTTTTTACTTTAATTTTACGACTTACAAGGCATTGCTTCTGAATGGTGTCCATGACGGAAAACAATAACCGTTCGGATTCATCCATATAACCCAAGAGCCACATTTGCTTAACAATGTTGCCGATGATGTGAGCAGGGAAAAAGACTTCTTTGGTTGAGGATTGGGTTTGGCTGTTGGGCAAAGGCATTTTGACTGAGCGGATCAAACCTTCTAGAATTTCGTCGTGCAAGTTGTCTTCATCACGTAAAATAGCCACCATCTACAGAAAAGAAGTCTGGGTGAGCACACCTTTCAGTCCTTGCACCAACGCGACTTACCACTTCTTCTGGGGTACCATCGATTTCAAATGTGGTGCCGGCAGCCTTCCCACCCAGGAGAGAGCCGAAAAATGCCAAGGAGGTGGGGCGAGGGTTCTTGGATAATTGCTCGGCCTTGCGGATATTGTCGATAGAGGATTTAGGACGGTCAACAAATGCGTCGGCTGCACTGTTGCGTCGCGCTTTGCGATGAGGAGAGTAGTTGGTGAGTTGGTCGTCGAGGGGCTTAATGCTGTTGCTGCGAGGAGGTCCAGGAGATACGGAGCGGTCACGACCAAGAGCCTCACCAGGCGATAGGCTACGGAGGTTGTTGCTGGAATTCTGGCGAGGTGTGTTCATCACCTGGGCAAGTTGTGCTTTGAGGCCAGCGATCTGTTGTTTGAGCTGAGTGACTTCAGCCTCATCGGTAGCACGGGCTTGCTGAGTTTCCAGTTGGGCTTCCAGACGAGCGCTGTGCTCTTGCTCAGAGGTTAATTGCTCGGCCAGCTTGGCCATCTCATCTGTCTGGCGGTTGAGCTTGTTCGTCAAATCGTTGTTTTCCTTGACAAGGTCGTTTCGTTCCTGCTGCAAAACTTCAAACTCGGGACGAGGCACTGTAGGCAATAGCAAGCGGTCTGCCATGTCTTTGCTCCTCTTATCAAGACGCTCGTGCTTATCTTGCCATGCCCTCATCTGGTTTTCCATCTGTGTGACCTGGTCCTCGGCTGTTTTCTTTTCGCGAAGTAGGCCAGTGACCTTCTGTGTCAGCTCCACCACCTTGCTTTCTAGCTTATAGTTAACATCCTTGAAATGGTCAACGGACCGAGCTTCCAAGCGTAAACTGATCAGATGCTTGCGGGCTACACGACGACGAATGCAAGATTGAAGCAGCACCACATACTGGGTTTGCTGTTGAACGTATCGGCGCGCAAACCTGTTTGAAAAGGAGAAGAGAATATGGGCGTGAACGGTCTGTGCAGTGACATTTTCATCATGTCTTACCATCCTCGAACCACTCGCTGAATTTGAATGGCGGCCATGGTTTCACGTACACTGGAGAAGTCTCGTCGGGCTAAATATCCACGAATGGCTATAGAGAAAATAGGTTAAAATATAATCATCAAACGTGTGGCGATTCATTGTCTTACTTGTTTGTAATTGTAGCACCACTTGCTTCTTGTTGAGGAACGCCTTGCGATCGGTATAGCGACGCCACTGGGCTTGGATCACAGTGGCAGCCTTGTGGTCCATTAGAACTTGAAGTTGAGCTTTAGCAGCTTTGTGTCTAGCCACGCATTGCAGGGAAAGGGCCAGGTGTTGCATGCGAACATAGCGTGTACGATAGATGAAACGGCGCATGTGTTTTTGTAACAAGGTAGCACAGGCATCGAAGCGATCAGTGCGCAGTTTTTCAAGATAGGCCAGCTGAAATAAAAGGTGAGTTTGCTCTTCTCTTCTTTAAGTGCTTTCTTGTATGTATTTTACCTGACCAGCACGGAAGAAGATCTTTGTTGTACCCACCTGGTATTTGTCTTCGTTTTTGATGGTTTTTTCCAAGATGGCAGAACAAAGCTCGCGCACGACTGGCTGACCAGATGGGTCCCAAAATTTGGAAGGCACCAAGGCATAGTAACGGTCGGCAAATTCTTCAAAAGTCCATCGTGAAGGGTACCCAGCGCAACTGATCCTGATGGTTTCGAGGACACCACACGCGCGTAGCTGACTCAAGACCATGTTGGGCTCCAATTCCCATGCGACCTTGCTTTCATTGGGCTTGATACAACGAATATAATGCACGTTGGTGTTACCGATGGTGTCCATCAAATTGATAAGCGACTGCTTGAAGATGTAACCCAGAGTCGGCTTGCGTGCCATCATAGACATGCGCTTATTGGCTTGAGGCTAAGTAAAAAAAAAAAAATGAGGTTTTCCTATTGTGGAAAGAAAAAAAAGGTAGAATATACCGTAGGCACAGGGTTGGCATTGGCGGCCTTTTCGAGCACTTCTTTCAAAAATTCAAATTCAGAGCCTTGCAGCAGGGACATGTGTTCGTCAGGCACCGAGTCTTTGTTCTTGTCCAAAAAGTTTTCAGATTCATACTGGACGTCATGGGCATAATGAGCAATGGTGAATGCATTGTTGGAGAATCGAGGCTTCTTAAAGTACTGCTTGAAATCGGGTTTATCAAAGTTGGTGTAGAGTTTTTGCGTGAACCCTTGATCCGACCCGGCAGGAAGGCGTGATTCCTAGAAAGAAAAGGATGAGTGGTCTTTGGCAGAGTTGCTAGGTCATTTTACTTCGTCCAAAAGAGCCAGGATACCGAGTTTGGCTTCAATCAACTCTATGCACTTTTGATTGTCACTGAATTCAATAAATGTCCAGTTGATCTCTTCGCGGATGTATTCTTCTTGCTCCAGCTTGAAGACATGTTGATTGAACTAGAGAGGAAAATACTCAATGGAGGCTGCATATCTTCTTTTCTTGCTTGCGTGTTACCTGCTGTTGCAATTTTTCATTGGCATAGTTGATGCAGAATTGTTCAAACGAATTCTTTTTAAAGTGTTCAAACCCATAAATATCCAAGACACCGATAAAAGTGGCCACCAACGACGGGTCGCTGCAGGAGAGGGAATCGTTGATGACGCTGACCAACCAGTCAAATAGGTTAGCATAAATGTACTTGGCGACAGAGTCCTTGACCACGTTGGCTTGAGTGGGGTTGAGGTTGGTGACGATCTTTTCTGAGCGGGTGATGATCTGCTTGCGTACAATCCACTTTCTAAACTCAGAAGTCTTCAAGCCCAGAAGGCGTGTGGCGGTAACGAGGGCAGGGTCATCTTCATTCAACATGGCATCACCGCGACCAGTGATTTGGATGTTACCAAGATGCAGCAAAGCGGCAAGTATTTGGAAGATCTTCCATTGTAGTTCCACCGAGAGGCCAACAGTCGACAAGGCCCGCTGGGTAACTTCAAATTCATCGGCATCGTTCACACCAGGGATGGTGCCAGTCCCGCTTTGGTTCAAGTAGTGGAAGTTGCTGTAAGGCCCCAGGTCAAAGCGCTTCTTTTCCGAGTTGGGAATACCAGCACAGAGCTACCGTCAAAAAAAGAAAGAGGAAAAGTGAGTGATGCTCTCCTTTGCCAGATGTTTCTTTACCTGATAGAAAATGTGGTAATTGCGTTCTGAGTCGGGTTGGAAAATCAAACGCGAACGTTCTAAAAGATAGGTACGGATCTTGGCCCCAATGATGTTGGCAGCATCATCAAACTGGATTTCAATGTATTTACCAAATCGAGAGGAGTTGTCGTTGCGCGTCGTTTTGGCGTTACCAAAGGCTTCCATGATTGGGTTGGTTGCAAGAATCTGTTCTTCCACTATTTTAATAAAAGAGAAAAATCAGTCTTTGCCATCTCTTTGGGAAGGGCTACCTTCAGTCATGGATCCATCTGTCTTTTTTCGTTTGCCCACGGATTCTTGATCATCAGCGGTTGCAAAATAGCGCATAATATACTTGGCACTAACAGTTTTACCAGCACCACTGTTTCACATATAAAAAAAAAAGATAAGCATCACGTCAATCCTTTTTTGGAGGATACCTTTCACCCGAGACGACAATGGTTTGGTTGGTCTGTTCACGGATCATGCAGCGATATGCGTCTTCCGCAATGGCAAACAAGTGAGGCTCTAGTTCCCCTCTTCGTTTTCCAGAATACTGCTGCACTGTGTCGGGATCGTACAAGGCCACGCGATCAAAGGGGTTGACAGCAATCAGCACAATCCCCGAATAAGTATAAATCAGGCGTTGCATATATCGAGTGCGAATTGTGTTTAGCACTATAAGACGAGAGAAAGAAATGTCAGGACCCATTCCTAACAACACAGCCTGCCTTTCTCCAATATCCCTTACCACCAGGTTCATTTAGATAGCTTAGATTGGTCAAGTCATCATTATATTCAAGCTTGGGAGGATTGCGTAACGGTGGTAAAGTGGCACCATTGTTTTTCTTGATATCTTCTAAAGATGCTTCAAATTCATACGTCTATATGATATAGGGCAGGAGATTGGGTCAATAATTAGGAGGTCCCTACTTTTTTGCCTTGCCTTTTGATCATCGGCGTCGCTTTGAAAAATCAGTTTGACTTTGTCAGAAGAGTTATTGGATATACACGTGGCAGAGACCCAGGCTTCGACCTCATCTGTAAACCAGGCTTTTGTTCCCTTGGTATAGACTTCTACGAGGCTTGTCATCTTGTCATGTAGTTCAGGGATGAAGGAAGGAAGAAAAAAAAAAAAAAAAAAGGTCCAATCCGGAGAAGACGGATCCGAGACCTGCTTCATTTTGAATGTCCGCCCCTGTCCCTCATTCGTGCACTCAATCAGAAAAAAAATGCTGCAAGACATGGGTTAAACAAACTAACAGCAACCGGGTGGTGTAGAATATTATTGATCGTATATGGGTAAGAAACCCGGGTATGAAGAAAATACTGGGTGGCAGCAGATGCGATGCTTCATTTTTTTTTTTTTGTAGGGCCTGAAGCGTGGGAGATACAAAGCAATCGTGAACATAGCCATCACCGTTGAAACGCGGCCGAATGGCTGTGGTGGCCTATGATGATGCTGTTGATTTTCCCACTGCAATCGAAGGTTGCGACTAGATTTGATGACAGTGAAAAGTAAGCATATCGGTGCTGAAGAGAACACCTCAAAAGCGAAAGAGTGTTTCCTCACGGTTGGAGAATGCCACATGCGGCCATGGTACACTGGTTCGTTCAATTCAATTCACTCTTTTGTCTAATATAGCATCGACGTGAGTTAGTAATTTTAACTGTCAACTTTTATTCTTTTTTCAGCGATAAAAAGAGTCAAACATACTGTGGAACCACTCGCAACAATGGCTCTTCCAAGTGAGCACTGAGTGCGTCTGCCTGGAAGAAGAAAAAAAAAGTCGAGTCAACGGCCACGTTGAACCTTGCCAAATTTTACCTTTGCTTTCAAGATGCCTAAATCGACAGATTCTTCAGCGACAAGGCAGAGCAACATGCCCCCTATTTCCTTTACATAGACAGATCCTTCCTACATATTAGAAATAAAAATGAGAGAGTGAGGACAAGTACGCGAGAACAAGAAGTCTCGTATTACCTGGCACTGCACCAGTAAAAACTTTGGGCATTCTGCCCCTGTGTTCAAAAGCGAACTGAACACCATTTGCTTTTTGTAATTGCTCCAGATATTGGCGGATATAGCAGCATATATCTTGACACTCTTGTCATTATCAGCAGCATATGCCAGGAGTGATCCTTCTTGTGTCAGCATTCTACAGCATCGGAAGAGGGAAAATAAGGATATCAGTTTTGTCGAACTGGTACCATCCAAGCAAAGTGTTAGAATTACAACGCAGCATAAATGCCATTACGTGTCGCCTGCCTTAGCACTTGAGAGATGACTTTAGGTTTAAGCATGAGTCGTAAGAGGACAAAGGAAAAATGTTGTAAAAAAATTGGCCCTCCCTTCTTTTTTTTTTTTCTATTCACACGCACACGTTCTTCTCTTTCTCTCCTCGCTCTGCCTGCTTGAGTTTAATGAATTTAGATGCCCTTGTTGACTCGCCTGAACTCTTAGCAAAACTACAGCATGCTAATTGCCATACTTTGGAACACTTGCAAGAGAGAGGCATTTTGCTAATTGCCAAAGGTAACCAAAAGAAAAGCGCAACGAATACTAAAGCCGCTTTCACTTGTTTTACCGTAGATCTTGATCTTGACAAAAACGACATCAAATTTCTTTCGTCATTGGTGTACAATGGTAAGATCTCATCGTCGTGATTCCAAATCACCTCATTGCTTTTGCTAAATTTTGCTTTAAGCGGACACCGCCCAAGTGTCGGCAACTGATCTAGCCGAGCAGGTCATTCATCGAACGATTACCACCTCCTGTGAACAACTGGATCAACTATGGGCCACTGATTTTGACAAACATGGCATCACAGAAATTAGTGGCCGTCCAGGCACCGGAAAAACACAACTATGGTAACGCCTGCCTAACTCATCACTCCTCATGACTGACCTTTTTCTGCGTGCTTAGTCTGCAGCTTGCCATCAACGTTCAGCTTGCTAGCTCTCAAGGCGGCCAAGACGGCCACTGTATATTTATTGGTAAAGTGAACAAGGGAATGTTGGATTTTTCTTTCCATACCAACATTGCTTTTATTTTTTTGAAATAGATTCCGAGGGTTCGCTTACAAGGCAACGGCTGGATCAGATGCTCAAACGATACCAAGGTAGCCAGCCAATCTACCCAACTCTTACTCATCCGTTGATTGTATTTTTTTTTGTGCAGATCAATACGATACAACCCAATTCTTGAAACACATCCATGTCTTTCGTGTTCTGGACCATATTGAATTGGTGATATTGCTGCGCCAACTCCCGTCAATCATCCGTGACTTGACAAAAGTAACCTCCTCGCACGTTACGCGACGGAGAAAATATTCACGCGCGTTCTTTTTTCAAAAAGGTAAAACTCTTGATTCTAGATTCTGTGGCCCACCCATTTGGGATTCATATCCACCAAAACAAATTACGCTATTCTTTGATGAACTTCACTGGCCAGACACTTTTGAAGCTATCCAGCCAGTTTAATCTCAAGGTAAATAACCTTTCCGTAGTGTTTTGTCTAATCGAAGCCCATGTCGGCGGTTTACTTTATGGGGGAATACAGTGTGTCGTAACCAATCATCTCACCAAACCACGTATGTCAGACACTTGGCGGCCTGCACTTGGACCTACTTGGACGCAATGGTGCCATCATCGCATTGTATTATGCCGACGTCGGCATCAACGATTTGCCTATCACTTCTCAGAGAACGACAGTATGGCTTTGGACATTGCTCCTTTCAGCATCACTGTAGGGCATCCACTTCTTATTAAGTTATATGGCATCCCACTCGACTGACCTTTTCTTTCATTGTTTCAAAACCAGGCCACAGGTATCGGGAAAGCCGACGATGAAACAATGCGACTGCTCGCCCAGGCTGTCAAAAGGCATCAGCATATACCAACGATGGATAGCAGTACAGACGACAGGACACAAGCAGCATCAAATCAGAATCTAGACGATCCAGAGTTTGAGGACGATGAGGATGACCTCTGGAACCAACCAAACCTCATTGCAATGCTCTCCGAAATACCATCCGACACCCAAATCGCACAGGACAGCAAACAACCAATCCAATATACCCTTGTACCAGATTCACAGCCCCTTGACGAGGATGCGAAACCACTCCTACAAGAACTCCAGCAAGCCAACGATCAGATTGTTAGCATGATCCAGAAACGCGCCCAGAGTGACCATGACACCGATGACAATGACAATGACGTTCCCTGCAAACGGCCGCATTTCCAGCTGGAAGAGGTTTGGGGTTCTGACGACGAGCAAGATGAGCAATGGCTCTCTCAATTGATTGAAGCATCCTCATCCTCGTTTTAATATATTAAACGCAAATAAAAAACACTAGCTTCGTTTATTGCAGTCTACAAGACTTTCCATTTTCTACCAAAAAATGAAATCAACACTGAATATGACACCATGAGAAGAACAATCCAGAAGAAAAAGGCAAGATCAAGGTACTTTTTACCAGGAACCTAATCAAAAAGGTGCGAAGCTTGTCACTATCCAGCTTTGATTTATCTCTTTTTTTTTACCGCAACATTCATGCCAAAGAGACCAGCAATAAACAGCGTCGGGATAAAAACAGTGCCCATAAATGTTAGTCGGTTCATCACTTGGTTGGTTTCCCGGTATGTCATGGAAAGATCCACGTTGACTTGTGCTAGATAGTTTGTATGGGCTCTCGATAAGATCCGGTTGCAATGGGATGTGTTCAGGGCCATGGTCACCAAATGATCTACATGTTTTTTAAAGACTAAATGTTTCGGTCGTTTTTTTTTTTTTTTTTTTTTTTTTGGGGGGGGGGACATACCTTGGATATCACCAAGGTAGAGCAGCACTTCGTTCAAGGCCTTTTGCTCCTTCATTTCTTCAGGGGAGGTGGTCAAAGACTCGTCAACCATGGCTAGATAACCACCTGTGCGTTGCCACTTCTCTTCATAGCGCTTCATCAGGCTGCGCAGCACATCCAGTTTGGGCGTAAGCAAACGAGTAAGTTGGGTGGCATGTTTGCGACATCGGCCAATGCGTTTAAGCATATCCGTGCGTTCGGACTTGTGCAAAACCAAGGACAACTCATCGATCGAGAGGCTCTCCATCTCCACCTGGCGAATGACAGGGGCAAACGCATCTGTGATGTCATCAATCAGGGCATAGTTAATCCAGTCGGGCACAATCGTCAGATGCTGCTTGATCTGATCAATGCGATGCCGCACACGAGCGGGGTGAGGCGAGTGCTTGTAGTGCACCGTCAGCAGACCGTCCTTGAAAATGAGGTTGTAAAAATTATATGGGTACAGCTGGTTAGTTTGTTGGTCCGTGTCAAAGCTGCGGAAGCACACAAAGGTGTAATTAGGGTATAAGTCGATTTTCTCGGTGGCTTCATTGGCTTGAATGTCTTCCACCGTCAGTGCATGGATCCGGAACAATTTGCTGATCACCGTCATTTCTTCATCCGTTGGGTTCAGGCAGTCCAACCACCACCCTGCTGTTTGGAGCATCGTATCCAGCGCTTCACGACCTTCTTTGGACACCAGCTGAGGAATGAAGGTTGTTCCACGATCCTTTTGTCCCGAGTAGACACAGTAACGAAGTTCTGTCGATGTTGTCTCACTCACCTAATTTTTTATGTTTTTAAAAAAATAAAAAGGTAAATGGTCGCTGCTTTTTTTTTTTTACCTGCCATGATCTCTACTTTACACTTTCTCCATAAAGACGGCTTTGCTTACTTATAGTGCGAGACAGAGCTGAGCCATAGGATGCACGCCGTTCTGATTCTCGAACACCGCGATCAAAATCGGATATGCTGGGTCGATCAAGCTTCTCCTCAACGTCAAGGTACTGAGGAAACAAGACATCATCTTCTACACAATCACTGATATCATGATCAGACACTTGATTCGGGTATTGTTGAGATGAATGCTGAGAGGCAGCATCGATAAATGACACCCGAGACGCTGCTGAATAGGCAATCGATTTCTTGCGTTGCTTAAGAGGCATTTTTTTCTTGTTGAATAATTAATTTTACGGAATGATCAAACCCAATGTGTCCATGAATGTTGGTATTTCACAAAAGAAAAATGCGCTGAGTGCAAGTGGGTGAGAAAAAAAAAATTGTGAAGAAAAAAAAAAAGGCCGCTGCCACCCTTTTTAGCTGCCAAACCAGCCGGGTGCTAGAAGACTGGCCAAGGAAGAAAAGAAAAACAATGATGTACTGTAGCCCCACAACGATACAGAACGAGAGAAATTTAAAAAAAAAAATACTTGGATACGCCGATAGGGATAATGTTACTGTTTGGCACAGGCAGAGATCTCGACTCAAGAAACTTGGCGGCGACCAAGATTCTTGGCTGACTGCAAAAATATAAAAAGGGGGAGTCTCATTTCTTTCGCTCTTTTTTTAACGAAATACATTTTCTCACCATCCCACTAACATGGACAAAAAAGAACTACCACCCTCTTATTCAGAAGTGATGGACGATGCCCACATTGCACCTGCTGGTGTACTTCCCGCCAACCCTTCAACGGGTACCAAACACCAAGACAACGCCGCCTCCCTTCCCACAGCATCAAACTCTCCACCAGCCCCAAGCGCACCTCCATCACTTTCCCAACAGCAGCAATCTGATCCACGCACGCCTACAGCATATGACTGGCACCAAGATGACATGCATGACACCAGCGACTTAAAGAATGCTATCATTGAACGGCGCGAAACCAACGAAGAAATCCGTTGGCAGGGCCCGCTACTGCGAGCCCGACGTGTGCACCTTCGCACTACCAACTCCAAACTGCAACTCCAAGGCAACATGGAAGCCTGGAAAAGCGTGGATTTAGAAACTACTAATGGCAAGATCGCCTGGACGGGTGACTATATCAAGGCCCGTCGTGTCAACATCCAGACATCAAATTCAAACATTGAACTTCAGGGCAAGATCGCCGCTCGGGACATCCGCATCTGTACAAGCAACTCCAAGATCCTTGGCGAAAAGTGCTATGTTGTCGGCGGCCCCGACGGTCGCGTCGAGATTACCTCCAGCAATGGCAAAATCCATGTGCCTCATATGTTCAATATCGATGATGAACTGGTCGTCAAGACAAGCTCTGCAAGTGTTGAACTGGGGGTCCATTCCAATCGGCCCCATCTCATGGACGTTCGTGTCCAAACATCTCATAGCAAAATCGTCTTGAATATGGTAAGCACGAATGAAGCAACGCAAATCAGCCCAACCTAACTCTTTTTTTTTTTTTCTCTGTTAAGCCTGCTGCTTTTGCGGGTAACTTTAAACTTATAACGTCAAGTCGCAATCAAGTGATTATTGAAGATCCTCAAGGCGCTATCCAATACGACAACACCGTACTCGACGCTAGACAAGGCACAAGATTCCAAGGTGGTAAAGGACAGCTACGAGTGGTCAACAAAGACGGTGATATCTATGTTAATTTTACAATGTAAAGTTAGTAATTCTAGGCAAATAATAATAATAAACACCTGGACGCTATCGTTAATTTGGCCGATCAGGTCAACAAGGAGGGAGGAAAAATACCCATGTGAGAGGGGGAAAAGAGGAGAACATTGGAAGAGGTGGGGAAATGCAGCGCCGCTTCAGATAGGTCAGCCTGCTCCTCTATGCAAATTGACAAGCTTCATAGCATGAAGGATAAAAGGACGTTTATTTCCATATTCCTGATCAGGATCATCCTTTGATGTCAAAATACAAATCGATGCTGCCTTCGCTCGTTTTGGCCATCAGCTCACTGTTCCCTCGGCCACGACGTCCACTTTTGTGGGAGCCTTCTTTTTTCAGTTCAACTCTTCCTTCAGGATCATGAACATTGACAGAATGTTTACCACTGGAAATCAGGCTGAAGGTGCCTGCATAGGCTGCGGGCTATGAGATTGTTTAAAAAAAAGTGAGCTTTTCATTTATCGGTGACACCACGCATAAGCACTACCATATGCAGAACGATGTGAGAATTGCTTGTAGAGACTTTGATGCTGATCCTGTGCGCCTCAGAAGAGGAAATACACATCTCAACGGGAGCATTGCTGGTTTTAACCAACAGGGACCGATTAATGCGTAAATGAGGCAAGTGCACCGTAGCATTGCTAGTCACCATTTCAACGTGAGTCCGCTTGTTGTCAGCCATGTAAAGGTGATCACCCAAAATAGCAGCATTGCTAGCCTTGATTTTGATTTCCTTGGACACATCCAACTGTCCATGCAGCACAGGTTTACCATTGAATGTGGTGATATGCAACCGCTTCGTTGAGAGATGTGGACCCCTCCATTGCACATTGCCATTGCTAGTGACCCAGTCAATACACTTGCGGAACTCCACCTTGGAGTTGACGTCGATATTCCCATTGCTGGTCGTCAGCAGCATACGCTTGCCTTGAACATGTGGAGCCGACAGATGAATGGATTTGTTCGATTCTTTTTGAGTAAATGTCTTGCTCCAGGGGCTTCGAGGATCTTCATAACCGATACCGTTGTCGCTTTGATTGCTGTCTGAGGAAGAGCACGAAGACAGCCTTCGCCTGTCTTTCTTTTTCTCCTTTGTCTGAGACGAAGAACAGGTAGACGATTGGCTGCTAATCTTCTTGGATGATTGTGACCAAGATGTGCGGCACGTGTTGTAAGTTGAAGCGGTGTCATGGTTTGTGTAATTGTCAATAGCCGGCTGGGAATATTCGCCATGAGAGAAAGAATCTAACACGGAGGGCTGGGTTGCTGGTTCCCGAAACGGCGGAGCCGTGGGCTGATTGATATAACTTGGCACAGGACCAGCATTCCTGGAGTAGACGCTCGGTTCATCTGATGGCAGGTGTCCAGCTTCCATAGCTGTCTCATGCATAACTTGGGAATATGGGGGTGGTGGCAATTCTTTTTCCATGAAGTCATCCATGTTTACAGTAAAAAAAAAAAAAAAACTGAAAGGAAAAAAAACCCCTTTTTTTGTCATTTCTGGGCATGTCTCAAATGCCAAGACAGTGTAAAAGCCCACGGCGGAACCAGGTCCACCTTTCGTTAGCCCTCTGTCTTTCAACCTGTACTTATGCTTCCAAAAAGTATTGTACTACTATGCCCTGGCATCTCTTTCACCAATAGCTGTAGAACCGTGACCTGCGTGAAATCTGCAATTTTAATTAGAGTCAACTCTCCACATTTTGAACCTGTGTGCAAAATTTGTGGTGGATCGACTTGCACTGTGGTTTTTGATCAGATTGCCTGGGGGTTCCCTGGCGAAAATGGCCGATTTTACATTTTTTTTTAGCTGGGGAATCGGACGTGTCAAAACGAACCTGATCAAAAGTTGGCTGGGAGACCTCTATCAATCGACCTGATTTTTTCTGAACCGCCATCATTCGTGCATTAGCGCACCCTTACAAAATCTCAGATCGATCCGATCACTCAAAAGGGTTGTGTTGCAATGAGTTGATTTTTTTCAAAACGAAGAAGTTTAACGAGGCCAGTTTCGATCTCCGTTCTATCCTTGGCCTGTGCATGCCAGGCAATTGGCTGCTCGCTTCTTGCTCTTTCTTCCCTCCGCTTCCAGAGAGACTTGCAACTTTAACCAAGGTCATTTCTCATCATTTTGAATTTGTGTGCAAAATTTGGGGTGGATCGACTTGGGCCAATTTTGCACTGTGGTTTTTGGTACAGATCTCCTTGCGGTTGGGTGGATGCCCTGGCGAAAATGGCCAATTTTTCATTTTTTTTTAGCTGGGGAATCGGACGTGTCAAAACGAACCTGATCAAAAGTTGGCTGGGAGACCTCCATCAATCGACCTGATTTTTTCTACACCAACATCATTCATGCATTTTCGCACTTGTGCAAAATTTCAGATCGATCTGATTACTCAAAAATGCTGTGTATCATTTGCTTTTTTTTTTCAAAATGAAGAAAAAAGAATGAACGATCAATTACACTCCTCCGCATGTTCCAAGCCGGTGCACGCGAGGTACCTGGTAATCAGCGAACGCTGCCCTCGATATTAAAAGCAATCCAAAGTAGAGCCCACCATTTACAAACTGCATCTGTTCAATATCGTGGGTTTCTTGTTTCCACGGCTTGGCTTTACAAAAGCATCAAAAAAGTTGGCCATTTGAAATGGTGCAACATTTTTTTCTTTCGCAATCCACTCAAATTAACCTTTACACTATAAATGAATTTCTTGAACACTGAGCCGTGTAACATTATGGGATAAATGTTGGAAAGGGAATGAACAACTGCACAGCTTTGGTGGATAGGCATTGGGTCCAGAACATTCATTTCTATTGTGTGCCACGTTGACTAGTCCATTTTTGGGTCATTTTCTCGTTTGCCTCAAAAAGTCAGCCTTTATGAATTTGGCGCACTTCTTTCCCCTTTTTTTTATCTCGTTGACTTCATGATTTTTCAGTAGTGCCATTCCATTCCTTTGATTATACACTTGTTGCTTTTTGTACTTATAACATCTCCTTTCGACTTTCCTTTTCGAAAGCTCTTCACTCGAATTCCCCATCCTTTCCCTTTCCGTCTTTTTTTTACTCGGCATGCTCCTCCATTGTACACTGTCCATTCTTTTTTTTATCTGCCTTTTTCATGAAAAGGTTCTCGCTGCTGGTCTCGAGAATTATATTCTAGTCTTTAAACAGGACTTGCCCACTTCTGTGATGCATAACCATATTCAACTCATGTATGATCAAGTGCAGCAGCATGCCAATATATCCATGACCCCTACTTCTTCCATTCAAACCTCCTCAATCGGTGGCTTTCACTGGTACACAGGTCCTTTCCCACCTCATAATTTCGAGTCCCTCTTTTCCGACCTTGAATACCAGCCTTCCTCCACTCGTCTCAACGATCACCCTGTCCTTCAATATTGGGTCAAAGACACCACGTTTTCCCTGCAAGAAATGGTGCAAGAAAGCCCATCCAGTTGGGTAAAAAAAAAAAAAAAATTAAGGTTGGTGGCTCACTTTTATTATTACTCCAAGGGTCTCGACCGCATTGATCAACGCTCGGGTACAGATGGCCTTTACAGGTTCATGAACAACCAAGGTGCTGGGGCCACCGTGTATGTGCTCGACACAGGTGTAACTCCAGACAACGAAGACTTGGTTGGCCGTGTGCAAATTGGCCAAACCATTGTAGGCGATGATCCTTCCGATACCGATGGTCATGGCACCTTTGTCGCTGGCGTGTGCTGTGGCTCGACCTATGGTGTTGCCAAGCTGGCTAACATTGTGTCTGTCAAAATCCTTGATAGCGATGGTAACGGCCGTCTCTCGGATTTGCTCCTTGGTCTCGAATGGGTCGCTCAACAACACATCAACACCACATTTACTTCTGCTCCTTCGTCAGCACCATCGTCACTACCTTTGTCTACTTCTAACACACCACCTCGAACATCACCTTCAGCCTCGACAAACGCCACCGTGCCATCCAACCATACCACCGCTGCAAAACCTACTGGCTCCCACGTTGGAACTAAATCAACCACCCAACAAGAAACCACAGTACATGCCGCCTATGCCAATCTTATCGTATCAGACTTTATTGCCCAACCTAGTCACGTCCCTTCCAAGAAACACTCCAACGGAACAGTTACCTCGAGTCCCTCCGTTGCTGCTGGTGCCACCAGTGCTGCCAGTGCCAGCATAACTGGCTCACCTGCCCCTGCAGCCCAGCAAGTCCCCATGACCAAAAGCATTGTCAACCTGTCGCTTGGTGCTCTTTACAGTCAAGCCTGTAACGATGCTATTGAACAAATTCTCCGCTTGGGCATCCATGTTACCGTTGCCGCTGGTAATTACGGTGAAGATGCCTGCATGTATTCACCCGGCTCTACGCCTGGGGCTGTTACTGTCGGTGCCACCAACCAAGACGATAGTATCGCCTACTATTCCAACTTTGGCACATGCGTTGATATGTAACTATATTTTGCAACCCACATCCACAAAGTGACCAACCTTTATTTTTTAATTTCACGCAGCTTTGCTCCTGGTACCAGCATCACGTCCACCTCTCCTTCCAACAGCTCAACCACAAGAAGCGGCACTTCCATGGCCGCTCCTCGTACGTATCTTTAAGACAGACCAAACGCTCGGCTAACTCTCTATTTTAGACGTGGCTGGTGCCATGGCCTTGTTCCTGACAGACAATGACTACACACCTCCGCAGCTTGCTTACCATTTGCAAAGTGTCTCGTCGCTGATTTCTCTCGACTTTGCGATTAATAACACCGACAATAACCCAAACAAAACCGTGCTCGACAATGGCGTCGGCACCGGGGTCCAAGTGCCTGTTGACTACCAACAACAATATAACACATTTATCAATGTCTTGTACACCAGTCCAAATGACAGCCAGCCTGTTTGGATCTATGGAGACCAACTACCCAACGCTGCCTCTGCCCTGCCCTTGTCCTTATACCCGGTGTTAGTATTAGTCTGTACTTCATTTCTTTACCAATAGAAAACTTTTTTTTGAGGAAGAGAAAAAGGGGTCCCTTGCGGAATCTAGAAAAAAAAACACACCCACCTGGAGTGAGGCTAGTGCCTATTTTTTTTTTTTTTTTTTTTTTTGTTGAAACAAAAAATAAACGGTAGCCACCCGTAACGTGTAATGGAGGTGGTGATGCACTAATTGAAAAAAAAGTCATGGTATCAGTCACCAATTTATCGCTCGTATTGAATCAACTTAAAAGTAGCCTCGCCCATCTTTCATTCCGGCCCTACCTTAATCATGTGAAAAGACGTCAACCCAACACATCTTCCCATTGTGAAATTATCTACGCCAGTCGATTCCATCCTTCTTCTACTTCTCGTTCCTCACTCTGGTCCTCGCTGTTCGCAACCTCTCCTCCATCTCTGCCCTCTCCATCGCTCGATGCTGCTCATTTGGTCACACCTCAATACGTTGCTCCTCGAGCCCCAATTGTCCTGTGCCATGGCCTTTATGGCTTCGACAAACGAGGGCCTGACGCCCTGCCCTTCCTACAAGTCCGGTACTGGGGAGGTATTGAAAATGCGCTAGCTCGTCTTGGTGCAAAAGTAGTTGTAACCAAAGTACCTCGCACCGGGAGTATCAAAGCTCGAGCCAAAGCTCTTCATTCCTTTTTGAATCTCGCCATTCAAAACCAACCTGTCAATTTTATAGCCCATTCCATGGTAACCCAATAAGCAAAAAAAGAAAGGGGGGAAGCAAGAGTGCACAGACAATTTCACTGACCACACCCCTTTTTTTTATTTGTTGTGGTGAATGCAGGGTGGATTGGACTGCCGCTATCTTCTGTCCCATCTACATGATCGATCTTATAAGCCCTTGTCCTTGACTACTGTATCCACGCCTCATCGTGGCTCGCCATTGACCAACTGGTTCCGTAAATATGTTGGTAACTGCATAAAAATTAACGCTGACGCCTGAAGCCCATGTGACTGACGTCTTTTTTTTTCAGGGGTAGCCAAAATGACAGACGATATGTTCTCGGGCAGATCTTTTTCAGCATCACCCTTTGCTGACCCAGAAACACTAACCATTCATGGACATACACCAAACCCTGGCTCCATGGCAGCACACAGCTTGGACCGGCCCTTGCAGAAACTAGTGCATCAGTATTTGGACACCCCCGCCTACGCCAACCTGACCACCGATTTTTGCCAAGGCTACTTTAACCCTAACACCCCAGACCATCCCGATGTAGCGTATTATTCCTATGGCTCCAATGTTGTTCTGCCCTTTTGGTCTGTCCTTGGTCTCCCAAACCAATTGATCCGTGATCATGAAGGTGACAATGACGGTATCGTCAGTGTGCAAAGTGCACAATGGGGCAAGTATATCAAAACGTTGGATGCTCATCACTGGGCCCTAAATGGACAACGATACCCCTGGCTCTCCACCTCTCGGTCTTCCTCTACAGAATCCAATAATAAGTTTGACACCATCGAATTTTATTTGGAGCTTGCTACCTTTTTATATCGCCAGGGCCATTAAACATTTCCTCATTCCTCTTCCCTGCTATACTTTTGTTGTTTCCTCTTTTTTACTGTCTAACTCCTATCCCTCATTCCTTTCGGTTTTCCTTTTATAATAAACAATCCCTCCACCATTTAATTATCTAAAACACGTTATAGACATCGTCATAGCGAGGCATTAGTGGGAAAGACGTTGAAGTTGGAAGAAACATTTACACCCATTAAAAAAAATACCGCCTCAAAAAAGACAGGAATGTATGCCATATGATAACCACGAACCTGCTGAACTTGCCCGGCGGCTAAATTTCCAGTTTTTTTTTTATTTGCGGTAAAAATGGAAACAGTTATTGGGCATGCCGTTGGGATTGCAAACAACTGAACAAAATACTGTGAGAGCAACCTCTTTACTTTTCAGCTAGGTCAATCACAACGGAGTTCAGACACTGCACAGCTTTATAAAGGCTGGAATTTACTACGAAAGGTGATTCTTGGAGGAGTGATATAGGAGAAAAGATGGCCTCGGCGGTGTACAAGAGTGTTAAATAAAAAAGTGGATCTCCTGCCTCCATGCAAACATAATTACCTTATCAGGCAAGTCATTCGGACGAATTGCTACATGATTTCCAGTTCGCGAGAAAGCAAATTGCCGTGCGTGCGACAAATAACTTTTGTGATATTTGAAATGATTGTAACTTTTACGGTAAAAAAACTATCCAATGACCTCATACACGTATTTATACAATACATACCGTACGTGAAAACTTACTCTGCGAGAAGTCGACAAAATATGGTAGACCCAGGCACCAATACGTTTCGGGACACAGTGAGTCACGTTAGCCACAGCACGATGGCGAGACAGAATATGCTACCTCATATGATTTTCAGAGAATAAAATACTTTTTTTTTTGTTTAAGTTTGCGCTTTTCGTATACAGTTTGCTGCAGATACTTCACTGGAAGAGTTACTGAAAAAGGAAAAATAACAATCCAATCATAAATCTCCGGTTATTCGGCGGCCTATTCGGCGGCCCGAAATACCGAACCAATAATGAGACATATGTGGTGATTTACCAAAACATCAAGGTGATTTGGCCGAGCGGTCTAAGGCGCTGCACTCAAGTTGCAGTCTCGAAAGAGGCCTGGGTTCGAATCCCAGAGTCACCATATCGTCTGTCGACCAGACCTTGCATGGTCTGCTTTTTTTTTTTTTGAGCTGTGATAAAATATTTTTGGCAGGTGGGCCAGTCACTGCTGGTATGACAAGGTACTACCGGAGTCATTTGTGATAAAAAACCAATGACATTGTATTTTTATTTGATTTTTTAAGCATGGGAAAGGTGAATGAAATGAATAATGTATAGATTATGGATGACTTCCAGGAAAACCTTCGCTGGTCGACTTGGATTTTTTAGCATCAAAAGTATTATCTTCATTTACTGTAAATATTCTGCTACTTAAATTTCACGTTTATCCACCAGCTTAAAAGTGTCACGTGGTTTCCCTTTTTTGATGCGATTAGCAAGCGACCCTCGGGCAAGACTGGCCAAAAATCATCAAAAATAACCTCAATTGACCTCAGAATTTATACACAGCTACAGTAGTGATGAAATAGAGTACGGGGGAGTGCTTGAGGGGATATTTTATTCATTGCCAAAGGGTCTAATGTACACAACGTCGCTTTCAGCATAGGGCCGGATGGCCGCCAGGGTACCTTCTGATGACTCTAGTTCTTCACTTGGTTTGGACAGTGGCCGGTCATAGTAATCATCTGCCGTACAGAACGATTAAATTTATCAGCACTGGATAACCGCACCTATTTTTTATTTTTTTTTTTTACCTTGCATATCAGCTTGGATTTTTCTTGGATCGGTTTCTTGTAACTTTTCAAGTTCAAAATCTTGTTTCTTTTCATTATTTTTCTTGTTGCGCCGGTAATAATAAAAGCCAATTGCGGCACTGCCAGCGATCTAGCGAAAGCGATGATCACGGCACCGAGAGTCAGCGGGGTATAATATGGCATTGCTAAGTTTTTTTCCGCTTACGGCGACAATGACACCAGCAATGACAATACCAGCGATGGCACCGACAGAGAGGCCCGACGAACCAGGACCGGAGGAGGGTGGGGGCGGGGGAGAGGTTGTGGCATTGAAGTTGGAGGTTTGAACCCAGGTCAATTGGTTGGGGTTGGAGGTGTCGAGGAGATATTGGACGGGGACATTGTTATCGTTATTGACATTACCGTTGCTGCCGAAGAGAAACCAGATGTAGGTCTTTTTGGTGCTCGGGTCCTGGTAAGGGACAGCTGAATGGAAGGCTAGGCCGGCGCCGACAGAGGCAGGATCGCCAGCGTTTCCGCTGTTGCTGAAAGTTGGGTTGATGTACACATTTTTTTGGGTATCATAAAGAATGGCCATCTGATCGGATGTGACGAGTCCTGAAGATAGAAAAAAAAAAGGTGGGTAACGAGCTTTACCATAGTGAATGGGAATATCGACTGACCTCCAATGGGACCCCCAGGCATTAAACCACCAAATAGGAGAATTTGATTCGTGTTAGGCACTTGAAATAAAAGACAAGCTGGTGAGTCAACTGGACTAGACAGTTCTGAAGTCGGAGCTCTTTTTTTCTTACAAAGGGTAGAGGTGTGGAACATGCGATTGGAGAGGTTGGTCAGGTAAACTTTGCTGGCATTAGCGGAGCCCCAAGTGTTGGAGATCAGGTTGAAGGTGAGCACTTGATAGATGTCGGCAGGAGTGTCGTTTGTGCTGCCAATGGCGTTGACGTTGGAGCCACCGAATACGTAAATCATGTTTTGCGAAGGAACAAGCGTGGCAGAGTGTTTGACACGAGTAAAGGGGAACGCATTGGTAACGGCCGAAGGTGTTACCCAGGAATTCTAAAAAAAAAGAACAAATGAACTGTTGCACTTTAGTTCTTATGGTAAAGTCGTACCTGACCATAATCGAAAATTTGAATGGCAGGTGCCATGGCAAATTGCATTGAGGATAAGCGATTCAGAAGCGCCCAAGCATCGTTGCTACAGTAAATGGAAAAATAAATTAAAAGGTTACCGCAAAGCTGTGGGTACCCACGTGATGCCGCCATAAATCCAAACCTGATTTCGATTGATTGGGCTTAGATCCACAACGGAGCTAAATACGCTGAAAAATAAAGCCCAGCTTTTTAATTCTTGTTTTTTTTTCCTTGCCTATTTTAGAGTTGTCAAGGCTCTTACGCATAGTAATTGTTGGTGGGCACAGGGTTGGCAGGGAATCCGTATTGGGACCAAATGTCCGAAGTGAAGGTGTTATTGAGGTTGATGTTTGGGTTTTGGGGTTGGACTAGGTTCCAGGTGGTGTTGGTGAGGATGGAGACGGGGGAAGAGACGTTGCACTGGCCAGGATTCAGGCCCTGGGCCCCACCGTATATAAACAAGCCATTGCCATTGTTGATGGTAGTGGATTTGACTCCCCAACGTCGACTCATACTGCTGGGGATGGTGAGGGCAGTGGCATTGGTCCAATTCAGAAAGGGTTTGGTAATATCGACGGTGGCTAGATCGACCACCACCGTATCATTGGATGGTAGGCCAGGTGTGTAGGGGCTTCCGTAGATAGCACCTCGAGTTAAACTGCCTCCGTGACAATACAGCTTTGTACCAACAAGACCGCATCCTAGATGAAAAAAAAAAGCGTGATCTAGTTTGAGATAACCTCTTTTCGCATTGTAAATATTACCGCTTGAAATGTAACTTGACACGCCAAGTACATACCTAGTCGCAGTTAAAAAGGTCAGAATTAAAAGAAACATGAAAGGCGAACGGAAGGCGGAAGGAAGAAGGAAGGCAAACAGAAAGTAAAAAAAAAATAAAAAGAGGGACAGCGTGGTTGCGTAGCACCAACGCCTTTTTTTGCGCCTCATTTTATATTTAAACCAGGAAATTCTACAATTGAACAAAGATGGCAATTCTACAGAAAATGCAGCAAAAATATCCAGTAAGCTGGATAGTCAGATAGCGTGAAACAATTTTGTCTTTAAACTCTAATTCTGAGGCTTTGCACTTGTTTATTTTTATCTCTATCAGCCTTGCTTAAATTAAATAGAAAACACCAACCAAGCAATGGCGACATAGAATAAGCACAATGGATAAACCTTTTTGGAAAGAAAGTCAAGGTGAATTCGAAGGAAATAAAAAGAAGCGCGCTCTCCTTTACCGACAGAGCCAACCGGTTGCCCAATTTAATATGTTCTGAATGTAAAAAATGAATGGCCGCTATGTTATTAAAAAAAAATTACTAACAAGGACTTTTTGCTTGTCAGTTTACCATAAATACACCATAGCAATGTAAACAATGTCATTGCTAGACGTAGCCAGATCCATTGGGTAAAACAAGTCACGAATGCCGTCAGTGTCATAGGAAACAAGCTATAACCAAGCACGCACACCGTTTGGAAAAAGGACCTAAAAAACCAGGGGGTAAAAACGTTATACCAAAGAAAAAAAAAAGGGACCATTACACTTTGCCGCCTAATAGCTTTGTATTAAGTGTCACCACCGAGGCACCTAACCATACAATAACAAAAACGCCTGTAAAAATAGCAACGGACTGTTGGTCAGGGGCTCGTGTTGACAAGGTAATTGCCAAGAATAAGCATAGGATCAATGGTCCCCAAAGGTCCCCTATGAATTTGAGTGAGTGGAAACCTTTCTTTTCTTATGTTTCCATCACCTACAGTTCTTTAGCAATTGTTGATCGTTGCCATTGGGATACAATACTTGATGCATTTTTTGTCCTACAAGACGTAAATCTCGATACTTTTTTTTTCATTTTAGAGACCCTTTTTTTATCTGGCGCTTTCTTTTTTAATTACCAAGGTCACAGACACAGGTTCATCCAAAGTATTATAATCGTTGCCTTCATAAGCAGGAGGCTTTTGATCATCTTGACTAGAGCCAATGTTGCCTGATAATTCAACTGTTTCTGGAGGTGGATTAGAGTATTCTGACAGCATTTTTTCCTTTGCGAATAAAAAAAAATGGGAAAGGGAAGAAGAGAAAAACCGGAGTTTTGCTGCATTAAAAAGAGAATCCTTCCCCTTGCCTCCTTTTTCTTCTTTTCCTTGGCCATTGTCCCATGTAATATAAAAAAATGAAAGCCAAAACATACCAATCACATACAAAGAATAACTAATTGGAATGAGGATATCATTTCGTATACAAGGAGGTAGAGCACTACCAAAAAGCCTGGTCTCACCATGATTGGCTGCTGACATGAAGGGCAAAATAACCCCCCTTTTTGTCTTTTTCCCACTTGTTTTTTTTTCGCATCCCTTTTTCTTGTTGCTAACATTTGGTGTTGCAGCTAAAGACACAAAGATGGATTCAGACATTGTATCAGTACCTCGCGCAGAGTATCAACATTGGCAGCGGCGACTCTCTGATCGAACAGCGTTAGCAACAACCCCATGCCATAACCGACCATTGTCCTGGACATTACCTCCTGAACTGTTGTATGAAATCTTCAGCTACCTACGAAGCTTTCCAGCTACATTGTACTCCATTTCACTGGTCAACTACCAATGGTACCTGTGTGCCACACCTATTCTGTACAAACATGTCAAAATCCATAACACTTATCAATGGGCGACCTTTATCTTAACTCTGCGACGCAAACAATGGCAATTTAACTTTGGCTCTCTTGTGCAATGTATCGATCTGTCCTCCAACACTTCGTATTTTCCTTTAGGTAAATCCTCACTACGCCATGCATCCCCCTGTGGCAATATATACTCATACTTCTTTTTTTTTTTTTAGACGCTGACCTTCGATCCACCCAACATACCCTGTCTTCCACCATCAATGGACAAACCAACATACCCTTCGCAGCCCAAGGCGCCCTGGATGCCCAAACGCACCCGCTGGAAAACAGCTTAATTCACCGCACTGCTCTACAACACCGCTATGCTACTTTGCACCCTGGCGATGCGCAAGATCACCCATCGACCAATGCCCATCGTGGTTTTCATCGGTTGACTCGCCGCCGCCGAGCCGCTGCCCTTGCTACTTTGGCCACGCCGCATATCCAACTGCGGCGACACTCACAGGACGACGTTGATGGTGGCTTGCAAGATGGCCAACGTCTGGCAACCAACGATGTAAACCAGCCTGGCACCTCGGATTGCATCGATCTGACCTACATGACAACCCCTGTTGTACTCTCAACATCGTCGCTGATTCAGCTAGCTGAAGCTTGCACGAACCTCATTAGCCTTGACCTGTCCCATACACATGTCATGCACGATAGTAAGATTGTCGAGACTGGCGATTACATCTCAACACTACAAGACTATGCCATCCAACAAGGGTTCACCATGGTCAAGGTGTCGATCGAACAAGCCATCCGGGCGATTGGGACCCAATGTAAACAACTCAGGCGTCTGAAAATGCAGCATTGTGAATGGGTAACGCCACACATCCTCTGGTTCTGGATCTCCTCCTGCCCTTGTTTACATTACCTGGATATTCGCCGCTCCACAAAATGTTGCCTCAAGCGCCTGACCACGCATGCAATCCGTGCCACCATCCGTGAAGTACCTGAGGACGTCCAGTCCTGTTTGGATCTTTTCTCAAGTCCCACAGTGTCGCTTATCAACATGACTGTCCCTCTTGTCCATGGCCCTTTTCATCTTAGCAACGATGAACGTAAGTAATTAGGAAAAAAAAAACGTGACAGAACCACCCAAACACATCCTTTTATTCACCAGAAGAATGGGACCAAGAAGATCCTCAACAGGACTTAGCCCAAGAACCATGGTCAAACGTAGCGTCAATGCAAGATACCGTAGCCACCACTGCCGATGTGTCACCTGCAGAACAAAGGCACTCAGCGCACCTACACGATCAGCTTCCTCAGAGCTTGTTACAGTCTAACAGCCAGGTCGCCGAGGAGAGGCGCCACTCCGTTGATGTTTGGAATCAGCAAGAGCAGCAGTCTTCCCCCTCCGCCGACACCGAATCCTCAACTTCATCCCAAGACACTGAAAACAATACCCCCGTTGTCGCCGCCATCAGCAGCCATGACGAGATCCGTCTACCACCTCATATGTCACTCAAGGATTTTGTGCTCCGCATGTTGAAGGAAGGACAAGACCAAGGTCTTTTGGACTTGAGCTGGTTAAAGCAGTAGTTTCTCTTTTTCCATCCCTTTGTATCTAGATTACTGTGATGAATTAAGTCAATCAAAAAGGGAGAGGTAAAAATTTTGTTTTTTATTGTTCCAACAGACCCAAAAAAGGAATCAGCCAAAGGCAGGTCTAAACAATATCACGCGAGGCACACCATTGGACATACGTGGCCTCCATGCCAAAGGGCTCGTGGTGAAAGTAAGGGACAATGTAGGAAGTATGGGTTTCTGGCCAAGAACAGTTGCTGACAAAAATGGTGGAAATAGGAGGCAGCCGGTGAAAGGCGCTGCTCATTCCCGAGGAAGACGGAGGCACAAAAGAACGACGTTGGAAAGCAGTAGGCACGTCTGCGTTTCCATTATTATTATTATTATTATTATTATTATTATTATATTGTTTTTGGTAGATAAAAAGTAAAGTAATGAGTATCGACGCTTCATAACTGAAGTGTAATGTCACATGACAACCCCGTCTCGGTTTTTTTTTTTTTTTTAGTTTTCCTTACCTTGGGATTCAACAGCTTTATTATACTTTGCCTTGACTTTATTGGTACTCACATTGTCAGACAATACCTTGCCTCGCTTTGAACGCCGATTCTGGAACCTGAATGCCGTAGTAAATACGAGGAAGAGGGTATGATCTATTTTTACCAAAAATGAACATTGCTCTCGGTCATCTGGAACTTTTCAGCAAGTTGTTTCTTGATCTGACGTGTGGGCTTTGGGTTTTGCTGATAGGCGTTTTCGAGTCGAGCTTTCAGCTCAGCACTGATGCGAGGACGTCGCTGGGCAGGGGTGAACAGCTCAACACCAGGAGGGGTAGTGGAACGCAGCATTTTGGAATTGAAACGTGAAAGAAAACGAAAAGAAAAACATGTGGTTTTCTTTAGTTACACTGCAGTATATTAATGCTCATCAAGTATCGGATCAGGATTCCCACCATCATTTGGCGGGAATCAGGCTTTTTCTATTTTTTTTTTAGCAGGCCAATCGGACAATCCGCTAAATCATCCAAGTGCTTGCATAATCATTTCTAGCGCATGTTTGTCAACACTCTGACTATTCGCTTTGCTGTCTGAGAGAGCTGTAATGTTGGTCATATGCCATTTCTCATCATTTTGTGTTCGTTTGCAAAATTTGGAATGAATTTATTTAGAGCAATTTTGCACTGTCAACTTTGATTAGATCGCCTGGGGGGTTCCCTGGCGAAAATGGCCGATTTTTCATTTTTTTTAGCTGGTCAATCGGACGTGTCAAAGCGAACCTGATCAAAAGTTGGCTGGGCGACCTTCACCAATCGACCTGGATTTTTCAGCACCATCATCATTCATGCATTTGCATCTCCATACAAAATCCCACTTCAATCCAATCACTCAAAAGTGCTGCACAGCGTTTTGGTTTTTTAAATGTAAAATTGCTTGGAGTGCCATATTCAGTCTCCGCACAATGCCTTGGATTCCTGGTTGGTGCACACAAGCCAATTGGCAATCAGCTTTCTAGCAATTCACTCTGCCGTTTGAGAGAATTTCATTTTAATTAATGCATTTCTCATCACTTTTTGCTCGTATGCAAAATTTGGCGTGAATTGACTTGGACCAATTTTGCTCTGTGGTTTTTCGTATGCGCCAATTTCGAACCTTTGACTAAGATTTTGGCTGGAAGACTGCCTATCTTGTCTGCCCACCTTTTTTTTTTTTTTCCTTTTCCTTCCATTCGCTTTCTTCTTCTTCTTCATCTGGTATGCCTGTCGCTAAATCATCGAAAATTTGATATCCACCAATCCACTCCACGTTTTTCATAAATCTGCCATAGGACGAGGGGTACTAATGGTGAAAAACACAAACTTCCTTGACATCTTATCGGTGAGCTTGGGCTAAGCAATTTCCAAAAACAATAAGAAAAAAAAAAGCGGCCATCCAAAATAGGACTCTGTCCATACCTTCGTGAATGCCAGCGCTCTGAAGGTAGCATGGTGATAATCGTTGATGGTTAAAATAAATGGCACCCCTAGCATATGTGAAGCGTAGTTATATATATGTCTGTGCACCATATCACATAGGCTTACCGTCGACCAAGTTTTGGCGTAATGCCCTGTCCAAAATTTAAACTCATCCAGTAAGCCCTCCACCTCCCAACAGCTCTCCTCAGCAAAATGTGTACGTGTATAGACATCACTTCAGGGCATGTGTCTTTTGACTACATTTATGTAGAAATGGAAAGGACCGTCCACCAGCACCGCCGCTTCGATCGAAAGGTAAAAAAAAACATTAGCAGCCAGGACGACAGCGATAGAGAAGTGAGAGTTTACTCTCACATAAACCCACAAATGATGCCTTCAAACATCAGCAATAGTAAAAAGTAAAAAAAAAACGACGGAGGCTACTCAAATCACTCTGATCAAGCCAGGGTACGCTGTTTTATGAACAAAATGCGCTCATTTTTGAAAAAAAAACTACCAAAAATCACGTTGATCAAGCCAGGACACACTGATTTACTCTCATTTTGAAAAAAAAAAATCCTCAGGACACGGGTGAAAACAGTCAAAATCTGAAGAAGCAACTCGGGAGCTGAAAGCAGGTGCATCCCAGGTTCAATAAAAAACCCATATTTAGACATGGCAAGAAAAGTGTCAATTTTAAGCAAATACTTGCCTTCAAAGGGAATTTAAATAATTGTGAGCGATATATTTTTCTTTATTTGGGGAGTGGATTTTTTGAAAATATACTTTCTAAAAAAGTAGCAATTATACTTTTTAGGAAAGTATATTTTCAAAAAATCCACTCCCCAAATAAAGAAAAATATATCGCTCACAATTATTTAAATTCCCTTTGAAGGCAAGTATTTGCTTAAAATTGACACTTTTCTTGCCATGTCTAAATATGGGTTTTTTATTGAACCTGGGATGCACCTGCTTTCAGCTCCCGAGTTGCTTCTTCAGATTTTGACTGTTTTCACCCGTGTCCTGAGGATTTTTTTTTTTCAAAATGAGAGTAAATCAGTGTGTCCTGGCTTGATCAACGTGATTTTTGGTAGTTTTTTTTTCAAAAATGAGCGCATTTTGTTCATAAAACAGCGTACCCTGGCTTGATCAGAGTGATTTGAGTAGCCTCCGTCGTTTTTTTTTTACTTTTTACTATTGCTGATGTTTGAAGGCATCATTTGTGGGTTTATGTGAGAGTAAACTCTCACTTCTCTATCGCTGTCGTCCTGGCTGCTAATGTTTTTTTTTACCTTTCGATCGAAGCGGCGGTGCTGGTGGACGGTCCTTTCCATTTCTACATAAATGTAGTCAAAAGACACATGCCCTGAAGTGATGTCTATACACGTACACATTTTGCTGAGGAGAGCTGTTGGGAGGTGGAGGGCTTACTGGATGAGTTTAAATTTTGGACAGGGCATTACGCCAAAACTTGGTCGACGGTAAGCCTATGTGATATGGTGCACAGACATATACCGTGCCCCAAAAAATTGTTACAATGTTCGGAGTTTTTGTCTTTGCACCAACCTCTCTCGTTATCAACAGTACCATAATCACTATCTTTTATATATTTGATAGTGTTGTTAAATAGCTTTCTATACATATAAAAATATCTTCACTCAGTTGGATAGATCTCGAGTAATGCTGGTTTGAAAAAAAACACACATTGTAACAATTTTTTGGCTGAGTTAAAGCCCAACTGTTTTTTTTATTCAATACTTGGTGACATCACCTTTGGCATCAAGAACCGCTTGTAGACGGCGGGCATGCTGTGAACAACCTTTTTGCAAAGGTCAGAAACTTCAGGGAGCTCCCACACGTCTTGAAGACGGTCCCAAAGGTCATGCGTACCAGTGGGGGGCTTGTCGTAGGCAGCAAGCAGTTGTTTGACCTTTGCCCACACGTTTTCAATAGGATTGAGGTCAGGAGAGTTGGTGGGCCAGTCAAGGACCTTGACACCTTTCTTCTTGTACCATTCTTGTGAGGCCTTGGCAGTGTGCTTGGGGTCAGAGTCCTGCAACAAGAAGGTCCGCTTGATATCCATCTCGTACCACTTCAAGGTTTTGAGGTAGTCGTCCTCCATGATGGTCAGGAAGAGGTCGGTGTCCATGTTCCCCTCAATCCTGGCAAGGAACCCAACGCCATGACCAGTTATGGCGCCCCACACCATGACACTGCCGCCACCAAACTTCTTTTTTCGGATCTTGCCATGTTCACGCGTAGGCTGACCAGCCTGCTTCCAGAACCATTGCTTCCCATCAGAGCCAAGGAGGTTGATCTTGGACTCGTCAGTGAAGACAACGTTGTCCCAGTCGGCTTCAGTCCACTCCAGATACTTCTTCGCAAACTCAATGCGCTTGCGTTTGACCAATGGCGAGATTGCGGGGGTGATCTCCTTGCGTTTGGAGATCATGCCATTGTTGCGCATTAAGTTGCGAATCGTCTGTGGATGGACCTTGACGTCGTAGTTGGCGTTGACTACCTTGGAAGCAGCTGTGGCAGTGGTGTACTTGCCAGTTTCGACCTCACGGAACAAAAACCGAGCTGTACCATCACTGATCTTGCTTGGGCGGCCAGCCTTCTTGGTCAATGCAATGCCTAATTGCGAGGCAATGCGACTGATGGTGGCAGTTGACACGCCTGTACGAGCAGCCATAGCACGTACAGACAGGTTGTTGTCGTTGTTTCGTAATAAAGACTCGATATCGTTTTTTTTTGAATGCTGATTGATTTCATGATGTCTAATGTAATGGAGCATTAGTTACGAACAAGACAGACATTAGATTAACATGCATTGACCTTTTTACCTTTCAGTAGACTAATATAAAGTGGTAGGAAAAAAAAAAGGGGAGAAAAAACAAAAAAAAAACAAAAAAACGACCTTTTTTTGCAAGCCACAGCACAACCCAAAAAATTGTTACAATGACTGCTTTTTTTTGATGTAGCATAACTCGACACGTACACATGATAACGACACATATTATATATCATTTGGAAGCTATTATATAGGAGTATTAAGGACATCAAAATGGATGGTATTGAATAAACTGAGAATGAGATTCATGCAACTAAATAAAAAAACTCCGAACATTGTAACAATTTTTTGGGGCACGGTATATAACTACGCTTCACATATGCTAGGGGTGCCATTTATTTTAACCATCAACGATTATCACCATGCTACCTTCAGAGCGCTGGCATTCACGAAGGTATGGACAGAGTCCTATTTTGGATGGCCGCTTTTTTTTCTTATTGTTTTTGGAAATTGCTTAGAAGTATGTGTTTTTCACCATTAGTACCCCTCGTCCTATGGCAGATTTATGAAAAACGTGGAGTGGATTGGTGGATATCAAATTTTCGATGATTTAGCGACAGGCATACCAGATGAAGAAGAAGAAGAAAGCGAATGGAAGGAAAAGGAAAAAAAAAAAAAAGGTGGGCAGACAAGATAGGCAGTCTTCCAGCCAAAATCTTAGTCAAAGGTTCGAAATTGGCGCATACGAAAAACCACAGAGCAAAATTGGTCCAAGTCAATTCACGCCAAATTTTGCATACGAGCAAAAAGTGATGAGAAATGCATTAATTAAAATGAAATTCTCTCAAACGGCAGAGTGAATTGCTAGAAAGCTGATTGCCAATTGGCTTGTGTGCACCAACCAGGAATCCAAGGCATTGTGCGGAGACTGAATATGGCACTCCAAGCAATTTTACATTTAAAAAACCAAAACGCTGTGCAGCACTTTTGAGTGATTGGATTGAAGTGGGATTTTGTATGGAGATGCAAATGCATGAATGATGATGGTGCTGAAAAATCCAGGTCGATTGGTGAAGGTCGCCCAGCCAACTTTTGATCAGGTTCGCTTTGACACGTCCGATTGACCAGCTAAAAAAAATGAAAAATCGGCCATTTTCGCCAGGGAACCCCCAGGCGATCTAATCAAAATTGACAGTGCAAAATTGCTCTAAATAAATTCATTCCAAATTTTGCAAACGAACACAAAATGATGAGAAATGGCATATGACCAACATTACAGCTCTCTCAGACAGCAAAGCGAATAGTCAGAGTGCTGGCAAGCATGCGCTGGAAATGATTTAGCGGTTCGTCTGATTGGCTCAGCTGCCAAAAAAGTCTATTGGGGCGGAATTGTTTTGCGCGAGAATTGGCTTTTTTCCCTTCATTGTGACTTTATTTTTGGAAACGCAGTACGTATCCTTTTTCCAGTACGCGTGTTCGAACCTTTTTTCTTTTCCACAACTTTTTTTCTTTTTATACATATATCCATCAATGTTTTTGACTCGTTCCGAATATGATCGTGGTGTGAACACCTTTTCCCCAGAAGGTCGCTTATTCCAAGTAGAATATGCCATTGAAGCCATCAAGGTAAGTAACAATATGAAGCCGAGAGAAGCGAGCATCATCCAAGAAAAACATCTTGTTTCTTAACTTGTTCTTATCATAAAACAGTTAGGAACGACTGCCATCGGGATCCAAACATCGGAAGGGGTGATCCTTGCTGTGGAAAAAAGAGTGTCATCGACCTTATTAGAACCAAGCTCTATCGAAAAAGTAATGGAAATTGACTACAACTTGGGCTGTGCTGTTAGTGGTATGACTGCCGATGCTCGTACCATGATTGAACATGCTCGAGTAGCCGCTCAGGTAATTTGCAAAGTGCATGCATGTTGATAGACTAAACCTGTGTATCTTTCTTTCTTTTTGTTAAGAATCATCGATTTACCTATGACGAGCATCTCAAAGTTGAAAGCGTGACACAAAGTGTGTGTGATTTGGCATTGCGTTTTGGTGAGGGTGCTGAGGGAGAAGAATCCATCATGGTAAGGGAAAAGTCGAGATGGATAGGATCCTTGACTCATTTTTATTCTTTCGGTAGAGCCGTCCTTTTGGTGTGGCCCTGTTAATCGCTGGCGTGGACGAAAATGGACCTCAATTGTAAGCGAGGGCGAGGACGTGACGAAGGGACCAGCGGTCCTCACCATTCTTAAATAGGTTCCATGCGGATCCCTCAGGTACCTTTATGAAATATCAAGCAAAGGCCATTGGTTCAGGTTCAGAAGGGGCACAAACCGAATTGCAAAAGGAATATCACAAGGTAAAAAAAAAATAGAGAGGAGACGAGGTACAAAATACAATTTGACAATGTCATTTCTCTCTATCTCTAGTCCATCACTTTGCAAGAAGCTGAAACATTAGCATTGACAGTATTGAAGGCAGTGATGGAAGAGAAACTGAACAAGACGAACGTTCAATTAGCCTCGGTGACAACATCTTCGAATTTTAGAATTTACGATGAAGTGGAATTGCAAACTGTCATTGATCGTCTGTAAATGACTCCTATTTCTTTTTCAGCCTCATTGTACCAGGGTTTATGTATGTATGGCTTCTTTTTTTGACACGTTGAAAATAACAGCACGAATAAAATATTAAAAAAAGAAATCCAGTGTGTGCGTGGAAAAAAAAGGAGATTAAGCGACCCACCATGGTGGTTCAGTAGGAGCCAACAGAAAAGAAGGGGTGTTTTTTGAGTTATCGATATGTCGCCCCACAATAAAAAACCGGTTTTCTATATAACCAAGGTTGTTCCAAAGACATGTTCCAAGGATCATGCAACCACGCCCTAGTTTTAACGCGCCAAAAACACAAGTCCCTTGGTTGTTCAGGATTTAAGAATAGAGAATTCTCTGTAAGATTTTATTTCTCTGGTCAAGAATCCCCCTCCCTATTTTTTTCCAAGCCCAACCACCGGGAAGCAATGAGAAGCTGTTTATTCTTGTTTACTGTAAGAGCAATAGGAATAGGCACACGCGCACACAATATACAACTCTCTCTTTTTTGACGCAAGTTTTATTTAATTTTTTTTGCAGAGCCATTTCGGATGAAGTGGTAGGGCCGCGGTTTGTATCACCTCAACGTCATTTCCTTTTGAATGGGTTGGAAAACCCCTTTTTTAAGGGTCGATCATTATGTCTCCATGATCAAAGAACCTTGACCCCCTGGGTGTCTTGCTAAAAAAGGTGTCGTTTTTAAACTTGTTTTAGAATTCATGTCCCCAAATGCTTCTCCAATGTCTTTTTTTGCTCCCCCACTCTGAGCCTCCTCTTTTGGATTCCCTTTTTCAAGCGTGTTCACCTTGACGGTTTTCTTTTACTGCCAAAATGGAATCACTCGGACTTGTCGTCTGATTTGTCCTATTTCTTATCTGCAGATCAAAAGAAGCGTCCCTTTCCTTCTCATTTCCATTTTCACAGCTGATCCTTTTTTTTTTTGACAATGGAAATGCAGTTTAACCATTCCACCGAGGATTCGATAAACAAGAAGGGTTTGAGGGTTGAAATAAAGGAAAACACACGCACAGCACGCACGCTTTTTTTTTTTTTTTTTGGCATGAAGGAGTACGTTGCTGCACATACAATGAACTACCTTGTTAACTTAAAGCAATAGGTTATGCTTGGTGATTTTTGGAACAGGGAACTCCTTTTTTCCTGCAATTGAGATGTGAAAGGGAGCTTTGATTAAAACGAGGCAAAAAAAGCCCATCTAAAAAAGAGTGCTCTCCACAGTGCACAAGGTTTTTGGGCAAACGGGATCAAGCCGCCGTGGCGGAATTTAAAGTATCGGGACCGTAGGCGTGTTCATGCAAAAAAACATGCTGTTTGGTCAAAACGATAATGCATTCATGTTTCTTTTTGGTCTGTGAGAAGCATGTTGTCGAGTGCATGAAAAAAGGGTTTTCTGATTCACCTACAGTTTAGATTGATAACAGGAAGAATAAAAAGGAAATCATCAAGCATACGCATCATGTGAACAACTTGATTGTTGTAATCGTGTTTTTACGAGCTCCCAAAAAAAGCACGAGGCACCAATACTGTGGTGTTGCTTCGGGGACCGCCTTGCATCCCCCCCAATTTTGTTTTCCCTCCTCTCTGTCACAATTATTAGCCGCCTCCACTGTCTCCCCCTTTATATTTTGGTAACTCCTTTTGAAGATGCAGGGCAGCAGGAAAAAAAGGTATCATGACTATAGGGTTGTGCTTTATTAAAATCTGTATCTCCAGAAGTGTGCTAATAATAAAAAGGAGAAAAGGACACTAAGAACAAGAACCAAGAAAAAAATCCAGCAACCAAGATTTTTTTTGAGACAGTATATGGAGAATAAAAAAAGAAGGGCATGGGTGTGTCTGTAGAGAAAGTGGTATATTACACAAACAAAAAAAGAGGATTCATGAGAAGATGGGCTTAGCAAAGAAGTAATGAATGGATAGAGGGCAAGGTTGGGCGTTCCATAGGCCGGAGAGGCTTTTCAAGAATGGGCAGAGGCAAGACATTGAATGTTGAAGACCATCGGCGAGGATTGTGATCGGCCAATGGCTCAACAAAGAAGGACCGACGGACAACATCCGAATGGGACATGCGAGGTATATCAAGACTGGCAGAGTCAGTGGAAGTGCAAGTGGACAGGGCTGGACTGGGTGGCAAGGAGATGGCTGTGATAGGAGACAGTTTTTGTGAGTAGTCAGCATGAGGAGGGGACATGGGCGTGGGCGGGGCGCGTAGCACATGAGCAGGATGATAAGAGGGTGAGAAGCTGGGGTATGGGTAAGCATTAGGTGACGACTTGCGCAAGAGTTGATGGCGTTGTTGTTGTTGTTGGCGCTGGTTACCAGGGTTATGGGTGCGTGAGTGTCGTGTCAGCTCATCCGACCGAGAAAATCGTTTTCCACAGCCAGGGAATGTGCAAGGATGAGGCTTTTCACCCGTGTGGGTCCGAATATGACGCGTGCGGTGTTCCAAACGGAAGAATGCCTTGGTGCACATGGTGCACTTGTAGCGACGTTGTGCTGTAGAGCTGGGTTTCTTTTGCATGATGAAGATGTTTTGTGGGGGAGAAGGCCAGGGAAAATAAAGTTTTAAAGGTAGGAAATGAAATTGAATAAAAAGTTAAAAAATGACATGACTGGCTCTTTTTATACCTTTTTTTTCACTTCAAGGAGGTCACCAAAAAAAAAAAAGGGGGAGCATACAAGTGAAATGACAAAATGGATGATTGCTCGTGTGTAGCACTTTTTTCGAGGAGTTTTTTTTCTTTTCTTTTTTCCTGGTTCCAAGTCATAATCATAAACTTCTTGACGATATAATTGTGTTACAGCAGTAAAAAGATAGAACAAAAACAAAAAAACTGGGGTTTCGGCCTCGAAAAGTTGTCAAGATCAAGGGAAAACACAATTGGTCAAAGCGGCGCAACACAAACGGTTTGGAAATAGACATGTCTTTTGCCCTCGATCGATCATCAGCCATCGACATTTTCTTTTCCACTTTTTTTTTTTTTTTTTTTTTGGCTCATGCGTGTGCCTTTTCACCAACTCCTTGAGAGAGCCTCCTTTCTCCTTTTTTTTTTTAAAAAAAAAAACTTTATTTTTCCTTTTTGCTCCTTGAAGTGGATGCCTCGCAGATTGCCATATTTGGTTTAATGCGATCGGACCACCGCTGTCTGTTTTTAAAACCCAGCACTTTATTGTGGGTCGAGTGGCCCCCGCTTTTTTCTACAGTCGATCATTTCTTTCTTTTTCACCCCCAATAATGAAACAGGATAACGCTTGATTGTTCTAATTGACAACCGCATGAATGGAAACATGGTCCAAAATGGAAAGTGGCTTCAACATTAACTGCGAATGTTTATTTCCTTATTGTTTTTTATTTTGGAAGTAAGAGAAAGAGAAGGGGGGGGGGAGCATATCCACAAATGACACAGAGACAGAGAGAGGGACAATGGGCATAATTGGGCTTCCAATTTATTCTAGAGTCTTTCAGCGTGACTTTTTACTTTTTGAACCCTTTTTTTTTTCATTAATCCCGCCTTTTTTTTTTCTTTAGCAAGTCAGTGTCGAAGGAGAAGTCACATACACCCAAAGAGGAGGTTTGGCCTTGATGTCATTTTGTTGTTGTTGTGAGAAGGAACGAGGTCTCCACGGGCAGTCTTAATATTAACATGAGGAGTTGTTTGAAAAAAAGTGGAGAGGGTTTGCGTACATGTAAAAAAGTTTAGGGACAACAGCGCGTGGAAAAAGTGGTGCATTTTCATTTAACTGAATAAAAAGGGAGTGGTCTTTTAGAGTGGGTCGATTTAATTTTTTAGCCGTGTTTAAGAAACACATCACTTGACGTGCCATCAGCAAGAGTAGGCTGCTTAGATAACAACAACAGGAGACAACACGAGTATAAAAAACATTGGCGGCTATGCTGGAAAATTATTATGTAAAAAGAAATAAAACAAGGAGGGAAGGGGAAGTTTTCATCGTGGAAAAAAAGGAGAAAACAAAAAAGAGGAGGCAGCAAGGGAAATTGCCTTTGTCATTTAGGCTTGACCGGCTAAAAAAAGGCTGTGAACCGGGGAAACATGATTTTTTTAATGATTGCCTTTCAAGAATATGGGATAGATGAAAAAAAGGTGAGGTAAAATGGTGCGTGCCTTTCTCTAAGGAGCACAGCGGCCAGGATAACGAGGATACAACGAAGTGTCACGAACGGTGTAACGGTTAAGCAGCCATGCTAAGAAACGTTCCACGCCAAGACCATACCCGCCGTGAGGGCTAGTACCATACTTGCGTTGATCAGTGTACCAGTAATAAGGAGTGGGATCGATACCTTCCTTCTTATAAGCAGCCACCAATTCGTCCTATTAACGTGAAAATTTTTTTGGTAAGCCTATTTGCATTGCATGAAAAAAAGTGGAATGGGGTTGGACGATGTCATTGTACCAAAAAGTACCGAGATCAAAAAAAGAGAGATGGGGGGGGGGAGGCTAAGTAAAGCTCAAAGCAGTATAGCGTGGCAGAGCTGGCCCGATAAAAAGTGATCGAAGATAAAGTCCAGGGGAAGATGATTGAAGGGAGATTAAAGGGCAAGGGAAAAAAAAGAAAGGTTGGGGGGAAAGTGAAAAAGGGGAGTCAAAAAAGAGAGGCAGAAACTTACCAAATTGTCCATTCTCATGGAACCACCGACGATTTCACCAACACCAGGCATCAAGACATCAACAGATTCAGTGACTTCACGGTCATCGGGACAGCGTTGCATGTAAAAGGCCTTGATATGAGCAGGGAAATGGGTCAAGAAGATGGGACGGTTGATTTGGTCGGTCATGGCCCGTTCGGGGGCTTCAGGGATATCTTCGCCAAATTGATAGTAGGAACCATCTTCCTTTTTGATGTCATGTTCCTTAAGGTAAGTGATGGCATCAGCATACTTCATGCGCATAAAGGGGCGCGAGGGGGGTTGGAAAGTAGGGTTGAGCTGTTCGATCAGCTCACGTGTGGGAGCGTCGGCCCAGACACGGTCGATTGTGTCACAGATCATATCTTCCAGACGCTCCAAGAATTGGTCAAAGCTGACAAAGGCCATTTCGGCTTCCAAGTGGGAGTATTCCGACAAGTGGCGGCGGGTGTGTGACTTTTCGGCACGGTAAGATTCGGCCAGACAGAATACATCGCCAAGAGCAGGCAAACAGGTTTCAAGGTAAAGCTGGGAGGATTGAGTCAGGTAGGCGTTTTCACCATAGTAGTTGAATTCGAACAGAGTGGAGCCACCTTCGACCTGGGTTTGTACCATACAAGGAGGTGTGACTTCAGTGTAGCCACGAGATTCATAGTGGTCACGGAAAGCCTTGATCACCTTTGCACGGGCACGGAAGATCGAAGCATAAGTCTCGGTACGGAGCACCAAGTGACGGTTGTCCAACAAGTAGGATGGATCGGCTTCAGAGCTGACCTTGCTGTTGAAGGCTTCTTCACCTTCAGGGGCCTTGCCAACCAGCTCCCAGTAATCCACCACCAATTCATGGTTATCAGGAGCAGTCTTGCCTTCAGGCAAAGGATGGATGATACCATAGACGGTAATGGTCGATTCGATCGTCAGGGTGATGGCATCATAAGAGTGACACTGTAAAAAAAAAAAGGTGAGTCATTTTGTCCTACACTTTTACCGCAGTGCCTACCAAGTTGCCAGTCAACACACATTGCAAATAACCAGAGCCATCACGAAGCACAGCGAACATCATATCCTTGCCTTGCACACGAAGACGATGAACCCAGCCAGACACCTTGACGCGTTTGCCACGGGAAGCCACACTGTCACGGATTTTGATCTAATAAAATAGGAGGTGAGCTCAGGCAGTGAAAGTTTCTCTCACTTTACTTGTTCCGCCTTTGGTAGCGAAGCATCTTCTTTCAGCACCACAGCCTTGGCACGTTCAAGCATCTTGGCATGTTCTTCGGCCTTTTCTTTGTCTTGAGAGGCTTGCTTTTCTAATTGTTCTTGTTGTTTCTTGAGCTTCTTTTGTTGAAGTTCCAAGCCCTTCTTGGCCTTTTTCAAAGCAGCGCCCGAGATGTCCTTGAATCCCTCGTCGTCCTTTTTGACAAGGATCTTGGCATTGTCACCAAACTTTTCCAAAGCCTTGATGGCTGTCTTTAAGGGTGACGATTCCACACCGCTGTTGTCATCCGATCCACCCACTTCATCGATGTAAACGGCTGCAATAAAAAAAAAGGTTTGTTAGGATCCAACCCCAACATTCTCTCCCAGTTTTAGTTCTTCTCTCATCCGCTTACTTTCACCAAGAGATAATTTGCTAGCAGCTTCAGTAACTTCAGCCATGATATTAAATAAAAAAAAAAGAGGAAAAAAAGGGTCAGGACAAAAAAAAAACAACAAAATTTTTGAAGCCTCTGTCATCCCAAAAAAGGCAACTATGAATCACATTTTGACTGTGCAGGGTATATTTTTTTTTTCTTCGTTTGTAGTTTCATTTTTACCATGGAACAAAAAAGCATTGTCATTGTGACCAATGACGATATACCCGGCTTAGATATCATTCAGCAGCAAGTACAAGATGATGGCGCAGGCGCCATCAGTACGTTTTCTGGCACAACACGCAATACATTTCAAGGTAAGAACGACAAAAAAAAAAAAAAAAGATATCTCACACAAGGGGACGGGTTTGCATTGTAGGAAAATGTGTTGTGCAATTGGAGTACCAAGCATATACAGGCATGGCAGAAAAGGTATTGGTACAGCTCATTGAAGAAGCTAGGCAGAAATGGCACATTCAGCATGTGGCCATCTATCATCGTACAGGAGTTGTTCCTGTGGGGCAGACGAGTGTGGTGATTGCTTGTTCCTCGACTCATCGCGCTGATGGACTCCATGCGACGGAATATCTCATTGATGAACTCAAGGCTAGGTGTCCTATTTGGAAAAAGGAGGTGTATGAAGACGGCAGCGTCTGGAAAGGGTCATGCTGCTAACTTTCCTGAATAAAAAGACCAATCAGATGTGATGCTTCTGTTGCTTTTCGACCCCACATGCCAAAACCTTGTTTCCGTTTTTTCTTCCCCCAATTTTGGCAACTTGGGGGGAGGGCGCCCATGCTGTAACAAATGAAAACTCACTTTTTCCCTCATTCTCTGATTCCTCTTCTACTTCTTTGTCGACTTTTTGTTTTTGTTCATCTTTGAGTTTCTTTCATTCCGATAGACTTGCTCCCATCTATCAAGCTCTCTTTCCCCCGCTTCTCTCGCTCCCCCTTTCTTCTTCTTGTCATTTTTTATTATTTTGTTATTTTTTTTTGGTAACACTCATCAACGTAGAATGTTTCATAAATGTAACTTGTTTTTCTTCTTTTTCAATGTATCTTTGCTCCTTAGTTTTCCTTCATTGTGGTAAGTTTTTTTTAAAAAGTCCTCATCAAGTGCTCACATATTTTTTTATCTTTCCAGGCTTCTTTCTCTTGTACCTTTTCTTTGTGATCTATTTTTATTGTATTCCTTTTTTTTTTTTTTTTTTGCCTCTCCTACTTATTTAACCCAGAACGCTCATTATGGCTCTTGAACATCCTACCTTGTCGCCATTGTTAGAACCAAACGCTGACAATCCAATCATGACCACCAATGTTTACAGGTACACATCAATATAAAAGATAAGCGCATCACTTTAACGTCCATCCTTTTTTTTTTTTTTTTTTTTTTTTTGCTATAGCAATGAAGTATATGGTTACGAAGATGCAAGCAGTAGTAAGATGATGATCAATAGCACCTATTCACCCAATGGCAATGGCTTGTACAATGCCAACACCCCCCTGTCACCATCACCTCCATTTATCCATAGCACTGTAGGCTCACCTTCGCCTTCGGTTGCCTCTACTTATTCGTCGCATCCCCCCCACCCATATCATGTCATGTCTTCAGCTCCTACGCCCTCTTCCTCTTTACCATGCCACCGTACCGTCTATCTTGGTAATCTGGCCCCTAATACCCACATTGGCGATATTCTCGATCAAGTCAAGACTGGTATGCTGGAAGCCGTTCGCCCACTGCCCGAAAAGAGCTGCATCTTCCTCTCCTTTGTCGACCCAGCTGCTGCTCTCCAGTTCTATCAGGATGCTACCGCCCACCCATTTTCCGTCCATGGCATCGATCTGAAAGTCGGGTGGGGCAAACAGAGCGCTGTCCCTGCCAACGTTCGCACCGCCATCCTTCAAACCAATGCCTCCCGCACCGTCTTCCTCGGCTCACTCGACGAAAGTGTCAACGAAGACGTCATCCGTGAAGACCTGCAGCGCTTTGGTGACATTGAACACGTCAAGCTTATCCGCGAAAAAAACATCGCTTTTGTCCACTTTTTGACTATCACCAATGCCATCAAATGTGTTCATGACCTGCCATTGTCAGGCGATTGGCAGCATCGCCGCATTGCTTACGGCCGTGATCGCTGTGCTCCTCATCACCCCAGTAATGTCTCCCCACCTCTCATGACAGCCTCTTCTTCCACCACCTCCTCGACGCATCAGCCGCAGCCACACCACCAAACCACTTACTTGATGCCCACACCTCCTCCTATGACAATGTCCTCATCCACTCTTACCTCCCATTCAACTGGACCAACGCCTACTCCTACTCAGCAGCAGCAGATTCCGTCTAATACAAATGCTGCTACCGCCACTGTCATCATGCCACAACCGCATCCTTATTCGCAGCCTTACCCTGTCTATCCAACTTCCGCAGCCAATGCTAATGTCTACACCACCAGCCCCTACTCTTTTATCCATCATCATCACCCAGCTGCCACTGCCTACCAAGTTCGCTATGACCAGCGTACAGGTGCCACCATCGAAACCTTCACCACCTCCCACCCTCACCCACTGCCTGCCGCCTCACCCGCCACGGTGTCTGTGTATGACCACCCACCCACCATGGTCCTTCATCACCCTTCTGCATCAGCCCCCGCCTTACCTTACCCTGGCCCCACTCATCTTCCCCACCCTCACCATGCGAATTCTTCTTCCTCATTACCATCCCACTCCTCAACTTCTTTGTCCCCTTCCTCCGGATCTCCCATGCCAACGCCCTCAACCATCTCAGCCCCAACTACCACCATCGCCAATCCTCACCACCTCATGAGCATGGCCAACCGCACCATCTATCTCGGCAACATCCATCCCGACACCACCTGCGAAGATATTTGCAACGTTGTGCGCGGCGGCATCCTCAGCCAGATCCGCTACATGCCTGAAAAACACATTGCCTTCATCGCCTTTGTCGACCCCGTACTTGCCTATCACTTTTACCAGCAAACCGTCGACCACCCTCTCATGGTCAAGAGTCGCCGCCTCAAGGTTGGCTGGGGCAAACCCTCCACCTTACCTCTGCCCGTTGTCCAGGCCGTGATGAATGGCGGCTCGCGTAATGTGTACCTCGGTAACATGGACGACTCCATCACCGAGGAAAAACTCAAGCAAGACTTTGTCCAGTATGGCGACATCGAATTGATCAACACCCTCAGAGAAAAGAACTGTGCCTTTGTTAACTTCACCAGTATCTCGGCCGCCATCCGTGCCATCGATGGCATTCGCTCCAAGGAAGAATACAAGCAATTCCGCATCAACTTTGGCAAGGATCGCTGTGGCAATGCTCCTCGACAACCCCTTACCTCGTCAGTCCAGCACTCACCTTCAGACGATCTCGCCAACGCATCCGCTCCTCGCCTACCAACCACCCCCACCACTTCTGCTGCTGCTGGCTCTGCAACCGTTGTCCCCGCCGCCCACTCCATCCCATCCACCTCGTCTCCTTGTTCCCCGGCATTATCCACCTCCTCCACCTTGTCCCATCCTCCCCATGACTTGTCTGCCTCCGTCCCAGCCTTGTCCCAACATCCACCACAAAAAGCTTCCGCCTCCTCGTCTCTACCCACCTCAACCATCCCCTCCTCCTGAAACATTTTCTGATGTAAGTGAGAAAACATCGGTGTAGATGAATAGAACGTGGCAGGTGACATTGGGTTTTTACGTGATCTGAGCTCAACTCTCCGATTTTTGTTTTTTTATTTTCAGGTGTTTTCGTTTGGACTCTGGTCGCCCCTTCTTTTTCGTCGTCTCCGTCCTCTCTCTTTCTTTAGCAACACCTAGTCCAACTGCACTTTGTTACTTCCTTCTAGATAATTAAAAAAAACCATCGTAATAATACCTTTTTGTCATTCTTTTTGATCCCACAAGAGTAAATATCCTGTTTATGTCACACACGTCCCACCTCAATAAAGTTGACAGTGAAAGCATGTGACAAAACCACGGCCTCCGACTTCCCATCCCGTCATGGCCATTGACCATTTCTAGTCAATTCTCAGTTAATCATTGCCTGTGCGATGGAATAAAAAAATGTTCCGAGGGTGTTGTTCTCTCGTTCCCCCACCAAAAAAAAATCAAATGAAAATGGGCTGACCCTCCCTCTTTCATGCACAAAGTTATTGTAGGGAGAGTGCGCTTCATACAGCTATTGAAGGGTCTAGCAATGACAGCAGTAGAGGCTCCAAAAAAAGAATCATGTCATCCTTCGATATATTTACCAATTCTTATCAGGATCTCATCAAGATAGCAAATAAGCCCTCACATGCACCAAGTCTGTAAAATCCGCTCTTTTTTCTCATGAAAACTTTCGTGGAGAAGGGCTGCCGCGTCGCGAATGACTTTCGAGTTCGCTCATATCAAAAATAAGGAAATCAATCATATTGCCTTGTGTTTATTGACGCCCTGCTTGGATGTAAAATGAGTAAAACGATGAGCATATGAATCTTGGAATGCCAAAAAAAGGTGGCAAGTCACTGAAGCGTGAAGGAATTATTCAACATGGACGATCTGCACAGGGTTTTGCTGTTTTTCTTTGCCCACGTCGATGGGTGTGCTGCTTTCAAAATTCGACTCTAGACTTGCACTTGACAGCTGTTCGTTGCCGTACACATCTTTGAACAATTCCAATTGGCCAATTTCGCGGATGTCATTATTGTAAGAGTCATCCAGTCCATTGAATGTATACATCTTGAGGTACTAAACACCACAAAGTAAGCCGCAGTCAATGCCTCGCTCTCGCCTATTTCTTCCTCTTATTAAGTTTTACCCATAGGCCAATGCATGCGATACCAAAAGAAATGGACACAATATAGGGAACCCAATAAGGATATCCAGAGGGTTTGTTCGTTGGAGGAATGAATACAAATACAAGAGAATAAAGAGACACTGCCATGGAAAACAAAACTAATGGTAATGGTGCCTTGATGGGTCTACGCAGATCGGGTTCGCGTCGTCGTAGGAGAATCAATCCAACGCCACAGAGACCAGCTAAAAAAAAAAAAACCCTTTCCTGTTTAACGCTTCGGGTGTCGCTAGGATGAACACTTACAGAAAAAGTAGCCGCCGTAGTTACTGAATGACATAATGAATTGGAACGTCGAGCCGGGAGGAGGAGCCAACAAGAATATCAATGAAATCGAATATTTGAGCATCAATGCGCGGATAGGGGTGTTGAATTTTGGATGGACGTGACTAAAGAACCGGTGGAATGGCTGCAGAGCAAGGAAGACGATAAAAAAAAGAGAGTGCATGAGATGGGTATGTCTGTGCGTTTCTGGTGGCCGTGGCCTTTACCATGTATCCCTCTCGAGCAAATTCTAAGATCACGCGTGACCCAGAGTACATGACGACCTGTCCAATGGAAAAAGATGGTTACTGATCTACCCAACACACCGTCTACCTCCCTCTTGTTTTGATCTGCCACTGGCCCGATACTTGCCCCAATATATCCAAATGAAGACAGTCCCACAAACACCGGCAGGACTTGTGAACCAAAGACTCCACCAAAAGCAGTCGTAAACCTATTGACGTTGGTTGCAGAAAAAACGTGTCATCAGCGTGGCATGATAACTCTCAATATGCACGCATTGATCTTACAAGCGAGCTGCAACTGTGATGCTCGCATCTCTGATTTTGTCCAGTGGAAGCACCGCAAGGTAGGCTATCAAAAAATAAAATGGGGTGTGAAAAGATCCCATCATCTCCCACGTCTGCCCGGCTTTTCATACCAATATTTGCCAGCATGTAAAGCACAGTGGTGAAGGCAAGGGCGGATATCCCGCAGCGCGTCAGGTTTCTAATCGGGTCCTTAAGTTCATCCGTAATTTTTTGCAAATTGTAATAGCCACTGTAGGAATAGATGACGTAGTAAATGGCGTTTGCATATGAGCCTGCGTTGTTGAGCGTGCCTTGAAATGAGAAATTGATCGCATAATCAGGTCTGTCCGGCAACCGTCCAGACATCCCGGCAAACCCGACACAGATCAGGAGTAGCAATAAAGCAATTTTGAGTATAGTAAAGAAATTATTGAATCGGATGGCCGCCTTGGCTGATAACATGTTGACGACTACCCAAAATGTCAAGCCAAAGGCTTGGTATCAGAATTAAAAATAAAAAGTCAGGCACTCCGCACACACGTTTTTTTTTTTTTCTAGGCTTACCTGCAAACCCACGGGCCTGCCAATCATTGGTTTTCTCGCCCGCATATATACTGTAAACGATGTTACTGCCAAAGGCAGTAGAGCCTTGTGCTATGCCAGCACTGTAGGACACAATAGCTATCATCGTCATGAAAACAAAGGACGCCAACTGCCGAGGTTTTGGAAAAGCATATGCCAGATACTCCTTTTCAGCTGTGTGTGGAATAGAACGTGTCAGCCCAAGAATATTATCGTGAAGCTAATGACCTACCAGCACTACCAATATTTTTTAAAAAAAACGTCAGAATACTAGTTCAATTGCGATTTCTGACGTGTTGGTCTAACCTTCGAGGAAGCTTTTTTTTTTTTGCATTGATAAAAAAAATGTATATGATATCAAAATTACTTGTGTATTATCTCAATTCTTTACCATTGTCCCCAATTCCAAGAAAGTGAGCAGACCTGATAGGGCTGAGAAAGCTCCAATCACTAAATCAAGGTGAGTCACACAGTGGCGACGTGTTGCTTTTTTTTCTATCTCACCCCATAGAATAAGCATCATGCCTCCAGAACCGGTATTAAGCAAGATCAAAGCTCTAAAAAAGAGTGATGGAGTGTTAGATTCAAAGTCGGCAGTGCTCACTTGCAAGCTGGTTCCTACGGATTAGAAAAAATGCCAGTTCCAATGATTTGTCCAACTACAAAAAAAAAATACTGTGGGTCCTGATGATGATGCTCAGAAAAAAAGGGGTAATTTACTGTTTATCATCGTTCCGCTAAAATAGCCTAAATGACGTTGGAGTTTTTGGTCTATGAAAAGAAGTAAAATAGGAGACATGAGCCTGTGTCTAGTTTTAATGATACGCGTCCTTGATCTTTACCGCCGACAGCTAACGGTGCAAGTCGTTGAATTTGGCCAGGCAGCTTAGGTTGAGCAATTTTTTTGTCTGCCATTTTGAGAAAACCAAGTAGAGAGAAAGGAAGAAAAGGGAGTAAAAGCAAGACGATCGGTCCTTAAGCACATGTTTCTCCAAGAGAATGCATGAGCCTGCATAGAGAAGCTGAGTTTTTTCTTTTTTTTTGATTGGTTGTTCCAGATCGACTTTGATTTTGCCAGAAAACGCCATCAAAGGCCCCGAGCATCAAATTTCTCCAAATCTGGTTATTTTCGTGTTCTGGTGCGTAACAAAAAGACGACACTTCAACAGACGATGTCATCATGGCGATGTTTTTGGTTTAATCTCTTTATATTAAAGGGTGCGTGAGAAACTTCTTTAAAGTGCCGAATAGGAGGGCCAACACATCCAAAAGGCATGAGTTTTTAACCATGAATGTTGTTTGTGTTAAATACTTTGCCTGCATAGTCTGAAGCCAGCGAGAGGAAGTTAAGTTGGGGTTTGTCACGGGTTAATTATATAGGGCAGTAACACTCTGTAGCAGTTGACATGTGGATGCCCTCTTCACCAAGCTCTCCGGGCGGGATCCGGATTAACGTCTCATGATGATGATTTTCGAAATAATGAGGTCCTTCAGAGATGTCCTGGCTACAGAAGTTACACAGGCTTAAAATCGTCCAATAAATGATTTTTCTGTTTTCTGGCCAAAAAAAAAAAATAATAATAAGTAAATGTTCACGGATGGGCCAATCGGACGAACCACTAAATCATATTCAAGTGTGCGAGCAAGTAAAATCAAATGCGTGCGAAATGATTTTTAGTATATGTTTGCCAGCTTCCACTTGTGCCATCCACACTGTGTGAGAGGGCGGCGATTCCTCGTCAAAGTCATTTCTCAACATTTTGCAAAATTTGGGGTGAATTTATTCAGAGCCCGTGTTGTGATTGTTGATCCGATCGCCTGGGGGTCCCCTGGCAAAAATGACCGATTTTTCATTTTTTTTAGCTGGAGATGCGGTAGTGTCAAAACGATCGTGACCAAAAGTTGGCTGGGCGACTTTCACCTATCAGCCGATATTTTCAGTAACTTCAACATTCATGAGTTCGCACACTCACTCAAAATGTCACACTAATGCAATCACTCAAAAATGCTGTGCAGCGTTTGCTTTTTTTTTTCCAAAATGGAGAATAAAAAAATGGATTACCATATTCAGTCTCCGCGCAGCACCGTTCGATTCCAGGTCATGCACGCAAGAGATTCTCCATTTTGGAAAAAAAAAAGCAAACGCTGCACAGCATTTTTGAGTGATTGCATTAGTGTGACATTTTGAGTGAGTGTGCGAACTCATGAATGTTGAAGTTACTGAAAATATCGGCTGATAGGTGAAAGTCGCCCAGCCAACTTTTGGTCACGATCGTTTTGACACTACCGCATCTCCAGCTAAAAAAAATGAAAAATCGGTCATTTTTGCCAGGGGACCCCCAGGCGATCGGATCAACAATCACAACACAAACTTGCTCTAAATATATTCACCCCAAATTCTGCATAACAGCACAAAATGGAGAGAAACGACCATGATTAAGAACTGCCAACCTCCTCCACAGTGGATAGTGCAGGTAAAAGGCCGGCAAACATGCACTAAAAATCATTATTTTTTCGCGCGCAGTTTTTTTTTCCAAAAACAGAAAATGGATTGCCCCCTTCAATATTTTTTCGTGGAATCTTGAATCTCCAGATGAAGAGCGTATGGACAAAATGGCTGTTATGCTGCCAGTGGTTTTTAATTGTATGATACAAAGGTGAAGGGAGACACAATCAAGCATACTCATGCAGAGTAACGCGGGCTTCAAGATCCTTTTTTGTGCTTTCTTGTGACAGGGAGAAGTCATCTTGCTCATTATCATTTGGTTTTCCAGTGTTCAGTTTGTGTGAGGCGAGAGTTGTACAAGAGCTTTGGTATCCTTTGTAGACTTCTTTGTACAGTTCCTGCTGCCCTTCTTCTCGAATCTGGCTGTTGTAAGACTCTTCCAGGCCACTATAAAGATACATTTTGATATACTAATAAAAAAATGAGCCGCATTGATATTGACTCGATTTTTTTTCTTACCCAGAGACCAATGCAAATGAAGCCAAAACATGTCGAAGCAACGTATGGGACCCAATAGGCGTATCCTTTTGGAGCACTGCTGGGTGGTACATACACAAACACGAGGGTATAGATGCTGATGGCCATGGAGAATAATACCAATGCGATGGGAGCTTTAATGGGTCTGTGAAACAAGATGATCAGCACGTCCCTGCTGACTTCACGAGGGTGTGTCGTTACCTTTTCAAGTCTGGCTCTCGGTATCTTAACAGGATAAGCCCCAAACCACATAGGAATGCTAAAAAAAAAATTTGAAGAGAATTAGGGCCATAACTTGAGAATATTGCGGCTTCACCTACAAAAAAAGTACCCAGCATAATTGGCAAACGCCATGATGAATTGGTAGGCAGTGCCTGGTGGTGGAGCAAGTAAGAAAATCAAAGCAATGATATAAATAAGCACCAGAGCAGGGACGGGTGTACGGAGTGTAGGATGTACTCGGCTGAAAAAGCGATGGAAAGGCTAAAAAAATTATTAGCAAGTAAAAAAAAAAACGTCTCCTTTCAAAGAGGTGTACCATATGACCTTCTCGAGCAAATTCAAGAATGACCCGAGATCCAGAATATGTGATGACCTGTGCATAATAAGTGTAAAAAATTCCATGTATAAATCCTTTCAAGGCGACCTACACCAACGAAGCCAAAAGAGGATAGCCCAACAAACACCGGAAGTACCTGGGAACCAAATACTCCACCAAACGCTGTAGTGAACCTAGGAAAAATAAATTGAAATATGTCGAATGGAAGGCAGAGCCACGTTCTTACAAGTTTGCTGCAACGGTCAAATCAGAGCCAGTGATGACATCAAGAGGAAGGACAGCGAGGTACGCTGTTAATTAAAAAAAATGTTAGAGTGGGTAATTCTCCTTAGGACAGAGTGGTACTTGCACACATTGGCTAGGATGTAAAGGATGGCGGTAAAGGACACAGCAGACACGCCGCATCGGGGAAGATTTTTGATAGGATCTTTAAGTTCATCAGTCACGTTGTTTAAATTGTAATAACCACCATAAGAATAGATCACATAGTAAATTGCGTTAGCGTACGAGCCTGCGCTGTTGACAGTGCCTTGGAAGGAAAAATTGACGCTGTAATCTGGGCGATTGGGTAAGCGCCCAGCCATACCTGCAAAGCCAACGCAGATGAGCAAGATCAAAAGAGTAATTTTCAAGACAGTGAAGAAGTTGTTGAATCGGATAGACAGCTTGGCTGAAACAATATTAGCAATTGTCCAAAACGTGAGGCAGAGCACTTGATTAAGCAAAAAAAAAAAAAAAAGAAATGAAAATCAACTCTGGTCGAGGGTTCAATAGTTAACCACATACCGCCAAATCCCCGCGCTTGCCAATCGTTTGACTTTTTTCCAGCGTACAGGGCATACACAATATTACTAAATAGAAAATTGTAAGTTTATAAATAAGGAGATGCCCCTTTCCATTGCCAGTTTACCTGCCAAAAACCGTTGCTCCTTGTGCTAAACCACCGCCTCGACCAACAATTCCTTGCATGATCATGAACACAAAGGCAGCTAACTTTTTAGGGTTTGGATAGGCATACGCCAGGTATTCTTTTTCGGCTACGTAGATATAAGGGAGGGTTAGCATGGCTACCCATATATACAATACAGCATATTTCCTACCAGCACTATAAGCAAATCCTTATCAGTAAACCTAATAAAAATGAAAAATAAAAAAAATCCAACCTTCTTGGCAGCTGAGTTGGGTTAGTCACGTTATACAGTGAGAAAGTTTCGCGTTCACAATTTTACCATTGTGCCGAGTTCCAAGAACATGGCCAAACCAGACGTAGCGAATAAGGCTCCAATGGCTGATCAGTGATAGGAATAAAAAAAAAATATGAGAAAGGTTGTTGTCATAGCCTTGAATAAAGACGCCTCCATTTTACCCCATAAAATTAACATCATGCCTCCGGACCCAGTGCATTGTAAAATTAAGGCTCTAGAAAAAAAAACGAGGTCAAAATCTCAAGCGCATTAATGACATTGATGTACGGATTAGAGAAGATGCCCGTGCCAATGATTTGACCGATGTTGATCATTGTGCCACTAAAATAGCCCAGGTGTCGTTGCAATTTTTGGTCTTTGTAAAAAAATGGACATATTATACAAGCGATTCACATTTTATTTTTTGTCTTGGACCACTTACCACCTACAGCAAGAGGTGCTAGCTGACGAATTTGATCCGGTCTCTTTGCATGAACTCCCTCGATGTCCGACATTTCCAGGAAAATATAAAAAAATGTGAAAAAGCGTATTGGAAGTGCGGTTTTGTTTTATACTTCACAAAACAATTGTTCATGTCATTGGAATGGAAAAAATCACAGCAAAATAACACCATCGGTTTCATTTTGTGGTTCTTTCAAGGAATAAAAAAATCCAACATGACCCTTTTGCCATTCAAATTTCGTCATTTTTTCACTACCAACTCTAAAACCCCGGAGCTTCAAAGTTGGCTTCGCTGTAAAGACCCCTTTCAAGCAGAAAGAGTGGATGATGACACAGGCAGCATCAATGTCACCATCTGTTTACATGGTTACTTTCAAATGAAATTCTCAAAGGATTATCGCATCATTCAAAATGGGCATGGCCTAGATCAATTACTAATCCGTTTTTAGCCCAAGGTCTCGGCGCATTTGAACTTGTGCCTGCGGCGCTTGCCTCCGTTTCTATAAAAGAAGTTTACCCTTTAGCTCTCAACCCGACCGTTTCGTAAAAAAAAAAGAAGAAGCAAAAATGCCTACTGCTCAAATTCACAACTCCTCTCAACCAGACATAACTTACCTGCCTGACAAGAAAAACTGGCAGGCGCGCACGGCTCGGCGCCTAGCTGAGGAAGATTTGCCCAAGGACCTCCCAGATGGCTTCCCTGAAAAACTGGACGGACCTAAGCTTTGGACAGGGTCTGACTATCAAGACAAGGAAAGTGAATGGGTGTATGAGCTTAATGAGCAAGAGCTAAATGAAATCAAGGCTGCCCTCCAAGATTTTGAAGACGCGGAAACTGCGCTGAATGAAATCAGCCCTGAAAAATTCGTTTTGCCTACTCTGGGGCCAAAGCTCAAAGGTTTGATCCAAGACAATGTGGTGGAAGGTCGAGGTTTCTTGGTGGTGCGTGGCATTGATCCCGACAGCTATTCTCGTCAGCAGCAGGTGATTGTGTATGCCGGCGTCTCCAGTTATGTTGGCACCAGAGGCTTGCAAGGCAAGCATGTTTTGGGTAGGACGTTTTTTTTTTTTTTTTCCTATCGCATGGACGACTCATTTCCTTTTTTTTTTGTGAAGCACATATAACGGATTTGGTTACGACAAAGGAGCGTGACGTGCAAGAAATCATTGCGCCTGCCTACACAAATGACCATCAGGTGTTCCATACGGATGCAGGTGATATTATTTCTCTGTTTGCTATCGGCGTAGCTGAGGAAGGCGGGCGCTCTAAAATTGCCTCTAGCTGGACTGTTTACAACGAAATCGCTAGCACTCGACCTGATTTGATTCACACACTGGCTGAAGATTGGGTATTTGACCAGTAAGTCGCGTTGCCTCGTTCTTTTTCCTGCTAGGCTCATCTTTGTTTGATCTTACTGCCATTATCTAGCGGTGGCTATGGTGATTATGATTCAAACTCTCGACCGTTACTTTATTATGAAGATGGGAAGCTAATCATCCAATACGCTCGTCGTAATTTCACCGGCTTTGGTCTTAACCCTCGAAGGTAAAATCATTGTCAAAAATTGCTGAATGCTCACTTTTCTTCTTACGATGTAGCGAGGACTTGTCTCCCATTTCAGAAGCTCAAGCAGAATCATTGGACACACTACACTATCTTGGTGAAAAACACAGCTTGGCCATTGCTTTTAAAAAAGGTGACATCCAGTACATCAATAATTTGTCTATCTTCCATGCTCGTGATGGGTACACTGACAGCGAAAAAAACCGGTAAGAAAGGTCACATTCTCGGCGCTCGTTGACCTGGCGACAAAACTCTCAACTTTTTTTTTTTTTTTTTTTCAATGCTAAAAGCCGTCATCTCCTTCGCCTCTGGCTCCACCCTGAAAACAGCTGGAAGATACCTGAGAAGCTGCAGCACCTATGGAATACACTCTACTTCAAGGAGCGTGAGGAGCATTTCCCACTTGAACCCACCCTTCGACATTAGTCATATCTATCTATCTTGATTATTCATTAAGCAGTGGATTTGTAATAAAAAATGCGTGATTTTGTTTAATCGAGAGCATCAGTTACATCATTCGTAAAAAAAAAAGCAAGTAACCGCGAGGTTTGTTCTTGGCAGGAAAAACGCGCCAAGCTGATTTTTAGGCGCGTGACTTTTGGAAGCTGAACTTTAAATTTAGAGTTCAAAAGGCACGATCCTGCTTTGCCAGCACGCCATCGCCAGTTAATCCAGGCATCCAGGATGGACCATGAGTAATAAAAATTGTTCTTGTTCCATAAAACGGGTCAGTCCATGTGAGTTGAACTTGTCTCTCCCATCTTTTACCTCCTATAATCATGCCTATTGAAGAAGTGAGCACCAAAGTAGCATGGCAAACCGATGTTCCTATTCAAGTGGGATTATTACCAGCCATGGTCACTGAAGAAAGACTAAAGCTGAGGCATCCTATCCGCAAAGTGGCTGTCATTGGCGCAGGGCCAGCTGGGTAAGAATACGCACATTAACACAGATTTGTAATGATTGAGCTCCTCTATTAAAAGGCTACCTACTGCCAAATCTCTGAGAGACGAAGGTATTGACGTTGTCATATACGAAAGAAGCCCAGCTTCCGGAGGGACATGGTAAACCCTAAATTGAAATAGTGAAAAAAAGGGCGACATGCTTACGACTTTTTTTTCAGGATTTACAATGAACAAGCACCAGTGAGCCCCGATTATCCTTCCACCGTTCCGAGTCAATTGGTGAAGCCCAGTTTACCTCCCAAGGGTGCACCATTGCCTTTTGAAACTTTGGAGTCTTGGGACTCGGTTAACAAGGAATCGCTTCTGCGCCATGCCCCGCCAACTCCATGCTACAAATCACTCAGGAACAACGTCGCCACACCCTTAATTAAATACAAAAACTTCAAATGGCCAGAGGGAACGGTAACAAAAAAGTAATCATTTTTTGTAAGCCTGTCTCATATCGCAGGTTTTTTTTTACGACTTGGTTGCCATGGTCCCCAGCCCTGGTTCACTTCACATGACCGCATACTGTCTTATCTTCAAGATTACTCAGCATCATTCCACTTGGATGAGCTGACTGAATTCAACTCGTCTCTCGAAAAGCTTACCGAGCTTCCAGACCAAAAAGGTTGGCTGGTGCTTACCAAAAAAGTTGAGAAGGTCAATGACAATGTCAAAACTTCTTGGAGAGAGGAGGTATGTGTCGGAGCATGAAACAAACTCCGACTCCATTCTCATCGAATTTACTAGGCTTTTGACGCGGTTGTGCTGGCCACCGGACATTATCATGCCCCACATATCCCCAGCATTCCTGGTCTTTCAGAATGGCAATCTCGTTATCCTGACGCCATTATCCACTCAAAGCAGTACCGACATCCTGATAGCTACGTTAACAAGGTAATTGTACAAAAAAAAAATAAGATCCACCGCATTGACGTGTTTTTATTCAATTACTACCAGACAGTCTTGATTATAGGGGATGGGACATCAGCTCTGGACATTGCAAGAGATATTGGAGGCCGTGTAAAAAAAATTTATCAGTCAGTCCGTCAAACGGAACATGGCTTTGATGAAAAATACAAGGCTCTCCGCGAAGAAGTCCAGACCTGGCTGCCAGAAAGTGTGATACGGGTGACCACCATCAAAACCATTGTGTTTGACTCCCAAAGCGACGGCCCTCAGTCAGCGCGGATATTGCTACACGATGGGAGCCAAATTCAAGGAGTGGATGCTATTGTGATCTGCACCGGCTACCTGTTCAATTATCATTTTTTACCTGAACTACACGACGATGCTGGCCAGACAAATCGCCCTTTAACAGACCATGCGTTGGTTAATGAAGCTGGAAGCCAGCTGTTAAATTTGCACAAGGACATTTTTTACATTCCCAACCCTACGTTGTCGCTGATCGGTGTTCCTTTTCACATTGCCACGTTTTCATTTTTTGAATACCAATCCTTTGCAGTGGCGCGTGTGTATAGTGGTTCTGCTGACCTGCCTACAGAGCAAAATATGCGCCAAGAGTGGCAAGCGCGACTCAAACAAAAAGGGAATGGCCGCGAATTCCATGCCCTTGGTGCCGAGCTGGAACAGTGGTACATCAACGACATACTGACCTGGATTAACAACCATGGCATACCCCGCGGAAAGAAGCTACTGCAGGGCCATACTGAAGAATGGTTCCACGTCAAGGACCGCGCTTTTGATGCATTGAAATTGGAGTTTAAATCGCGATCTATATAATGTGGCCGTCTGTCCCAGGCGCAGAATTTACTCAATAAATTCCATATTATTGCGACCATGAATGCATATGACAAAAGGAAAATTTCGTGCTAATCCGGTCGCCCAGTTAACTTTACATCCATTCGTTTGACACCTCCGACTCCAGCTAAAAAAAATAATGAAATATCGGCCATTTTTGGCAGGGAACCGACCCCGAGGCGATCTGATAAAATGGTGAGAAGTGACCTTGATTAAAATAACAAGTCTGTCAGATAGCAGGGGAGGGGCCAGAAGGCGGGCAAAGAGGCGCTAAAAATGGCCTCGTACGCATTTTGGATAAAATTTTAACCTGATATGTGGATGGAAAGTTGTGATGGATGCAGAAGCTGAAGAGCGACAAAATCGAGGGGTGAGAGAGTATGAGTGAAATGCTACTAACATGACAGCTTGCTACCTAGTCATACTGGAGGATAACTGAATGTATTATTCAAAGCAGTTTTGTGAATGCCGAAAGGAGGCTTTCTCACTACTGACGACATTTTTATTAAATTAAATCCAAAGCTACTTTCCCAAGTACATCAAGGGACAGGGCAGGCGAAAAAAAGGTGAGCTGTCGGCGTTTTTTTTTTTTTTTTTTTTTTCTTCTCTGCCGTTTCAGCAATGACCGATGCTAGATCCCAATTGCTAGGTGTGTTGATTGATGCTACTAGCCAAGATTATACTCGCCTTAAGCAATCGGAAACCTTGTTGAAACAATGGGAAACTGAACCAAGTTTCTTTGCAACGCTGCAGGTAAGCGCACAAATCATCAAAACGTTCGAAAGGGTCGTGGCTAACCCGCTCCTTTTTTAACCCATTTTATTTCACACGTAGGACATCTTTTACGACAGATTGATTGATCATGACGTACGTTTTCTCAGTGGTATCTACTTGAAAAATGGAGTGGATCGTTTTTGGAGACGCACGGCAAAAAAGTAAGTAACTTCTCCTTGCCCAGCTCCAATGGCATCCACTCATCCGCTTTTCTTTGGCCATGCTAGTCCTATCAGCCAAGAAGAGAAGATCATGATCCGAAATCGTCTTTTACAGTTTATGGCTGAACCGAGCAAAAAGGTAAAAACAGGAGCCAGGCTTGATAAAAGACATGAAGCACAGACGGACGGCTGACCAGATCCAAAAAAAAAAGTTGTCAACTCAGAATACAGTAATTGTTGCCCGGATCGCCCGTTTGGACTACCCGGCACAATGGTAAAAAAGAAAAAACAAAAGAGTGCCACAACAATGACCAAGTGACTGATATGCGGTTTTAATGAAAATAGGCCAGATTTGATGACCAATTTACTACATCAAATCGAGTCGCCCGGCGACGGCGACATGTTGACCGTGCACCATCGAAGCTTGTCCACACTCAACGAGGTCATCGGTGAGCTGTCTACAAGAGTGCTGTCGTCCGGCCGCAGGCAATTCGCTGAGCTTGCCCCTCCCACTTTCCAGGTGATTGCCAACGTGTATATCAGCTATGTTAATCAGATCCTCTCGCATTGGGGACACTCAGGCGACACGCTACAGCAATTGGAAATCCTCGGCATTTGCATCCACTGTCTCCGTATCTTGATGGTCAATGGTATTCGAGATATCCACAAGTTTGATGACACAAAGGTATATCAAAAGAAATGGAGGGTCCTATTTAACAGTGGTTGGTTACCAGGTTTTTTTGGATGTCAGCTATCAACACTTGAAGAATTTTATGGAATATCGGTCAGGTAGGTGCTAGAGAAAGGAAATTCAGTAGCATCGATTCACAGCTACTCTGATAGTGCTCCTTTCAAACAGCAATGTGCCATTACAAGGAGCCTTGGAAAATGTCATTGACGAATACGGATCACTCTATATCAACCTGCAAAAATCTCACCCCGTCTCAGTTGCACTGTGCCCGCATTGGATCGACATCATTTCCTACTATTGGTCTTATGTGGTCGAAGAAGGCGACAAGGTGGCTCACCAATTTGGGAAAAGTAAAGCGACGTGGTGATATTGGTAAGATTTGTCTCACAGTTTTTTCTCTCTTTCTTCTTGGCGCAGAAACATCATCTACCATCTTTACCCAGTTTTTGCTCCATGGTTTGCAACTCATCAAAGGCACCATCAAGAACGTAGCATATGATACGGAGAGACCTGGTAAGGAATGAAAGAGAGCGAGAAAAATGCGCTTGCCATTAACTTTTTTTTTTTTTTTTTTTTTTTCCATATGACGCTCGAAATTAGATTTTGATAACCTGGCCATCACGGACGAAGAAAAGGCATTGGCAGCTGAAGGCCGACGTATCATTCGTGAAGGTGTGGTGACCAGCAGCTTTGTTCATACCTGTGCTGAAACCTTGGTGTCGAAGTATATGTTGCTCACCCCATCAGACTTGGAGCAATGGGAAGAAGACCCTGAAGAATGGGCCAATGCGGTTGATGCTGAAAACTGGGAGTTTGAATTACGTGCAAGTGTTGATCTGCTCATCCATCACAGCAGAAAGGCTCACCTTTTTTTTCCCCCTCTGTTTTAGCCCTGTGCCGAAGCCACCTTTATGAATCTGCTTGCCCAGCACCGCGATCAACTGACACCCATTATTTTGAATCTGGTGGACCAAGTGGGCGTGACCGACTTTCAAAGCATCCTCTTCCGTGATGCAATCTACGATGCCGTTGGTCTCGGCGTTCACTCTCTCTATGGCCGTCTGGACTTTGAAAGTTTTGTAGCCAACCGCTTAATGAGCGAAGCTGCGAACAAGGACCCAATGTAGGAAGGCCGTCGAGAGATAAAAAAAAAAAAAGAGAATCTACTAATCTTTTACAACTCTTTTGGGCGGTGTAGCTACAAGATTCTGCGGCGTCGGATTGCTTGGGTGTTGGGCCGTTGGGTGACCGAAAGCATCAGTGCCGAGTGCCGCACAGCCATCTACGAAATCCTTTTGCAGCTGATGGTGAAGGAAGAAGATCTTGTGGTACGCTTATCAGCTGCGCATAGTTTAAAAATGGCCATCGACGACTGGGATTTCGATATTTCGATCCTGCTTCCTTATTTGGAACCAGCTATGAACTTGCTGATGATCTTGGTGACGGACGTGGAAGAATCAGACTCGGTGATGAAGTTGATTTCTGACCTGAACACTATCATGGACCGTGCTGGAGCTTATGTGAGTCGTTCTTTCTTATCTGGCCTGTCCCCATCTTCTAACCTGTCACCTACTTGCCTCATAGGTGGCCCCCTATGCTCCTAAATTGATGGATTTGTTGACTCCACTATGGCACCGTGCTGGCTCTGAGCCTCTCTTTCAATCGGCATTGGTGGTCACATTTACAAAGATCGCAGCTGTACGCTTGCCGTTGTACAATGACAGCGTTCGACTCATTTTTTTTTTCTCTTGGTAGATTCTCAACGAGCAGTCCAGTCAGCTGTTTTCGTTTTTGGTACCCATGGTTGCTTATTGTTGTAATCGACAGAATGTTAGTCAAAGAGTTATATGTGTTGCAAAGACCTCCTCTGACCAGCTCTTTCTTGTAGGAGGCCCATGTGTATTTACTAGAGGATGCTTTGGATTTATGGTGGACTTTGCTGCAAGGAAGCACCCAACCCGATCCGTCGTTGACGGAGCTGATTCCATTGGCAGTTGATTTGCTGGATTATGACACGGAAAATGTGCGCAAGGTGTTGTGGATCATTGAAAGCTACGTGTTATTGGATAGCTCAGCCGTCATCCAGGTAAAGAAATGAAGGCAGCTTATCTACTTGGTGACTCACTCTTTCATTATGGCCCAGACGTGTGGCGGTTCCCTCTTCCAACACTTGGGTTCCTACATCATGAACGCCAAACCTGAGGTAGCCTCGAACATCACACATACGATTGATCTTGTGCTACAGACGTCCCCTTTGGCCATTTGTGGCGATGCTCTGATTCAATCTGGTTTATTGAATGCCATACTGGAAGCATTTTTGCAAGACAAGGTAAGAAGAAATCGCAAGGGAAAGGGAGACTCACCTCACCAACATTTTGCTATTCAAGAACTACGCATATGCCAACATGTGGTACATGAGCATTTTTGCTAGATTATCGCTTCAAGATGCCAGCTTTGTACTCAAGTTTATCCAGGCTGCGGGCAATCAAACGAATCCACCTATCGCCAACTTTTTTGGCGACGTTGTGGAACGATGGATCGACAAGGTACACATTACACAAGGAGAGAGTTTGTGGTGATGTGTTGACACTTTTTGCTTAGTTTGATAATATCGGCCATCCCAGGCAACGCAAGTTGGCTTGTCTTGCCTTGACGCATCTATTACAATTACAAGACCCAGCGATGATTGACCATATCAACGGGATTATGAATATCTGGGCAGATGTAGGCACCGAGATGAAGGAGTCTGATGGCGAAAGGTAAACAAGCAAAAGCCAAAGAAGGTCGCTCATTTTATTTTTAGTATCATGTACAGCGAAGCAGATCTGGAAGATGATATTGCTCAACTAGAGGAATCACCAGAGAAGGTACGCAAATCCCATTTGTTGCAACAAGACCCCGTGTATACCAGCAATCTACTTTTAACTATTCAAAAAACCATGGTCACGTTTGGTGGCGTCTCATTCTTTAGCGATAAAGTCGACTCTGTTCTTTTAGATCAAGTCAACCGTTTGTTGACTCATTAATTTCTTTTCTCGCTTCCTTGATCGTGAACTTTAAAATAAAAAAATCATGCAGAACAAGGCTTTCCAAATCCTGGCTCCAAAAAAGCATCAAAAATGACTCACCGCCAGATTTGAATTTTTTTTTTTTTTTCTGGCTTGCTTGACAGTAAAAAAAGGGCGCATTTTTTTTCTTGTCTCACCTCTTTTTTTTTTTTTGTATTGCTCCATAAAAAAAAAAGAAAAATGCCTGGTTTATATATGCTCGATTATGGCGCAGGAAATGTCCGTAGCTTGATCAATGCGGTCAACCATCTTGGTTACGATATCCAATACGTGAAGGAGCCTCAAGATATACTGAAAGCTGATGTAAATTAGACATGGATCGCACAGAACGTCAGACTGATCTACTTTTTTTTTTTCTGTAGCGCTTGATCTTCCCTGGTGTGGGTGCATTTGGTCATGCCATGGAAGCCTTGCATCAAAAGGGTTACGCAGAACCTCTAAAGGAGTACATTGCTTCTGGTCGTCCCTTTATGGGGATCTGTGTTGGCATGCAAACGCTGTTCGAAGGGTCTGAAGAAAGTGACATACCTGGTCTTGGTGTGCTCCCTGGCATCGTAAAGAAGTTCAGCACAGACAACAAAGCAGTGCCTCACATGGGCTGGAATGCCACTCAGCTTTTGAAGGAAACCGATGTCGCCAACTACAGTATCGAACAAGGCTCGGTGTACTACTTTGTTCATTCATTTGCTGTGCCTTATGACGCCACCAAACACCATGGCATTGCTTTGACCACCACACAATACGGCGACGAAATCTTTGTTAGCTCTGCACAACACAACAATGTCTTTGCCACCCAATTCCACCCTGAAAAGAGCGGGTACATGGGCCTCTGCCTGCTCAAGGCTTTCCTGTCTGGTCCTGGTGTCTACACCAATGATCAAGTCAACCGCATCGTCGAGCCCACCCTGCTACCGAAGCATGCTCTGACCAAGCGCATCATTGCCTGTCTCGATGTACGTGCAAACGACCGAGGCGACCTGGTGGTGACCAAGGGTGATCAGTACGACGTGCGTGAAAAGGACGGTGACAATGACGTACGCAACCTCGGCAAACCCGTCGACCTCGCCAAGCGCTATTTTGAAGAGGGTGCCGACGAAGTGACCTTTTTGAATATCACCAGCTTCCGCAACTGCCCACTTGTCGACATGCCGATGCTGGAAGTACTACAACGTACCTCGGAAACCGTGTTTGTACCTTTGACCATCGGCGGCGGCATCCGCGATGTCGTCGATCCTGATGGCACTGTCCACCCTGCCTTTGAAGTCGCTGGCGAATACTTCCGCTCAGGTGCTGACAAGGTATCCATTGGGAGTGATGCTGTCTATGCGGCCGAGAAATACTACGCCCAAGGCAAGGACGGCTCTAGTGCCATCGAAACCATCGCCAGAGCCTATGGTGCTCAGGCCGTCGTCATTTCTGTCGATCCTCGCCGAGTCTATGTCAAAGATCCCAGCGAAACCACCCATCACACCGTCAAGACAAGTGTCCCTGGTCCCAACGGAGAACAGTTCTGCTGGTACCAATGTACGGTCAAGGGCGGAAGAGAAGGTCGCGATTTGGACGTGCGACAGCTTGTTATCGCATGTGAGGCACTTGGTGCAGGCGAGATTTTGCTGAATTGCATGGACCGCGACGGTACCAACTCGGGCTATGAATTGGAGCTGATCAAGGCTGTCAAAGCCGCCGTCAACATTCCTGTGATTGCCTCTAGTGGTGCGGGCAACGTAGGCCATTTCCAAGAAGTCTTTGAAAACACCAACGTTGAAGCTGCTCTTGCTGCCGGCATCTTCCATCGTCAAGAAGTCCCCATCGAAGCCGTCAAGAAACACCTCAAGTCCGTTGATATCCCTGTTCGTGAGCATGTGCCTGCCTTGTAAAAGTGGTTGCTTCAGAATAAACACGATAAGACTTTCTTTCTTTCTTTCTTGTCCCTCGAGGTGATGGGCTGAAAAAGGCAAGGTGTCAACTTGGCAATGGCATTGTAGAACTCTAATGAGCATCAGACTTTTGTTTTTGTGCCACGTTGATTGTCCAGGAACCGAGATGTTCAATTTTTCATTTTAACACCATGGCGCTTCGAAATCTCGAAAGGTACGTCGTGGCGACTTTTTGCACAAACCTTGAGTGTTTATTCCATCATGATCGTGACTGTTGCTGTAGCCTTTGCTATTCACAGTATCGGCCAAGGAGCAGTCCTTTCAGTTCTGTCAAGGGGTGGGTAAGGAGGGCGTGTCTTCGTCTTGCGCATGTTTTGGAAGAACTTTGTCTTATTCTCGACAATTTACACGAACGAATGAACTCGTTTGAAACGAATGGTATACTTTCACGGACAATAGACAAGACGCAAAAATAAGTATAACAGAAAAAAAAAAAAAGGCATGCTTGTGACACTGCAAAGGAAATTGAAAGAAAATTGTGGAGAATGAAAAAAGCAAAAAGGCACGTTCTTCTTTTCTTCCCTCTCTCTCTATTTTTTATTGTTTTACCCAAGATTTGCATGTTATCGTAAGTGCTCTCCTTTTCTTTCTTCTCATTTTCTAGTGTCTGACTGTTTTACCGTTTTCTCTCATTCTAGCAAACACAACAAGCGATGATTAATGAGGATAACAAATCAGGTTCAGCTCGCGATTCTCTCAGAGTACGTGAAAGGAAACGGTCTGGACCAAACACAACTTAAAATTATATTTTTTTTTTACTAGAGCAATGCTGATATGAATCGACTGTCCTCACAAAATGGTGCCCGTAAAAGTCAACTGCTACTGGCCAATGATCTTGCCCAAGGTTTATTGCAAGAGGTCCGCCGACTGCAAGCTGCCCTACAGGAAAAGGAACAATCCCTACGGGAAATGCAAGTCTTGATGAGCGATCTTGAAAAAGAAAAGGAAACAACATTGAAACACATTCGTCAACGAGATTCCAACGAAGGTAGCAACTGGCAAAAAAAAAAAAAAGAAAAAAAAATAAAAACAAATAAAGCAAAGAATCCTACTCACCACACCCCCCTTTACTTTAGAGAAGCTCAAGGGAGAAAATTGGGACCTCGAAGTGTCAAATCAAGATTTACAAACCAATCTGAATCACGTGAACCAAACACTGGACAAGCTACACTTAGAACACAGCAGGCTAATCAAGCAACTGGATGATACAGCGGAGCAGCTGGAGATCTTGCGCGCCGAGCATGAAAAAGTCAAATCTTCGATGGATGCAATGAAGGTGCGCCACGAACACGACCAGCAGGCACACCGGCGAAACCAAGGCTCGCTTCATCGTGAAATTGTGCAACTGAAAAAAAACCTGGACGATCTACAGGTGGAACTCAAGATTGCCCGCGCTAAGCTCGCCATCAAGACAACCGTCGATAATCATCACCAGCAGTTGCCTGCGCCATCGGCTGGTCCCACCGACAACGGCCCAATGATTGAGTCTACCGAGGACTTGCACGATCATGAGCTGACCTTGGAAACCGTCCCTCGTTTATCCCCCATGGGCAGCGCCACCAACCTAGCCACCACGGAAGCACCCTCGGCGTCCTCTCAGCAATTCGAAGTCGACACTTTGAAACAGTCCCTCGCACATGCCCATCGTATGGTTTCCCAGCTTCGATCCAACGTTCACAAGGAAAAGACAGAGCGCCTGGAGTTGAAGAAATTGTTGAACGAGGCACAGGAAACCATCGAGATGCTGGAGCATGACAATTTAGATCCACACTACCAACAAGCATCAACTTCAACCGGTGGCAAAGGGTCATTGAAAAAACCAGTGTCTCGTCCCAATAAGGTGCTCGTAGCCAAATCAAGAGCTGGCGCACCAGCCAAAACGAAAGCGGTTGCTGCGTCACTGGATCATGATCAGGTGGATGACATCGCGGAAGATTGTTTGGACGATCGTCCTGCAGACCCCCCTCTTGACGAGCAGGGTCCCGGCCCTGTCGATATGGAGGACCCAGCAAACTTTGGCATGTCGCTTGAACAGGAGCTGCTGGGTGGCCATGCTCTGTCTTTGGATTTGGAATTGCAGCAATCGGGTCCCGTAAAGTCCCTCTCCGATGAACTTGCCTTCTTCCAACCCAAAGAAGACAAACCTGTCTATCACGACCGCGGCGTCAACACTGACGAGTTTCTGCTTTCAACCTTTCAAGCCAGCATGTCTCTTCCTGCACTGCAAGATGCTGCTGGCAGTCCTTCACTGGAGGTCATACATGCCAGTGTCGATGCTTCTTCAGAGCCTTATCTGCAATATCCCACGGCGTCCGCTGTTCAGCATACTCAAATCAGCACCGGCGTTTCGACGGATTCAGCCAGCGCGCCTTCCATTATTCAAGATCCGATGACGACCGTGCCTGTGAAGGAGCGCTCTTTGTACACCATCTCCGAGGACATGGTCACAACCCCTGCGCTCAGTGCTCCTGCTAGGAGCTGCCATTCCCTTGACGCCGTACACGACGACGTGAGGGATGCAGCCTCGCCCACGTATGAACCAGCGTCATCTCCTGCTACCACCTTATCCTCACCAGCCACCGCATCCTCCAGCACTCCATCACTTGCTAGCCCATCCCCAGTTACACCATCCCTTACTAGTTCCCCTATTTCTAGTATGTCCGCCACAAGTGCACCCGTTGCCAGTCTTTCAGCGATCAGCCCGGCCGCTCTAGCCTCATCTTTAACAGAAGCTACATCAAACGATGTAGTCAAAGGGGATCACCATGCACGTCTCAGCACCAGCAAGCCCGCACCAACGGCCATCGAGGCGCCTGGACTTGTTCCTTCGGCTACAGCTTCTGACCCGCGCGCCGACCTACTAATCTCGACACTGCCAAACAGTGGCACAACCTGGACCACTGCCGCTTCACAAAACAGAAACGACGATACATTTACGCAAACCCCTGCTCAACTGCCGATGGCCACTGCTGATGTGATGACGGAAGAGTTTACGGAGGATGGTAGCATTGCCCAACAATTGGCTAGTATGGTGACCAAGGAAGAAGCACTTGCTTGGGTGAAAGCTGGTATTGCAGAAGCTTTGGCCAACGAACGAAAAGAAGCAGCTGCCCGTCGACGCCGCTCCGAAAGTTTCTACGTGACCAAAGCCGAGGCTGAATCCATGGCTCGTCAACGTGTTGAAGAAGCTCTAGTGAAAGCCAAGGAACAGCAAGACACCAGAACCTCCTATGAGCGCCGCCCCTCTGCGTCCTCTGTTACCTCAGCCTTTGTTGCGACCACACCTTCACCGCTTCGCGTCAATGCCACAATCGAGCCTACGCCTTCCAAAACGGAGCCTGTCCCAGCCCATGCCGATCCACAGCAGTTGATGCATGAACCATCTGCATCCGCCGAGCAGCCTCTGCCGCCGGCATCTTACGAGCAGCACCCCATTCAGCATCCCTCTCACCACATACGCATGACTGGCTCTCCCGTCCAGCGTACCTTGTCACAGCTCACTGGTTATCGCCCCAAGCCTGTGCCTACTGTCGTTTCCCAGGCCAGTCATACCTCTTCATCATCACCTTCTCCATTGCCGCTGCCATTACCGCCAATGCCCACTAGCACTTCTGTCTCCGCAACGATACCAGTACTGCCACAGCCTTCGACCTCCACTGCTTCCACGTCTTCCACCAACTCCAAGTCTTCCATGTCCTCATCTGCTTCAGTCTCTCGTCTGGGTATTCTCTCCGGCCTGGTCAAGCTGCAACCATCGACCTCAACTCCTACCAAACCCACACAGCGATCCTTACGCATCTCCACCTCCAACTCCTCACTGCGCCTTTCACGAAAGAACTCGACTTCCAAACACCATCCCCAGCCCGACGGCACACCCGTACCATCAACGCTGCAGCGCCAACGCTCCTTGATGGATCGCATGCCTTCCACCACCTCGGCTGCCTCCGCCTCCCTGCTAAGACAAAAGGCATCCTTCGGCAACATCAAGATCACCGAGCAGTCTGCTTATGCACGCACATTTGTCCTGCCGACGTCTTCCACCTCTACCTCCATGACATCGCACTTGGATGGCCTCCAACGTGAACGCAGCTTGAGTCAGTCATCGCGTGTGCTTGGCCTGTCAAAGCTAGCGGAGGTCGACAACCCCAGCAACAACATAGACTTGATCATGGCGCTCACGCAAACGATGATTGGTGAATGGGTCTGGAAACACACTCGTCGACAGCTAGGAGGCGGCATCTCGGAAAACAAACACAAACGTTTCTTCTGGGTCCATCCCTATACAAGAACACTGTATTGGAGCGCGACTGAACCCGGCGTTGATTCCGACGAAACACCATCCAAGCGAGGTAAGTCTCCATTAAAATGAGCAATGTGTGCTCATGCTTATCTTTCTTGTTTTGATAGCCTTCATTGAAAGTGTCAAAGCAATTCCCAACAAGGACCGATCGAATCAAGCCAGTCCGTTTAGCATACTGATCAAGACAACAAGACGTGAACTTAGACTGACCGCTACCAGCTTGGAGCGTCATGAACTTTGGCTAGCCGTAAGCACTTGTCTTTTTGATTTGAGTGTCTCTGACCTTGTGTTTATTTCAATAGGCATTGACCTACTTGCTTCTTCCTACGGAGGATGAAATTATGGAATCAGCTACGGCAAAGAGTCTTCCTGTCCAGCCTGGAGCGAGCAAGAGCGACGGCAGTCCTACCCGATTGGATTCGGCCAGCACGATCACGTCAAGTACGGAGATCCCATCGCCAGACCCTATGGAATGCAAAGCCTCCGCCGACATGGATGACCACCATCATGATCTTGACTTGGACGAAAATGACTCGGATGATTCCGAGCTGCTGAACGTGCGCAAATGTTGCAATGAGCATGACATTGGCTCTTTGGCTACAGCCTAGATCTTTTTTTTTTATTTTTGTCCCGCATTCCCTTCTCACCTCCTTTATCTCCGCTTGGTACAGTATTAAAAAAAGGCTTTCATCATGAATAACCTGTGTCTGAACGGCATTGACCGCTCGTATGGCAGTGCTGGATGCGAACGGCTTTTTGATGATGAAAAAAATTCATGCACGGCTGGCCAATGAAATCCACCAGACTGCAACCAATAGCCAGCAAAGAGTTCCTGTGTGGCTTTGCTCTGGAAAGAGGAAAGAAAAAAAAAAGGGCGGCGGCGGCCTTTGAAAGGAGTCGATAAAAAAAAAAAAAAACTTCGCTTGCTTTTTTCTTCAATTTTTTGCTACATCGATTATGGCTTCACTGGCATCATTCAAAGCACCAAGCGTGGTTAGTAAAAAGACACAGAAGAAACAAAAGCAACATGAAGACGACGATGTGATGATCGATCCTGAATCACTGCCCAACCAGCCTGTGGCTAATGAAGACGACATTGCCATGGAAGAAGACACCGACAAACCCAATTTTGCACCTGCCGGTGTCGATCAAACAGTAAGCTGCCATTACCTATAAGCAGGAAAGCAAGCTCTTTCTGAATCCTCATTTATCTGATTCGATCGATCTCACCCTTCTGCCTGTTATAATGTAGTCTGTGACCAAGGGCTATCGACGCATTCCCATCCCTCATCATCGCATGTCTCCTCTCAAGCGTAGCTGGATGGAGATCTATTCCCCTTTGGTTGAACACATGAAACTGCAAGTGCGCATGAATGTCAAGAGCAGAACAGTCGAACTTCGTGTAAGTTTTTTTTTTTTTTTTTTTTTTTCAAAAAGTCTAGGTACCAGATTGTTCACCGCTTTTTTTTTTTTTTTGTTGGACAGACAAGCAAGGATACCGACGACACCGGTGCTTTGCAAAAGGGGGCCGATTTTGTACGAGCCTTTGCTCTGGGTTTTGAAGTGGCAGATGCTATGGCCTTGTTGCGATTGGACGATATCTTCTTGGACTCGTTTGAAATCAAAGACGTCAAGACGTTGCATGGTGATCACTTGGCTCGAGCCATTGGTCGTATTGCTGGTCGTGATGGCAAAACCAAGTTTACGATTGAAAATGCTAGCAAGACGCGTATTGTTCTCGCCGATACGTAAGTCCTCTCCAGCAGCTTGTAGTTAGGCTGTACCAACCCTTTTTTTTTTTTTTTTTTTTTTTTTTTTAGCAAAATCCACATCCTTGGCTCCTTCCAAAACATCAAAATTGCTCGTGATGCGGTGGTTAGTTTGATTTTAGGTAGCCCTCCTGGCAAGGTGTATGCCACGTTGCGAACCATTTCATCTCGTATGAAGGAACGATTCTAGATCCCATCCCATCTCTCTTTTTGTATTTCCACTTTTTTTATTTTTTCATACAGCGCACTACCAATTCATTTTCCCCCTCGTCATTCCACCTCGGTCAACTTTCATGAGTGTTTATTTTTTTCTTCTTCTATGCATGCAAAGCAATAAATTTGTGTTTTTTTATTTCACTCATTTCTTTTCCCCCCCTTTGGACGATCCATTCAACCTAGACAAGTCGTGTTTACTCAGCGTCAAGGTTGCTCCTTTCAAACGACCCACGCCAGTGGTGACACCAGGGTCTCGCTTGCGTTCTTTTTTCTTGGTGTCGACATAAAGATGACGCAGCGATTTATCGTACAAGCCCATGTCCTTTGCTTCTTGTAGCTTCTTGTATTGTCGTTCCTTCTTCTTACTGGCCATGCCCAGATGCATATCCAGCGACCTCTTTTCTTTCTTGGCGCCCTGGGTGTATAAAAAGATGAGTACGCGTCTCCCAGTTTAGCAGCTGGATTTACCTTCATGCCCAGCTCTTCCATCTTGCCAAACATATGCTTTCGGCGCTCCTTGCCAGACATCTCATCCACCTCTGCAGACAAGCAAGGACATGGTAAGCCACTTTAGTCAATCCCACCCATCTGTCCTAGTTGCTTACGGTATTCTTCCAGTAGCCTTGAGGTCGCCAGCAGCTGCTGCAGTTCCTTGTCCTTGCGCAGGTTTTCGCTAAGGTAGAAAGTGTCAGGCGTGCCGAGCGTATACGCATCTAGCGTCTCATTTTTGCTTCTCTAGCACAAACTTACTTTTCATTTTCATCATTGTCATTGCTGTCAGCTTCTACATTATCTGAGGGTATATCTTCAATGTTGGCCTTTCCTGCCTAAGAAAACATAAGAGAGAGGTCACACGTTGGGTATGGCTGCTGGTCGGTCGGTCTCTGGCTGTGGTTTTACCAAAAATGCCTTTTTCGCAGCTTTGCTTTCCATAGTGGGCCGCTTGGTCAGTGCTGACCCATCAAAGACAATCACTTGGGGCTCACCAGCTGTAAAACAGAAGCAAGGTTGGAGGATGAGAATGGGGTGATGATCTCACTCGCTCGCCCGTGCATGATTGCATAGTCGTTTTCCGTGCGCATTGCTTTACCTTTCGTCACTTTGGGTGTGGATCGCTCATGTTTTGAGGTCGAAGCATTTACGGATTTTGCTTTTTTGGTCGTTTTTCCAGCAGGATCACTATTGTAAAAGTTGATCAGTATAAAGGTTCAGGGTGTCCACAGCATTTTTTTTTTTTGTCAATCACAAATACCTTGCGGCTTGACGCTTCTTTGTTACAGCCAAGTTTTTTTTCACCAATGAGTTTCCGGCTGTATTGGACTTGACATTGGCAATAAGACTTGCTAAAGACGACATGATCACAACTGCCTTTGTTGGAAAGATTTGCGAAACAGAAAAATGAAAAAAGAGACTGAAGAAAGAGCGTGGCTGGGATTTTTTTGAAAGTCAGTCGGCGAATGTACAGTGACCGGACAAAAAAAAGTACCCCTTTTCCTTTTCCGTCACACCTTGCATAAATCTTCAGAGTTAATAAATACAACCTTTCTTGAAGACCAATCGATCGATCCTGCTGGAAATTTCGTATATGATTCAGTTACGGATATTTATTCCTTAGTAAAAAAATCTTTGTCATTGTGCTTATGAAAAAAAATTGAAGTTGAGATCAATAGCGAGTAGGTCCGCCACGATTGCAAATAACAGCTTGCATTCTCAACCTCATGCTGGAGATGTATTTATTGAAGTCGTCCTCAGTAAACTCGTTCCACACCTCCTGGAGAACCTTCCGGAACTCAGGAAGCTTCATCCCTTCATGAAATCTAAGATTGACGCGAAGCTTCATAATACCCCACAAATTCTCGATCGGGTTGAGATCTGGCGACTGCGCCGGCCAGTCCAATTTAACGATCCCTCGCTTTTGACGCCAAGCCTTGGTGAGGTTGCTCCTGTGGATGGGAGCCCCATCTTCCATCAATACGAAATCGTTGCCATGGGCTTCCATAAAGGTCGTAAGAGGTCCGTTGTAGACCTGTTTAAGGTAGTCCTTGGATGTGCTACAAGTCTTGCGGTCGTTGGCACCCTCCTTCTCGAAAAAGACAAGCTCTGTCTTCTGTCCATGCATGATGCCTCCCCACACCATCTGGGAGGTACGTCCGCTCTTAAAAGTGGGCTGCAGGATATCGGGGTGGTCGCCTTCATTATCTTTTCTCCATACGCGAACCCTGCGGGAATTCTTTCCAATTTCAAACGTAGATTCATCGGACCATAATACCTTCTTCCATTGTTCTTGCGTCCAGTGAAGATGTTTTCTAGCGAAAGAGACTCGTGCTTTACGCTGTTGTTTGTTTATAAACGGTTTTTTCTTGGCAACTCTCGAATGGATGCCCATTGCATGTAGGTGACGTCGAAGTGTACGGTTGCTCACTTTAATAGCAAGCATTAGTCGTAATTGATCTAATGTAGCTCGTCTGTGCTTTCTTGCCAAACGTCCCAAACTACTCAAGTCATACTTCGAAAGCTTTCTTGGGCGACCAGATCCTTTCATCCGTTCGAATAATCCGCGTTCATTGTACTTCTTTATCGTGAGCCTAATCGTTCTACGTGTAACATGAAATTGGCGGCTAAGTGATGTCGTAGAGATCCCTCGGTAATGCAATGCAACCACTTGAGCCTTATCCTCAACTTTCAGAACCATTCGAAGCGAAAAAAAAAACATTCCCCGCACTCTCAGGGTACGAAATCACTGCGCTCTTATTGGACGAATTGCCCAGTGAAATTCGTCCAATAAGAGCGCAGTGATTTCGTACCCTGAGAGTGCGGGGAATGTTTTTTTTTTCGCTTCGAATGGTTCTGAAAGTTGAGGATAAGGCTCAAGTGGTTGCATTGCATTACCGAGGGATCTCTACGACATCACTTAGCCGCCAATTTCATGTTACACGTAGAACGATTAGGCTCACGATAAAGAAGTACAATGAACGCGGATTATTCGAACGGATGAAAGGATCTGGTCGCCCAAGAAAGCTTTCGAAGTATGACTTGAGTAGTTTGGGACGTTTGGCAAGAAAGCACAGACGAGCTACATTAGATCAATTACGACTAATGCTTGCTATTAAAGTGAGCAACCGTACACTTCGACGTCACCTACATGCAATGGGCATCCATTCGAGAGTTGCCAAGAAAAAACCGTTTATAAACAAACAACAGCGTAAAGCACGAGTCTCTTTCGCTAGAAAACATCTTCACTGGACGCAAGAACAATGGAAGAAGGTATTATGGTCCGATGAATCTACGTTTGAAATTGGAAAGAATTCCCGCAGGGTTCGCGTATGGAGAAAAGATAATGAAGGCGACCACCCCGATATCCTGCAGCCCACTTTTAAGAGCGGACGTACCTCCCAGATGGTGTGGGGAGGCATCATGCATGGACAGAAGACAGAGCTTGTCTTTTTCGAGAAGGAGGGTGCCAACGACCGCAAGACTTGTAGCACATCCAAGGACTACCTTAAACAGGTCTACAACGGACCTCTTACGACCTTTATGGAAGCCCATGGCAACGATTTCGTATTGATGGAAGATGGGGCTCCCATCCACAGGAGCAACCTCACCAAGGCTTGGCGTCAAAAGCGAGGGATCGTTAAATTGGACTGGCCGGCGCAGTCGCCAGATCTCAACCCGATCGAGAATTTGTGGGGTATTATGAAGCTTCGCGTCAATCTTAGATTTCATGAAGGGATGAAGCTTCCTGAGTTCCGGAAGGTTCTCCAGGAGGTGTGGAACGAGTTTACTGAGGACGACTTCAATAAATACATCTCCAGCATGAGGTTGAGAATGCAAGCTGTTATTTGCAATCGTGGCGGACCTACTCGCTATTGATCTCAACTTCAATTTTTTTTCATAAGCACAATGACAAAGATTTTTTTACTAAGGAATAAATATCCGTAACTGAATCATATACGAAATTTCCAGCAGGATCGATCGATTGGTCTTCAAGAAAGGTTGTATTTATTAACTCTGAAGATTTATGCAAGGTGTGACGGAAAAGGAAAAGGGGTACTTTTTTTTGTCCGGTCACTGTACTGAAAAATGATTCTTTTTATTTTACAATTAGTTGTGAGTACGAAGATAAAAAATAAAGGTGAGAGAAGAAAGACAGTAGAGTGAAAGGTATAGAAAAACGAGGAGCCAAATCTGGTCGATTACAAATGCTCGAGATCCAAGTCGTTGATGTTGCCGAGGGCCAGTTCTTGTTCAAGTTCTTGGAAGAGGGCTTCATCTTCGTCAGTGACAATCGGAGATCGAGTTGGGAGAGGGGTTTGCTTTTCAGGGAGACTCTCAGGTGTGGGCTGATCGACTGCAGCTACAAGCAATTTATCCAACTGACCTTGTTCCACATGTTCTTGGACGTCGGCCATTTGCTAAGTGAAAAGACAAGACGTCAGATTTGCTAACAAACAACCAACCGATCTTTTTTTTCATCCATGTCTCTTACACCTCGATATTCGCCACCAACAAACAATTGAGGCAAGTCCATGATGCGACCATTGGGAGAAACTTGTTGGTTGCAGCGCTTCATGTGTTGTAGAACAGCATCGCTGGAGGCAACATCCAACAATTCATGAGCAATATCCTTGCTCTTGAGTAATTGCACCAATTCTTCCTGATTCTTCTTGACCTATCAGGAGCAGAAGAAAGGTGGAGTCAGATACCATTTCTCTCTCTCTCGTTAGGCTTACGGTGGGGTTGCCACTGACGGAGGAGACGTAGATTTGCACCAGGGATTTATCAGCAGGGAGAACCGAGCCGGTGGTGGATTTGGTGATACGAGGGCCAGGAGTCTTGCGCAAGATGGAAAGGGGTTGGGGAGCTGGCCAAGAGACGGCTTGGACAGGCAAGTAACGAGTGGAGATGGCGCCTTGGTTGGCTCCAAACGACTTGAGCTCGTGCACGTGGGTTTGTTCTAATTTGGACAGAGCTGATTGATGGGATTGCTGCATGTCTTGCAGTTCGGCGGCGTGGTCGTGTTCGGTTTGTTCAAAGGCGTTCAGGACTTTTTCCAACTCGGTCTCGAGGTATTCTTGTTGCTGCTTTGACAGGTCACCGGTGTTGCCTTGAGCTTTGAGCTGTTCCATCTGATCGTGCAACTCCAGGATATCCTGCTGATGCTGCAGTTTCAAAGATTGCGTGTCGAGGGCTTGTTTGCTCTTAAGATCCAGCAAGCTGCTGTTGTGGCTTTCTTGCAGTTGGGTCAGGGCGGCTTCCTTTTCCTTCAGAAGGGCTTCTTTCTCGGCCAGGGCTGTTTCATGTTCGCGGATGCTGGCTTCGTGGTCTTTCTTTTGTTGATCCAGCTGTTGTTGCAGCTTTTCCAGGGCTTCGTCGGTTTGGGTCGACTCGGTGTCCTTGATCTGTTGTCGCAATGAGTCCAACTCCTGTTCACGTACAGCCAACTGAGTCACAGCATCTTCATTCTATACCGGAAAAAAAACGTAAGAAATGAAACGGTCAAAAACCGCTCCATTTTTTTTTTTTTTTGCCCATGTTATACCTCGATCTTGAGCTTGTCCAATTGATCATTGACGAGCTGGAGAGCATCTTGTTTTTCTTGATCAACTTTTTGACGTTCCTCATTCAATGCCAATTCGCGTTCGGCCAACTGCTGTTCCAGTTCAGCCATTTTACGCTCACGCTCCAAACGATCCTGCTCGTCCTGTTTCTCGGCATTCTTGCGTTCGACTTCAAGGGCTAGTTCGCGTTCGGCCAGCTGTTTCTCCTTTTCTTCCAATTCAGCCAGCTTGTTGGTGGAGTCATCAATGACAATGTTTGGAACCGATTGGGCTTGTTCCAGTTTTTGCTGCAGGTGGAGGATCTCCTGTTCCCTTTTCTTCAGGGTCTCTTCCTTATCCAATAGGGCTTGGGTGTGCTGGATATCGGTCAGGGTGTTGGATTGGGAGATAGGAGGGGTTGGTTGATCGTACATGCCAGCAGGTGGTAAGCCAGGCGTCGAGGGAGGCGACATATTTGCTAATTGTTGGCGTAATTGGTCCAATTCAGCCTTCTGTTGGACAATCAGGCTTTCGTTTTCTTGGTTCTTTTTTTAAAAAAAAAAAAAAGAATGTGGGTGCTCGTGTTGGAGCATATTTTGTTGCTTACCTTGACTTTGAGCTGATCAAAATCAGCTCGCATTTGCGCCACAGGGGATTTCTTGGACGAGTTGACCGACACCATACTGGGGGTTCTGGAGCGGGCAGCTCCAGCATGAGGTGAAGCAGCCGTCGAACGAGCATGGGGTGAGGCAGGGCGGCGGGGCAGAGGAGAAGCTGAGTGCTGACTGTTCAATGACGCACGAGATGACTGGCGATGTTGGGTCATGGTGGCGGAGGAGGTACGAGGTGAGAGAGGGGGTTGCTTAGCAGGTGTTTTCAAGTTGCCACTGCCACGTTTCTTGGAGGCCATGCCTCGACCAGTAGGAACATCATCAGGGCTGAGATGAGTTGTTTTCTTTTCTTTCTTTCTTGGGCCAAGACACACCATTAAAATAAGCTGCCAACAGTAATAGAAAAAGAATAAAGAAAAAAAAACAAAGAAAAAAAAAAAGAAATTAATAAAGAGAGAAAAGCAGAGAAATCTACCTTTTTGAACATGATGCAGGTGTCCATTTTAGGACTGGACAAACAAAACGGGAAATCAGCAAGTCCTTTTTCTACACTTGCCAAAAACACCACAAAACGTGTCTTGGAGAACTATTAAGAACCAACCCCCATTTAAAATTCACAGTGTTGATTAAAAATACAACTTTTTTTTTATTTTTTTTTTTACTGTGCTCATGAAACACTTTTCGAATTACCGTCCCTGATTTTGGTATATGGTGCTCTGACAAAATAATTACATCGTTCTCCTTTGGCCAGCACTCCGACTTCCTACGTCTTTGTTGGAACATCATACACCATTCATGGCACACGCATTCCATGGATAAACCAGGTATCGTTAACTCATGAATTGCGATTATATACTAGCTTCATAGTCAAAAACCATCAGGACGTAATTAAAAAGAACACGAAGAACCAAAAATGCTCGAGATCATTCCGCAAGCTGTGATTAAACGTTTATAGCACCGCAGCCAGCCATAAAGCCAGATGCGCTAATAGCTAAATGCACTAAATCGTTAGGAAAAATCATTTGTTCGCTTTGCTTCATACAACTACGTTCAAGGCCATGCACAATAAACCACTGTGCATATATAGCAAAGTTGATGTCATTGACAGAAAGTTATGGATGTAACAAACGCAGCGACAAATAGGCCATTAGCCCACGCCATCCAGCCACTCCTGTCATTTTGAAGTGCTACCATCATCTGCTCTGTAAGATGCTTTTCGTTCTTTTATCCGTACATTTTCCAGGATCTAACAATAAGCCCTGATTGGCAACTGAGTTTTTTTTGCTGAAATGGAATGAGTCAGGCCTCCTGGGGCGCTCCAAGCCATCCAACTTTTTTTTTTCCCTTTTTTTTTTTGACGTGCGACACTTCTTTTTCACAAGCATGCCTACCGTCAACATCGATAAACAGAGACTCTTTGAAGCTCTCGAAAGAGATTACAGCAAGTAGAATAAATAGTTAAACCACCAACACGCTCATTTTTTATTTTTTTTTTTTTTTAAAAAAAATAGCTACCGAAGAATTCAATGAGCTCTGCTTCCGTTTCGGTATTGAGCTGGAAGAAGATGTAAACACATTTCTACCACTTTTTATGAACTCTCTGACCAACATTTATTATACTCGACTAGTCTTCTGAAGATACCTCTGCCAATGCCCCTGAGCGACCCGTTTTAAAGATCGATGTGCCTGCCAACAGGTAAGAAGACACAAAAAAAAGTAGCGGATGATCTCATTCGACGGCACTCTCGATAGATATGATTTGCTGTGTGAAGAAGGCATGGCTGCTGCCCTTCGTGTTTTCGAAGGCAAGGCCAAACCTCCTGTCTATCGAGTCGTTCCTCCTGCCGATGGCAAGTTGCAGCAGTTGATTGTTAAACCCGAGGTCGGTTTTATTGTTCTCGGCACGAACGCCCAAGACAAGACCTTGCTGACCTGGTTTTTCTTTATAGACTGCTCAAATCCGTCCCTTTGTGGTCGGTGCTATTTTGCGAGGTGTCAATTTCAACGAAGCTCGCTACAACAGCTTCATTGATTTGCAAGATAAGCTTCACAATAACATCTGTCGAAAGCGCACCCTGGCCTCCATGGGCACCCACGATTTGGATACCATTCAGGGCCCCTTTACCTACGAGGCCCTTGCTCCTGAACTCATCAAATTCACCCCCCTCAACCAAACAAAGGAAATGGACGGTCGCGAATTGATGGAATTCTATGATGTAAGTGTCAAAGCGTCAACCAGCATCTTTTTTTTTTGTGTGTGCGTTGGTGACATCTAACGTGTCATCATTTTCTTCCTACTATAGGCTGATCGTAACTTGGGTAAATTCTTGCACATCATCCGCGATTCACCAGTGTATCCTGTCATCTACGATGCCAACCGCACCGTTTGCTCGCTGCCTCCCATCATCAACTCGGATCACTCCAAAATCCAACTTACCACCAAGAATGTCTTTATCGAAATCACCGCCACCGATGAGCACAAGGTCAACACCGTCCTTAACACATTGGTTGCCATGTTCTCAAGATACTGCGACGAACCCTTCACGTAGGTTACTACCCACATGGGAGAGACACCCATGTTTAACGACTTTTTCTAAACTTTGTAGTATCGAGCCAGTCGAAGTGGTGTATCCTGACGGTACTGTCAAGGTGACCCCTAACTTGGATCCTCGTGATGCCAGCGCCAAAGTGGACTATATCAACTCTTGCACTGGATTGGAATTGCAACCCAACGATATTTGTGCCTTGTTGAACAAAATGTGCTTGGACGCCTCGGTCGATACCAAGGATACAAACCAAATCAACGTCAAAGTGCCCGTCACTCGTTGGGACATCTTGCACGCTTGTGATATCATGGAAGACGTGGCTATTTCCTATGGTTACGACAACTTGCCCCGTCAAATGCCCGGCGTAAACACCGTTGCCTCCGCCCTGCCATTGAATAAGATGAGCGATCATGCCCGTCGTGAATTAGCCTTGGCTGGCTTTACCGAAGTTGCTCCTTTGATCTTGGTATGTGGGGCTCAGGCAGAAAAGAGAGGAAGGTGTCATGATGACTCATTTATTTTTTCTAGTGTTCCCATGACGAAAACTTCAAATTCTTGAACCGTGAAGATGACAACAAGACAGCCATCAAATTGGCCAACCCCAAGACGGTTGAGTACCAAGTGGTGCGCACATCGCTGTTACCTGGTGTGTTGAAGACCGTCAGCTGGAACAAGAAGCTGCCATTGCCCATCAAGGTGTTTGAAGTGTCGGATATCGGTCTCAAGGATGAATCGCGGGAACGTCGTGCTCGTAATGAACGCCATGTGTGTGTGACCTATAGCGCAAAGACTTCGGGTTTTGAAATTGTCCATGGCATTTTGGATCGATTGATGACCATGTTCAGCACATCCAAGGTCTCCAAGGACAGCAACGAGCTGGGCTACTGGATCGAAGCTGCCGACCTTCCCACCTTCTTCCCTGGTCGTTCCGCCAACATCTACCTGCGTTACATCGATGCTGCCAACGAACAAAAAGTAGAAAACATTGGTGCCTTTGGCGTCTTGCACCCCTCTGTCCTGGCCAGCTTTGAGCTTCCCTATCCCACCACTGCCTTGGAATTCAACTTGGAGCCTTTTGTATAGATCACTCCTACAACCACCGAAAAGGAAAGAAAAACATTAAATGCGACTGTTGACCATTCTTTCCACCGGCAAGCATTCGATCATTCGTTCAAGACGACGGCCATTGTTCCAGCTGCTTCTGCTCGAGCCATATGCTTCAGGAGGTCCTGGGGATGTCGATTTATTTCTTTTTCCAATTCTGATGATTGAGGAAAGTGAAGGGGGTGACGGCGAGAGGGATATAGGTCAAATGGGGGTGCCTTTGTAGATGAGCTTGATATTATGGACGATTTGGTTTCGGCGGCTAGTTGATGGTAAGGGGGCCGGCAGCAGGTAGAATCGTCTATCCCCAAACTCCCGTACGACATGTTACAAGCAAAACCCGACCCAAAACGCGAGTGATAAAGCGGGTCAGATATCAATTTCAGAAGGATGTCAACTATGTATATATATTTTTTTTTTACTCTCTCAAGTCAGCCTATGCTATTCTTTAGAGCGAGCTCGTCTAATGCGATGGGACTCCTTTGCCGATCAGCGTGATTTTGTCGACACTAAAGTTTCGAGGCGGTTGGCCATCGTAGACGAGCACAAGCTGTGGATGGGCAACGTGTTTTTGGCGTGCATGGTCTGTACATGCTCGATGCATCGACTTGCCGATACGTCGCGAGTAGGGGGCAGGAGTGCGAATGACATTCAGCTTAAGGTTTTTGCTACAAAAAAAAAAAAAAAAATAGATCAGACGCTCATGAAGTCTCGCACCTCTTTTATTCCCTTACCGCTGGCGCAACCAAGTTTGGCATTCGTTCGTTGAGGCATTTTTGAGAGTGAGGTGATACGATGGCCTGGATGAAAGCTGCAAGCCATCAAGGATGACAGACAAGTCATCATGACGTGGAAGGCGCCAGTGAAGGACAATGGCGTCATGTTTAAGTCCACTCAACGCCCTACAATTCAAGAGTTTGATTTCAAAGAGACTAGGAGCAAGATCGAACGCGCTGTTCAAGGCGTTACTGGCAAAACGAACGTTACTCAAGGTCAAGGATTTGAGAGATGATTGATGTTCGGGAGCTGGTCCAGTAGGATTCTGAAGGACGCAGTCATTCAAAGTAAGGGTTTTCAGACGCCGGCACGCCTCTAGCAAGAAGGTGATCGGCCCATGCATATTGGACAGACAGAGCTTCACAAGCTGTTGGCACTGGCCAAGGAAACGGCACATCGGACGAATATCGCGCACCCAGTACAATGACAGTTCCAAGTCATGTATCCATTCATGCCCAAAAGTGCCCAGCTGCCTCAAGGTGCTGGTATAATACCCAGCAATATGCGCTCCTCGACACTGTGTGTAATTGAGATCCAAAGGTACTTGGCCGCGACCTTGGCCTCGGGCTTGGTCAAAGAGCAGGAGCCAAAAGTTGTCGGTCAGCCTCACATTATAAAAGGATAAGACTCGTACAGTGGCAGCATGCTGACGAGCAAAAGTCGTAAAGCAATCATTGATCTCGGTCAGATCCATTTCTCCAGGTTGTGCGGGTCGATGAAAACGGAGGCCAACAGTCAGCAGCTGGCGACCGTATTTTTTGCTAACACATTAAAACGTGAGCGGATCCACCACTGCCTCTTCTCCTTCCTTTCTTACCCTATCAACCAAAGCCAGCCCCAATGATTAAGCCATCCACAATCACTGGAGAGCCGCAGGTGTTTCAGCATGTGGTTTGTCGAGAATGTAAGCTGCTGGTAGTTTTTCAAGGGGTGCATGTATCTGGCCTTCAGTGTAAGAGATTGCAAGCGTGGACAATGTTCATGGAAGAACTCGATGACGTCAGGAGACAGAGGGCCATGTCCCAGATTAAAGGTAACGTCGACCAAGTTGCGAGGCAATATACATGCCAAGTATTGCTTTTCGACGGAGTGTATATGACCAAAGACATTGCCGAGGTCCAGCACAGTTATCTGAGGATGGTGGTTCATGACGGATTGAAGGAGCGCTACGGTCATCAATGCGTGGAAAGGGGGCGAGGTAGAATCTTTGTCAGGGACACGCAGCTCACTGAGGACCTTGTGGTATGGCATACCAATGTCGGTGCTGTCCAAGGCGTCGGCAGAAGGAAACGTGCCACGGAGTTTTTGTTGTTCCAGATTCTGCAGCAAATAGAACAGGTTTGAATGGGTGAACCGCAGCGTTGTGATATAAGGGCATGTCACAGCTAGAAGTTCAAGCAGCTCTAATGTGATTTTGGGAAGGACCATGTCGACAATACGCACAGCATGGCCAAGGGGTCGAGCGTCAGGCGTGACCTTGTTTGCGCAGAGGAGATGATCAGATGTCACAGCGACGCTGCAGTATAAGGATGCAAGGAGAGTGTCATGTAAGCCTCTTGAGGTACAGCATAGTGTCAATATATCGCTTTGTGGTAAATGTGAAGTGATGGATGACAGCAGCTCTACAGGTAATTGTTCAAAAGCTGCCATTGAAAGTCGTTCGTGCGCCTGGTCATAAAATGATGGAGTCTTGGCTGATACGAGAATAAATCAAAAACCGATCTCTTTCCAGGGTGAGAATGCTCGGAATGAGCAGAATACAATTAGAGGTGATGGGAAGGAAAAACCGAAACTGAACACACTTGTCCCCCCCTTTTTTTTTAGAGGCTGAATGGTTCCCGCAGCTTTTTTTTTGCCTTTTGCAGCATTTCCAGAAAAAGGACGAAGTATTGTGCGGCGATTGAATTGGCCATTCAAAATGCTTTTCTTCGTTGAAAAAAGAGCAATGATGTACAGTACTTTTGAGTGACTGGATCGATGTGAAAACTTTTTCAGGTACATGGATGAATGAATGATGACGGTACCGAGAAAATCAAGTCGATTAGTGATGGTTGCCCAGCCAACGTTTGATCACTTTCGATTTGGCACCACCGATTCTCCAGCTAAAAAAAAATGAAAAATTGGCCATTTTCGTCAGGGGACCCCCAGGTAATCTGATCAAAAATCACTGTGCAAAATCGACCCAAGTAGGTTCCCCCAAATTTTTGCATACGAGCATAAAATGACGAGAAATAATTAAATTAACAACTCTCTTAAACAGCAGAAGGAATAGTTAGCTAGCAGGGTGATGACCAATAAATTGCCTGGTGTGCACCAGCCAGGCATCCCAGGTACTGCGCGGAGGCTGGATATGGATTTTGAAAAAAAAAAAAAGCAATGCTGCACAGCACTTTGAGTGATTGGAACAATATGAAAACTTTTCTGGGTCTGCAGATGTATGAATGATGTTGTTGCTGAAAAAATGAGGGCAATTGGTGAGGTTGCCCAGTCAGCTTTTGCCCAGCTTCATCTTGATGCTTTCGGCTCTCCGGCTAACAATCGCCCATGTTTGCCAGGTTATTCCCAGGTGAATTGGTCATAAATCACAATGCCTAATTGCTCAAGTCAGCTCACTCCAAATTTGCATACCAGCACAATATGGTAAGATCATGATTAAAAAATTATAACACTCTCAGGCGGTGGAGAAAAGAGCTAGAGGATAGCAAACATGCAACAAAGAATAATCGCGTGCTTGAAAATAATAGCAGTGCGACGGTGGCTCACCCTCCGAAAATATTTATTCACGCTTAATGAGCAAGTTCCATCCTCCTAATTTTGTCCATGGGCATTTGAAACAGGAAAAGATAAACCTGTTTGTTTCGGAAGATCCTCATCCAAAAACGCTGTCCTATTCTATGACATTTCAGCTGGCTTGAAAGCCGCCTCGCTCTTTTTTAATTTTTTGAACCAGCAGCATATTGGGTAAAGTCTCCTTTTCTTCACTCTTGCACTGTAAACATAGTTGACTAGTGTGCTGCTCAAAAGTATGTACTGTAATTAAATAAGGACCATCAGGGAGATCTCTCAGATCCATTGACCCCACCCCTTGACTTTTAGAATGACACAGGCCAGACCGAAAAGGCTGGCTAGGACAGCGAGGAGTGAAACTCCGACAAAGGATCAACCTAGGGCGGCCAGCAAACCAAAAACGAAGAAAGCATCCAAATCACCTGCTCGCAGCACCTCGGCTTCGCGTGGCACTGCTACTACCCGTCCGAAGCGATCTACCAGTCGTAAACGATCAGCCATCAATGATTCGCCTCGACGAAAATCACCTATCAAACGACGTAGTAAATCCAAGAGTGTGGCCGAGACTGCTCCTTCTTCCTCTGTCAGTAGGGCCCGACGCTACATGGAACGACGCAATCCGAAATCACAACACACAGAGTAGGTATTTTTTTTTTTTTAAAAAAAAGACGCGTGGTTTGAAAGTAAGAGAGAAGCTCACAGTGCTGCTTAGGTATGGCGGCCCACTGGGAGCTACCATCATGCTTGTGGTACTGCCGCTGATAGTGATACTCTTTGCCTGTTGCTGTGACAAAAAGGGATATTACCCTCTGCACCGAGGGTTCAAGTATGCTCGAGGTTTTTTTTACAGCCCAGCTAAAGTGGTTTATCTTCAAGCGGCGCTGACCTACTGGGACATGGGGGCCATGGCCTGGTATGCCGCCTATATTCTCAATTTACTTTGCCTTTCCTTGAATCTGCCGGGGGATAATGTCAAAGGCACCAGATTGCGGGATGGCTCCCGTCTAACCTATTCTTTGAATGGTTTGTCTGAAAAAAAAAAGGGTGAACCAACCTAACCTTCCATTCCTGCTTAGGGCTGTCGGTATTTCAAACCGTCGTGACCTTGGGGATCTTGGTGATCAAGAACCAGGGACTCAAGATCCCTTTATGGGTAGTAGATCATGATGCTCAGCTTGCTATAGCCGCACTGATGTTTTCTTGGGGAGTCAGTCTAACTGCCTATTATTTAAGCTTCGACGAAAATAAGCTCCTCTCCACTGATGGAAACACCGACTGCCCTCTTTACGACGCAAGGCGACAAAGCTCCCTTTTTTTCAAAAGTCATGCTAATCCCATCTTTTTTCTCTCTCTGATCAGTTTACAGTCGGCCGAGAGCTTAACCCACGCATTGGTAACTTCGACGTCAAATTGTTCTCTGTGCTTCGGCCAGGATTGATTGGCTGGTTCATTTTGAACGGCTGCTATCTGTTCAAGCAATATGATAGCCTCGGTTATGTTACCAATAGCATGGTCTTGATCGTCAGTTTCCAAGCTCTCTATATATTGGATGCCTTTTGGCACGAAGAAGCCTTTCTGCATTCGCTCTCTATCACGCACGGTAAATAAGAAAAAAAAAACGACACCAATGCTATTCGTCTATCTCTTTTCACTCTTTCACTTCTTCTTGGTGAATTAGATGGGTTTGGCTTCCTCCTTGCCTTTGGAAGTTATTGCTGGATGCCTTACATGTACAGCTTACAGGCACGTTACTTGTGCGATTTCCCCTTGTCGATACCATTTTGGCACGCGGCCTTGGTGGCTCTGCTGGCCTCGACAGGCTTTTACATTTACCGAGGTGCCAACAAGGAAAAACAAATATTCCACCAGCGCCATGGTCATCTCAACAATCAATGTAAAGAAAATGTTGGCGACTTGGATATAAAGGACTCTTATCATCTTCTGCTCCTGCTTAGCTGTTGAACATTTATCAGGGCCTGATGGCCAACACTTGCTCTTGTCAGGATGGTGGGGCAAGTCACGTCATATGAATTACTTTGGTGATCTTCTGATGGCTTTCTCCTGGTGTTTGGCTTGTGGGTTTGAGTCGCACGTGCCTTATTTCTATTGTGTCTATCTCTTGGTGATGCTGGTTTACCGGGAACGACGGGATGACCGCCGCTGCTCAATCAAGTATGGGTCGACCTGGACCCGCTATTGTGTTGCTGTTCCCTATCGCATTGTTCCTTTTGTTTATTAGAAAGAAGATTTGATTTGTTTTAATAAAATCCCCATTCTGAAATTTGTCTTGCTGCGACATCGTGTCCATGACGTTTTTTTCAAGCTTTGGCGCCCAGCGATTTTTTTTTTTCAGTGTGGAGGCGAAACTTTTTCTTTCGTTCTTTTTTTTTTTTTTTTTTTTTTTTTGTGTGTGGTTCTTGTAATGTTAGGTTCAACCTCAAGCCCCACCCTTAAACATTATTTTAGTCAAAAGAATAAAGGAAAGGCACAGCAACCATCGCAGTCGATCCATCCTCGATCGTCAGAAGATGATCAGCTCGCTCTAGCCAAGGAGCTTAGCTTGCAAGAATACCATGTTGCACAGCAAAAGGAAATCCAAAGATACGCCCAGTCCTCCAGCTCAGCCGTCCTGGCCAATGACAACTACCACCGCCACCCTGGTTTCCCAGAAGATGTGGATGATGCCGACTGGTTTCAGGCAGACACTCTACACATTCCTGAACGCAACAGCCGCAAACATGGCACAATAGCAGCAATACAGCCACCTGCCAAAAAAGCCCGGCAGCGATCGCCACCATCCATCACCAAAAAAGACAAAGGCAAACAAAAGGCTGCCAAGCAAAGCAATATGGCCATCTCTGCCTATGCTGGCCATGACCTCACCACCAACTCTCTGGCTTCGCCACCTCCTGCCAGCTGCTCACCCTCCTCTCCCTTCCATGATGCTGCCGTGTCTCTGAAGAAGGAAAAACATGCATCTGACGATGAAGATGCCTTGGTGATTGAAGATATGGACTTGTTTCTGCAACAGCTTGGCTCCAGCCCACCAACCTCCAAGTCAACGACTGCCAAGCCATCGGCCCCAATCGCTCAGGCTTCTTTGACACCTCAACACCGTATCATGCCTTACCCATTCTCGTTCTCAACTCCACCCAAAGCTCCACCCACGGCGGCAGGCCAGGACGACCTCGATGAAGAGGCCGATGATTACATCCACCGTATCCGCACACGCACAACGCGCAATCCCTCGGCCAAATCTCCCACCATCTCCCACAGTCATCTCGCCCGGACTCACTTAGACAATTATGTCACTACTAATCTTGGACTTGCCAGTCATGAAACCAAATTCACAGTAAGAAACGAGAATGAGAGCAAGAGGAAGCAAATTGGCTCACCATGGTTGTTTTTTTTTATGCAACCTTTTAGCGAACATCCATCAGTCCTTCATTGCAACAGAATCCTCGACAAACGCGACTGAAAAGTACAGTCTCAGTACCAGACCGCATTAATGTAGAGGACGAAGCCGACGACGATGCACCGGTCTCACCCTCAAGAAACGTGCCACTGGACAGCTATGAGCACCAGTTCGATGACCCAATGGTTGCCACCCCTTTGGAGGAGGTGACCTATGGCTGCGTGGACGACGGCTTGAGCATTGGATCGAATGACATCTTGATCTTGGACAGCCCGATCGTAAGCAGCAGTCCCACCAACGCCGACAGCTCTATGACCGACAACGACCACGGCGATGCCCACTCTGTATACTCCATTGGGGATGACGATGATGATGGCAGTGTTGTAGATCTCTGTCAAGGTCTGACTAATTCTCAAATCGATACCCGGCCGCAACTCGACTATGCTGATGTCGACGCTTTCTTTGGCTTTTCACCGGCACCTGACCGTCAAGCGCAAGACAGCTATCATGATCCTGTCAACTTCTTCAGTGATGACGACGATCTACCTGCACCACAAGACCAGCTATCACCGATATCGCCAAATTCTACCACTCGTGCTCGCACTCTTCTTGCGCAGGATCCCATCGGCATCTTCCTCAGCGATGATGACGACATCTCTCACGACCTCCCTCTTCGCCAACCGCCCTCATCGATACCCTCTGCATCTCCCAGATCCACCCTCCGCTACCTTCATACCCCACAAGCTTCAACCACCATTGATGTCATGCCATCCACCTTTAGCAGTACCCCTACTCAACCAAGCAGGACGTTTGGCCGACAGTCTCTTGACAGCTTATCGCCACTGCAAGGCTTTATCAGTTTACTTGGCGATCCAACTCTGCCAAGAAATCCACGGTTCAAAGGCTATTTCGATCAGCTGAAAACCCCTACCGCAGCCAGCAGCAGTGGTGATTCCGCAGGATCAAGAGCCGGACCAAGGGCTGGAGCAAGGATCGGGGTTCGAAAGCGAGGGTCTTCCAAGCGCTCCACCTCCTTCCGTCGTCGTAGATAGTCCACCGCGTCGTTTCTGCCCATCGCTGCATTCTCTGTCCCTCTCTTTTCGCATGTTACTTTTTCATTTCGTCATGTTTGCTGAAAGTAAAGAGTATAAAATAAAAGAAATGAAAACCAACAAACTATTATTCTTTTTAATTAAAATTGGTAGGGGGGGTCATACTGCAGCGCAGGATGCCTTCGCGACTGGTGACGACGACTTGCTGTCCGGCAATGACATTGACATCGATGCCATGGATGCGGCCGTTTGGAGGGAGAGCGAGCGAGCCGGATTCAATGGCATGACTGGCAACGTTGTCAATGACGCCGGTGACGTTGCCCGTCTCGATGTCGACAAAGGTGACCTTGCCGTCTTCGGTGAGGAGAAAGAGCAGGTTATGCAGCACGTTGTAGGCTGTATACTTAACGGTCATGGCTGGGTCATGGCGATGCTGCTCCTGGAGCTGCCGTAGGCGGATGGTTTGCTGGCGGCGGCGTTCGTAGTTAAAGCGCAGGCGCTGGACAATATCTTGTAAGTGGGCGGGGAGACGGTTGGCATTGGGCAGATGGCTGGGGTGGCGCCGTTGCAGCTCGATGGCGACTTGTTCCCACTGATGCTGCTGCAATATCGGGAGCTCGACCACCGGCTTGTCAAAGGTGTGGGTCAGTAGCATGGGCGGCTTGCCTTCAGGTGGATCCAGGGGCAGCTTCATGGTGCGGACAAGAGCGCGCAAGTTCGGGCGTGAGTGCAGCATGCGGTACATCTCAAACGGCAACGACGACGGGCTGAAGCGGTTTTCTTCCTGGTAGGCACGTTCCGACACCATGCGCAGCGCGAGCATGCGTAGCGCGTTGGCTGCATGGGGCCACCAGGGGAACATCTTTATCCAGCCAGGCTCGTTCTGCCATGCGAATTCCGAGTCTTCAGGGGCTGGCAGAGGCACAAAGGACGGGTGAACACGCTCGGTGTAGTGATGGAGGCTGCCGGTCTGGAGCATAAAGTCGAATGGGAACCAGGGCTTCCTTAGTAGGTACGATATATCCCACACCTTGATTTCCAGACGGTTCTTGCGGTTGTCGCCCACGGCAATGAGTCGGAAGCCGCGGTCAGCAATGCTGAGTCGGCTGTTGGGCGTTGCTGCCACGTTGGCGGCATGTGTGGCGTGCACTGGCAACACAAATGTCGACTCTAGTCCCCAGGGGCGTACATCACGGTGCTCATCAAAGTCGTCGTCGTCATCATCATCGTTCTCGGCGTCGTCCAGGTGGATTGGGACGACTGGTGCTTGTTGGTTCTCTGGTTCAGCAGGTGGCGGTGGCGGTGGCGGGTCGTTGGATGACAGCGTACTGTGATCAGTGGTTGGTCGTGGGATAGGGTCTTCGGTTGGCGGTGGTGGGACTGGGAGGTCCTGTGGCGAAGGTGGCTGCTGCGGCGACGTGATTTGTGTTGGCTCGAGGGGGTGCGGAATTTGCTGCTGGGCGAGCCGAGCATCGAGATCGGCTCGGAGATCAATCATGATATGGTCCCATAGCTGAGCAACATCAATAACAATGGGGTCGTCCTGGTGTGGCTGATCAAATTCATCAGGACGTGTTGGTGGTGGGGGCGGTGGAGGGGGTGGGGGTGAGGAAGGGTCGGCCAGTTTCCAAGGCAGGGTGCCGACCTTGAGGCCAAAGCGCCAGTCGTAGATGGTAAGATCATTGTTTTCATAACTGCCGGTACAAATCAGATGGTTCAAGTGCGCAGGAAATCGAATATGGATCATGCAGCTGACACGTGTTCCAAGATATACGTTGTAAATGATGCGAGGTGGTATCACAGGCGAGGCTTCAGAGGCGGTCGTTTTGGGTTTTGGTATGGATGACGGAGGGCTGTTGGATCTTGGTTGGGTGCGGAAGTTGGAAGGAAGCATTGTGCGCATATGCACCAAGTAATTGGATAATGTTTGGTTTTGATTTTCGTCTAATGTGGGGAGAGAGAGAGAAAGGGATTGAGTTACCCTTTCTTTTACCAATCTATTATTTTCTTTTTACCAATGGGAACCAAGCGACGTAGGATATCGTTCCAACAAACCGGTACTTTGGAAGGATCGACAACACTTTCATGGCCACGAAGGTCAAAGCGGATCAGCTTACCGGTGCCATCTGCATCCGTCGAGGAAGGGCCGATGGCTAGCATGTACAAGGTGTGGTGTGAATCGGCATTGACATAATCAGGTGCCACCAATTCGAGCCAGCTGGAAAGGGAGTCTGGGCCGGACCAGGAAAAATCCGAAAAGAAATAAACTTCGCGGCCCATAAACAGGCCATCCATTGGAAGATTAGCCAAGCATTGTGTGGTGCCGTCATCAAACAGGCGATAAATCAAAACAGCTTGCCAGATGTCCACTCGGCCATCAGCCATGGCTGCCAGCTCTTGTTCCTGTTGGTCGTCGTCGAAATGGCCAGGGACATCCACAGTTTGACCCACAGCAAGGGCAAAGAGTCGGATCGTCTGCACACCGTCGGGCGAGTCTACCTTCAGCGACTGGATGCCAACGACCTGGCAGCTGATTTCTGGTGGTATAAAGTGTATTTCCAGTTCTCTGATGAGGTCCCAAGACGGATAGGACCAAAAGAGAAACTTGTGCTCGGAGCGCTTGTTCTGATAGATGCTACGAAGGGACTGGCGATGTTTGCCGGTGGCAACGACGCCCGTGCTTGTGTTGGGGTCGATATCGGTCACCAAGGGGTCTTGGATGCGGAATGGGCTGGACATGGCACTAAGGGATCTTGCCGAGTGATAGGCAGCATTGGCCTGTTGGGCAGGAATGGATGACGATGGTGGAGATGGTGAATACGAAGCCGCTGGCTCATGATCAGGTTGGACGTCCATATTGTTGGACGAAACACGTTTACGTTTGCGTTGAGGCTGGGCATCCGAGACATAGTCAAATGGAAAGCGGCCGGTGTAATAACGCTGTTTGGCGAGATGCAAGACAAAGGCACGCCAGTCCACAAGAAGGCATGGACTTGCATAAGGTACTTCGTAACTCCATCGTGGGTATTGGCGTTTGAAGAGCTCGTACCATTGTGTCTGATCGTGATTTAATCTAAACAAGCGAAGTCAAGTAATAGGTCAGTTGCCTCTTCATCCTCTTTCTCTTTCTCTTTCTCTCTTTTTTTTTTTTTCACCCTCGACAATGGCTCATATTCCCTCTATTCAATTGGCAGGCCACTAAAGTGTCATTTTACCTGTGCCATGTCTTGGAGACGCGACCCAATTGTAGTAATTGCCATTCATTGCAAGCACAATATAACCCAATTCTTAGTAGTATTTCATCAGGCAGCCGGTCCATGAAGAAAGAATAAAATTGAAAGGAAAAGTGTGGAGTGTGGAAAAAAAAAAAGTTTAGCGCATTGGAAATTGTGCGCAGACGAGGAAGACGAGTGCTGATTGGTTCTTTTCACTCCCAACAAAAAAAAAAAAAAAGGTGAGAAAAATTCTTTTTATTTTATTCTCTTTTTCTGTTCTTGTTGTTTAATTTATTGATGGCTGACCCCGTAGAGAAGAAGAAACCGAGAGATTTGATGAAATATCAACTAGACAGTTTGACTTCACCTCCTTCAGTAGCTGCCTCTTTATTATCCGATTCCTTATTCCCTCCAAGAAAACCCAACAAAAACGATCAAGACACCGACGAGAGTGCTGGTGATGATAGTAAGAAGGATCCTTTGGCAACGCAAGTGTGGCGGCTGTACACGAAAGCAAAGGACACGTTACCGAATGGATCCCGCTTGGAAAACTTGACTTGGCGAATGATGGCCATGACCCTCAAGAAAAAGGAAGAGCAGCAGCGGCTAGAAGAACAGCAGCAACAAGACCAGGATATTGACATGGCCGACTCACCCTTGTCAAACGAACACTCACCGCCACCCCCTGACGATACCACCACCATGTTATCGTCTTCCGCACCTCCTTATACCGAAGTCGAGTTTATGTCGTCCACCAGCACGTCTCTGAAAAAAAACGTCTTGGTCTATGGCTCAGCTCTTGCTTCTTCTCCACAGGCCGAGGTAAAGCACAAAATAAAGTTGGAGACGGGATCTGACTCTTTTTTCTTTTTCTACATCTCTTAAGGTTTCGGGGGTGCCTTTATTCCCTACAGGTGGCAGCATCACTATACCAATGGATATGGCCTCCGACTCGGATGCCGATGACGATATTGAAGAGGATTTCCGCATGTCCTTCCAACCACCCACGCCGGCTACGTCTCTGTTCAGCTCGTCACAACCCACACCTGCGTTGTTTCCACGATTGGGTTATCCAGATGAGCCAAGCAACAGTGACCAGGACCTGACTCCCAATCACCCTGGCGCCATGAGCTTTGAAGCTCTGTTCAGTATGTTCTCCAACTCTCCGCAAGACCAGCCGCCACCTCCTTCTGCCCCGACCTTTTCCGCCAAGAGACCCATCTCACCCATGCGTTCCTCTGTCACCCCTCCAAACCCTACCTCTTCCTCCTCTGTCAAATCCAGCAAGCTGGTTAGCAAAGATACCAAGGATAAGGAGGACAAGAAAGATACCACGCAATGTACCAACTGTGGCACCAGCACGACCCCGCTCTGGCGGCGCAACCCGGAAGGCGAGCCTCTGTGCAATGCCTGTGGTCTGTTTTTAAAGCTCCACGGTGTCGTGCGGCCCCTTAGCCTGAAAACCGATGTCATCAAGAAACGCAACCGAGGCGGCACCCATACCACCAACCTGTCGTCATCCACTCCCAACGGCTCCACCCCCTCGGCCACCGCATCATCCTCGGCTGGCCGCGGTATCAAAGGCAAAACGGCCACCTTTGTCGCCACCACCGTCAAGCGCTCCGGCTCCATGCCGTCTGCTGCCGCCCGCCGATCCTCCGACAAAGGCACCATCATGATGCCGATTTCTATGGCTCCCATCGCCTCTGCTCCGACGGTAGCCGCTGCATTGCGTGCGTCTACCCAGGCTCGATCAGCGCCCACATCCATCGCCCCTGCACCGCCTCCGATTGCATCCAGTATACCAATTGCCATATCTCCTGCCACCACCACCGCCGCCACCACCATTAACCCAGCCCTACACCGCCCCCGCTCCACCCTGACGAAACGGCCTCGGCGCCAATCCTTCCATGACCAAGAGGACGCCATCATGACTTCGGCCCCGCCTTCCTCCGCCATGTTCCCACCTTTGCCGCTAGGCTCAGCTGTCATGATGCCCCAGTCCCTGCCAAACGGCGGCCAGTTCATCTTACCCACCACAGCGCCGCCCACTGCTGTTCCTGACACCCACCATGCCACTGCTGGCAGCGCACCCAACCTGTCATTGCTCGGCATGATGGCCAATCAACGCCAGACACAGTCACCATTAAACCTTTTGTTACAACAACACCCATCGCTCCTGCAGCTGTCACCTGACCAACTTCAGCAATTGATCATCTTGCAGCAAGCTGCGCAAATAGCCCAGTCTCCAACATCTCAAATTCCTCCACCTCCCCCTTCACAGCAAATCCCTGGCATGAACATCACTCACTCTCACCCTTACTACATGGATCGTCAGTAACACCCTCTTTATTTAATTTATAGCGGCAAGAGATTCTTTTTTTTATCGCTATGGCCCACTTTCTCTTTTCTTTATTGTAAATATTTCCTATGCAAATAAAACGACAATGCCCTGTTCAAAAAAAAAATGTTCATGCAAAAAAATAAAAATAAAAAGTGATATGCTAAAAAAAAGGGGGGGGGGATGGGTGGGGTTTAACGGCCACCAGCAAGCAGTCGGAGAGCAAGGGCTTCTTGATCTTCAAGGGTGTCAGGTGTATCGACTTGGAGAACCCGCTTCTTACGCTTGTCTTGCTCGTCATCGGTTTGGAACCATTTGCGCTTGTGGGGTTTCTTTTCTTCTTGTTCTTCTTCACTGTCTTGGTCACTGCTGTCCGCAGCGGAGGACGCTGAGCTTTCTTCTTCACTGGACATTTCCATCTCGTCCTCGTCCTCGGATCCCAAGTCTCGCTGTAATTTTAAAAAAAAAGAATAGGTTGAGCAAAATCTCATGGTAGCTGACTCGTGTTTACCTCTTGTTCGCGCATCTTGCGTTTAAGTTTCTTTTCATCGCGTTTCTTCTTGGCCACAGCCTTGTCTTCGACATCAGCCTGTTTCATCATTTCATCATGCTCGGCAATAAATGCGTCTTTTTGGGCCTTTGCATCCCCAGCCTTTAAGAATTCTGCTTCATCGATCATTTCATACAATTGATGGGGCTAGATTGGAAAAAAAAAATAGTGTAAGGATCTGGTGTTGGTTATTTCGATTTTTTTAGACCAGATGCTTACATTGCCTTCTTCATCAAACACCAATTTTTCACCCTTGGAAGAGCGTTTGGCTAGTTCTTTTTTACCCATCTTCGTCTTGCGCTTGGACAGGTTGTCAGCCTTGGTATCCTTTTAAAGAGAGGTGAGAGGGGTCAGCCATCATGTCTAAAATGCATTCTTGTGTAGCTTACATCCATGTTGTCGTCCGAGTCACTTTCCAGAGCGTGATCGACACGACCGATGGTCATAAAGTCTTCATCGTCATCGTCATTGGCCACACCGCCGAGTTTGTCATTATCATAATCGACCATCTTGTTGTAGTGTTCAGACAAAATACCCTGGTTTCGTCGTTCAATCATGCGGTCATGCTTGGTCTTGACCGTCTTGGTCTTGACCTGCTCGTCCTCGGCAAGAGCAGCATCGGCTTTCGTCTTTTCGGACTTTTTGATGAATTTGATCTTGGGTGTACCAGCCAAGCCCAATGAGTGTGCATAGGCTTCGGCTGGCATTTCTTGCACGTTGAAAATCGACTTGTTCCGTTGAAGGTATATGGATCGCAAATAGGCTACAAATGCCTATATTTCCAAGCAAGACAATAATAATAATAAAAAAAAGGTGAGTCTACATTGTGTCTCTGTGGAAAGGGTAGCTTTACCCGTTGGCCGAGGTATTTGATTTCGGGATCTTGGAAACAGAAGCTTTGGAGTTTGGTTTGGATGGTTTGCTGTTTGTTGGCACGGATCTTGATTTCATCGATGGGGACTTTTTTGTTGGCGAGTTCTTGCAGCATGCCGTCTTTTTCGGTGGGCAGGAGCATGAGGAGGGCGTGGCCATCGGCTTCGAAGCGAGCAGTGCGGCCGGCACGGTGGATATAAGTAGCGGCATCATCGGGACAGTCCAATTGAACGACCCAGTCGACAGCAGGGAAGTCGAGGCCGCGGGCAGCAATGTCTGTGCAGAACAGCACAGCGTGTTCGGCTTGGCCGAATTTGCGGAAGATATCGACGCGCTTGGTTTGCTTTTGTTTGCCATGGAGAGCCATCAGAGGGATACCGGGCTGCAGTTTGCAGAAGCATTCAAAGACAAAGCGGGCTTGCTTACAGCACGAGAGGAACACAATGACCTTGCTTTTGAGATGGGTGCGGATGAACGAGTACATGATATCCAGCTTGTCAGGCAAGTCGCACACCAAGTAATGCTGCGAGAGCTTTTGAGGTGTGCTGTGCTCGGCCTGTTCGTGCACGGCGACGTATTCGGGGTCTTTGAGCGATAAGCGTACCAGATCTTTGACTGATCGGGATTGAGTGGCGGAAAACAGCAACGTCTGGCGCTCCTTGGGCAAATTTTCGATGATGGCATTGATGGTGCGTTGGAAGCCCATGTCCATCAGTCGATCTGCTTCATCCAGCACTGACCATTTGCAAGAAGAAACGTCAGATTCCGGCTATTATTATTATTATTTTTTCCCTTCCTACCCAGCATTTGCAAATTGTCACAGTTGAAGCCAACTGTCTGATCCATGTGTTGCAGCAGACGGCCAGGAGTGCAGACTAAGATGTTCATGCGACTGATACGTTCCTGTTCGATCTGCTTGTCCTTTCCACCGATAATCAGGCCAGCAGATAAGGTGTGGAGGCGACCGATCTTGCGCAGCACTTCGAAAATCTGAACAGCCAGTTCACGTGTGGGGGAGATGATCACTGCCCCAAGACCGTCCGACATGTTCCATTGTTGCCGGTAAAGTCGCTCCAAGACCTAGCATAAAAAATGAATAAACAAATGACAATGTGAGCAGGCACGCCAAGCCAGCCTAGAGCATCTTACAGGAATCAAAAAGGCCAGGGTCTTGCCACTGCCCGTCTTTGCCGCACCAAGAACATCTCGTTTAGCCAGGGCCAGAGGCACAGCCTTTCGTTGGATTTCGGTCAATTGCGTAAAGTTAGCTTTCTGTAGTCCATCTTTGGTTTTCTGGGTCAATGGTAAATCGTCAAAATACTTGCTGCCGCTGAACAATTTCTATGATAGGAATTAGAAATGAGATCTCTCTTTGCTACGCCCAGCCGTCAGGTCGTTTACCAAATCCTTGAGTTTTGTTTCAATCGCATCGAATTCTTCTTTTTCCTTTTGTCGTCGCACATGTCGAGGGTTTTCTTTTCGTTGGACTTGATCCTTTTTTTGAGCAGCCATCGTTTAGGTTGATCAAATTGCGAGGGAAAGGAAAGGAAAGGAAAAAAAAAAAAAAAAAAAAGAGCGGCCGATAAACTGGCCAGCCCAAGCCACAAGCCTCGGGGCCGGGATTGCTGCGCTTTTTTTTCGACAGCGAACTTTCAGCCAATGAAATCCGCATCAGCTTGACCCCTTTCTTTCAGTTCAAGCCCGTCGATTCCCCGAGAAGCCACTCCACCAAGTGAACGATGGACTCTCTGGCTCACCATTGAGTGATCCATCAAGGCCAAGATGCCTATTAGGATCATCCATTATTATCTACTACCGCCATGCCGATTTTGAATCCGATCGGTGGAGGTCGGTTTTGGCTTGATTTTTTGATTTTGGCTGCAAGACGCCTTTTCGTTCTTCGTTTTCGGCGATCTTTTTAGCTGGGGAGTCGGAGGTGGGAGAGGATGAATCAACAAACTCTGGCTGGGCAATCTTGGTCAATCAACGTGATTTTTTCACCGTCCTTCGTTTCTGTTGCTGTCAGCATGCACACAAAATCTGAATAGGATCCACCCGTTCAAACATGATCTACGATGGTTTTTCAATTTTGCAAAATCCCTGAGGGAGTGCCCTGGCGACTTTTGAGAACATAGGGACCCAGCTGTGAGCCAAAAATGAAGTCTCCGCCAATCCTCATCAAAATTTCCATAGGACTTGTCTATGATAGACACAGTTCAAGGTACTACCAGAGTTGCGGTTACTTACAGGTACATAAAAAACACACGCCTCTCTAGCTAAAATAGGGCAGGAGGGAATGCAGCAATGAAGGCCAAAGACCAGCTCGCGTGATTTAAAGTTTTTCCATGGTAGAACTGGATGATGGGTAATGATGAAAGGTAACATCTTTGACTGAATTGGGTCACAGGGTGGAGAGCCAGGTGGATATGATTTAAGCGAATCCTGAGCATGATGATTCTTTTTAGATGACCCTCCTGAAGATCGTAGGTTTCTGCCTCGTGTATTTTCTGGAAATAGTCCATCCCGACAGGGTCGGCAGCCGTGATTCCGCCGCCATCAGCTCAAGAAATCCAGCATGCAATAGGCTTCCTGAATGAGGTTTTTATTTTTATTTTTTTTTGCAGACAAATCGTTTGATTTGGGAAAAATCCAAAGTTCTGCAAGAGGGTGTCTGGTTTTCTTTTTTGCTGCGATACAGGGTCGGACAAGAGTTTATTTTTTTTTTTTCTCCCCATGACCTTGATGTCTACTTTTGGTGATGGACGATGTCACACAAAGTTAAAGTTTGAGGCAAATACGAAAGCAAAGGGCAAGAGGGTATTTCTTTATTTTTTTTTTTACTCTTCAGAGATCCAAAGAGACAGAGGAGTGAGATCAAATGGGCATGAAAAAGAATAAAGTGGAGAGACAAAGGACGATAGGAAAGGGGTGTGTGTGGAGGAGATTTCTAAAAGGGAAGAGCATTATGAGATTGAAAAAGAGACACGAGGCGATTAACGACACAATCCACAAGTAAGCGTAGATAAGAGGCTTTGTTTCTTGGGCTGTTGTTGGAAGTGAGCAGGATAGGGATGGACGATGGGTGGGGAGGAAGAGGAGACAAGTTCTTGTTGTTGGAGTACGGGTTTGGACAGCTGTTGGCTCGATCGCAAGTTGTTTTCAATGGCTTTCTTTGCTGGGGCGGGTAGGCCATGTCGTGAAGCTTGACGCTTTGTCATTGTCTGAAAAATAATGAACGGTCAGCACCGAACCTTTTTTTCTTTTTTAATGGTTACCTCCCAGCCTTTGCCGTTGTTGAGAAGACACCAATCGTAAACACCATCTTCAGCTTCCCCAAGGGACTTGATGACTTTAGTAAAGAGCTCACGTAAAAAGTCATAGTCGGGAGCCTCTTCAAATCCAAGCTTGCGTACATATTGGAGATAAATGCCAAATTCCTCTAAAGAGGGAGTGAGTTTGGGTGGAGGGGGAAGGTGATGAGATTTTTTTTTTTTACCTGGGAAATCAGCACAGAGATCACGGACGCTGGTGGTTTGTTTCTTTTCGCCGATTTTTTCGTATTTTTGTTTGTTGGTGGCAGCTTTCAGGCCTTGCCAAGGTAAAGAGCCGCGCAAAAAGTACATGAAGACATGGCCTAGAGCTTCCAAGTCATCTCGTCGGGATTGTTCTGAAATGAAAAAGCGGGGAAGGTTATTATTATTGATATTTTTATTTTTTTTGGTTTGGGTTTACCTCGGCCGAGATGTGTGTTGATACTCATGTATCGAGCCGTGCCAGATAAGCTTTTGCGTTCGCGGTAAGGTATATGTTGTTTTGTCTTTGGGTCACGATAAAGTTTAGCCATTCCAAAGTCAACCATGAAGATGTTGTTGGCATAATTTGTGTCAGGTTTGCCGATCAAAAAATTGTCTGGCTTGATATCACGATAAATCAAGTTTTTTTCATGGATCGTTTGCACTCGGTTGATCTAGTAAAAAGGTGAGATGGGTAGACCGGTGAGAGTGTGTTACCATTTGTTTGGCCAACATGGCGACGGTTTTGACCGAGAATCGACGGGCACAGAGGTCAAACATATCTTCTAAACTGGGACCGAGTAGATCAATGACGAGGATGTTATGAAGACCTTCTTGGCCAAAGTAGTAAGCACTAGGAATACCAATACTGCCGGCCATGATTTTATAGGTACGGTATTCATCACGAAGTTGAGGGGCCTCACTTTTACGAGGTTCAAATTTGATAGCCACTTGTTGGTTATTCAAGAGGTTGGTGCCTAAAAAAAGCAAGAAATTCGGTTGAGTTTGGACCGAGGGCATGGGAACGTGTTACCTTCGTAAATGACACCAAAGCTGCCTTCACCAATTTTTTTACCAACACGATAATGAACACCTACAACATTGTGAGACGTGGTAGTAGCATTGACAGGCATAATAATAATAAACGAACAAAGAGAAAGAAGAGGGGGAAAGGGGGGGGGTGATACTGAAAGGGAATGAATAGAGTATCGAAATCAAAAGAATAGGCTTTTTTTAAAAGGAATGTAAAGGTCAATGATTAAAGACGTAGAGGAGAAACGGAAAGGGGATGGGCAATGAAAAATAGGAGGGATGCCAATGGGATGGTCAAGTTCAATGATATGATGGAGACAAAATAATAAAAAGGGGAGAAAGAAAGAAAATTAGGCGGAAAGAGTTCTTTTTTTTTTAAAAAAAAAAAAAATGAAGCGGGAGCGGGATTGCTCACCCGCTCTCGAAAAAAAGGGGAAACAATGAACGAGGGTTGAGTTTCTTTTTTGGACAACAACAAAAAGTTTTCTTTCCCCTCTTCCCCTCGTTGTCATTTGCTTGATCGAAACATCATTGATGAAGCTCCGTGACCAACCCCAAATCCGGCATAGCAGCCTTTCTTCTGGTTGATCCCGTCTACCGTTCACCCAGCGTGTGGTGGTTGATCTGAGTTGGAATTTGCCAAATTGAGATCATGGAAAGAAACCAAAAATTGAAATGGTCGGAGCCCAGCCTAGATGCCACTGCTTCCTATGTTTTCTAAGCGCAATTTTTAATAAGGATGATGGGGCAGATGATGGATGAGATAAAAGATAGAGCTGGATGGCGAAGAAAAAGAAAAAAAAAAAAAAAGAGATGTTTAGGCAAACCCATTGGGGTTCATGCGAGTCCATCGCCACATGTCTTGACACATATCCTGCATGGTTCGAGTAGGGCGCCAATTCAATTCTTTCAATGCTAGAGAGCAGTCAGCCGTACAGGTGGCTACATCACCAGGACGTCGCTGGACAATCTTGTAAGGAATCTGCTTTTGGGTGGCTTTTTGCATGGCGTCAATGATCTGCAGCACCGAATGACCGGTACCAGTGCCTAAATTGTAAGCCATACAGCGTCCAGCGCCTTGATGAGAAACTTCAAGCTTCTGCAGAGCAGCCACGTGGCCAGTGGCCAGGTCACATACATGGATATAGTCGCGCACGCCAGTCCCATCGACCGTGTCATAGTCCGAACCAAAGATTTGTACAAAAGGCAGATGGCCTTGGAGCACACGGATCACATAGGGTAGCAGGTTGTTGGGTACACCTTGAGGACATTCACCAATCAGACCCGAGGGATGGGCCCCAACAGGATTAAAAAATCGCAGCAGACACACCTGCCATTCCGAGTCGGCCTGACATAGGTCTCGCAGCATCTCTTCCACAAACAACTTGGTACGGCCATAGGGGTTGGTGACAGGACCCAAGGAGGTTGTTTCATTCACAGGCATGGTATCGGACTCGCCATAAACAGTGGCACTGGAAGAGAAGACGAGTTTTTTCACCTTGTAACGATCCATGGTGCGGAACAAGTGCAGCGACCCGGTCACATTATTGTGGTAATAATCCAGAGGGATTTTGGTAGATTGGCCCACTGCCTTGAGAGCAGCAAAATGAACCACCGCCCAAAATGAAAATTGCTGAAATACGTTTTCAAGATCCTGTTCGCTCGTCACATCGCCATGAACAAAGTAGATGGATTTGCCTGTCAGCTGTTCCACTCGTTTCAAAGCCTCTGTACATTCAACATCAGTTTCCTTGTCTCTCTTTTTTTTTTTTTCAAGCTATCTTACCAAGGTTGGAATTAACCAAGTTATCCATGACAACGATAGAATAGCCGGCTTGTAAAAGCTCGAGCACTGTATGGCTGCCGATATAGCCAGCTCCGCCTGTGACAAGGACATGACGGGAAGGCGGTTGATGGGTATCGTGATCATGAAGATCATGGAGAGGATCTTGGAGACAGGTCGTTTGGTGTCGTGAAGGAAGGGGTGGTGGTGGGGGTGCTTGATTGGATCGACAGGAAGGGGTGGGTGAAGTCGGTGGATGACGGTCCAACAAGTCGTCCTGCTTTCGCTTTCTGGATCGCTTTTGTGACAAGACATCAAGTTGGTCGATCACCAAGGTACTGCCATGGATACGCATCACTTTCATAGTTTGGTCGTTCTATAGAGTCAAAGGAGAGAACAGGGGGAAGGACGTAGGATTAGAAAACGAGATGAATAACTTTTTGGTGAAAACCGAAGCTAGCAATAAAAAAAAAGGGGGGGGAGGAGGAGGCTAATACAAATGATCACCAAAGATCTTGGGAGAAAAGGAGTTCAGGGTAAGAAAAGGGGCAAGTTATATTTTGAGGAAGGAATGACTAGGAAGGTGATGAAAAAAAAAAGGAATGTGTTGAGGTGAGAGTAAAAAAAAGGAACAAAGAAAAAAACATTTTTTTTTTCTCTGCCAATCCAGGCACAATCGGGGTTTGAACCTTCTCTTTCAGACGCAAGTGGTTTTGTCGCACATGCCCACCAAACAAAGAACCGTATCATGGAAACCATCGAACCGAAAACGATGAAAATGAAACACAAAAAATTAAAATAAGCCGACGGGTTCAAAAAAAAAAAAAGGTTATTTTTTGCATAATAAAGTTTCATTGGACAAAGAGTCCTCCCCTGTCGAAACAAGATCGCTTTGGTGCTAAAAAAAAAAAAGGGTGGCATTCCCGTTACGATCCTCCCGTGTTCTGTTCTAAAAGCATCGTTCAAATGGCTAAATGACGGTCAAGCAAGATCAGGATGAAGCCTCTGATTTCTGTGGTTAGATAGGCTCTGCCAGTATTCTGCCCAAGTCGATGTGCCTGGCCATCTTGGTCCTTTGCAATCATCGAAGGTAAACGAGGGAGAGGTCGCTTTATTTAGGATCAACCGCAGCAAAGCCGCCGAGGCTCATATTATATGTCTTGCGTTTTTTCACTTCGGTTCGAGCCTTGTCCTTCAGGTCCACATTTGTTCGCTGATTTGGCGCAAAGATGTCTTCGTATTTTTTCAGGATTTCGCTCCAGCTTGTGCCGAATTCTCGCATCCCATCTTCTAGACTTTGCGTTTCCAAGGGCGTGAATTTGATCTTTTTTGCGCGGTTACGCTTTGCACTACAAATTCGTGTCAGCGCAAAGCACGGTTTTTTTTTTTCATCTTCTTGTGGTATGGCTATCCACTTACGGAGGTGACGGCGTTGCCAGCCTTCCACGTTCGGTTGGAGGAAGGTTACCCTCAACCATTGGCCTATCAAAATTAAACGAGATACGGGAATGTGTGTGTGTGTTTTTTTTTTTTTTTTTTTTTTACAGCTGATTTGGCGGTGCATTGCTTGATGACGCTTCAGGTTGATCTTCTTGGGAATGCCAGTGAAGTACACGAGATAACAATCCAGGATGGCTTTGAGACGCTTTGGTGTTCTTGGCAGTAGACAGAGACGCTGAGAAGCTCCGTTGTTCGGTAGGTGCGGCTCCTTCCGAGTCCATTCTGCCAAGAAAAAATAATAAAAAGTTAGAGCCTAAGCCTTCACGTCCGTTGGCGCGTACCTTCTCCGCTTTGGACCAGCCAAGTCTCCAACCTCTTGAGGCCGCTTACTTGATGACGTACTATCGATAAAGATGAAAGGATGAGTTATATGCCTCTCTTGTTTTCAATGCTGGTGCACCTCTTCGCATGTGGTCTTGTAATTTCTCGCGCAGCCTCAGCAAAGAGATCGTCTTCATCTGACTGGCTGAGGGTCAGTGAATGCGGTGGAACACGAGGAGGGGCAGGAGGAGAGACGGCCACGACGGAAACAGCGGCTCTAGGTGGCTTTTTAAAGACATGGGCATCGTCAAAGGTGTTTGGCAAAGTACGTCGTTTTTTCGAAGGACCAGGCTCGCTTGGAGGGGTGGCGGCGCGTCGGCTCGAAGGTGGACCTTGGGCGGGTGCGGTGGTGATTGGGTCCGTGGACGACGACGGCAGGGCTGCCTGCAAGTGCTTTATCGCGGTCGGGCGTGGTGGCTGAGGCACGGATGTGTAAGCTGCCAGGGGCAGGGAGGCTGGCTCAGAGGGCGGGGCAAACGGCATATGGGTTTTCGCATGGAGATATTTGAGGTAGGCATCGTCGTCAGGTTCCCAGTCAGTCTCATAGACTCCACTGATGGATGGTGGAAGAGGGGCTACAGGTGGCAGCACACCCGAAGAGGATGCTTCGGAGGCAGGTGGAGCTGATACAATATCGGCGTTCGTGGGTAGGCGGTGCGTCATGCTGGAGAATGGTTGCACAGGCGCAGGTTTAGGAGAGACAGAGACAAGGGTGGGTGATGGTCGATGGTCATCCTCTCGCTCCACAACGTGGGTATCGTCCTTCGCGGTTAGCGTCGGCTCAGCTGGAGTGATGGAGGGTGTCCGTTCGACAAAGCTGGTTCCACTGGCTGGAACGGGTGGGGTCAGGCTGGCCAGCGTATCGTTGGCATCAACAAACTCGTCACTAGATTCACTGGCATCGTCAGCAGAAGTCGAATCATCGGTCTGGCCAACGGGTGGTACGGGGGAACCAACGCGCGGTTCAGGCATGGCGTCATCGATGGGTCGAGACGCGCTTTGATTTTCACCAGCTGGGTGATCATGGTCAGCTACCATCGTCCCGGCAGCCGTAGTGCTAGTTTTGGCTTGGTCATTTGTCTTTCTATCGGCTGCTAACGCATCGTAGGAGTGGCTACCATCGTTCCCGCTTTGGAGATGGAATGGTTGATGTGACCATGCTGGAAGATTTGGCGATGACTCTGTTGTGCCTCGGCTTTTGGCAATAGCTTCGTCGATGGAGTAGCTTTGGGATGAGTGTGGGGTGGTAGTTGGAGGAGCCTTTATCCATTTGGATTCGTTTAGAAGTATCGTGATATTGTGAAGCTAATGGGGACAATGAAAAAAATAGATCTGTCAGACGTCTAGACAAAAAAAAAAAAATTGAGCAGACAGCCCGGCCTACATTGGGTATATAAGCTGCACTGCTCAAACTGATGCTATCCCATTCAATGCAGAGTCGCCACTGGCTCAGTAAATCATCCTTTGCCACCATTGCTTCCAAGTCGTCCAGATCTTCCGATTGATGTAACTTTGAGTAAAGAAAAAAAAATGTCGGAGGATCAGCAATGCTGGTGTTGATGCCCATGCTTTGGTGTTTACCGACTGCTGTTTGCGTTCCATTTTTTCCAAAAGGTTCAATGTAGGAGAGGAAGATGGCATGCCATAGGTGGAGTCGTCAGGAAAGATCCTTTCACCTATGCCACCCAGGTCCAGACTGGCATCGTCATCATTATCTTCCTGCTCTTGTTCAGTCACCAGTCGTACATAGATAAAGGAGCGCAATTCGACAAAAGCATCTTCCATAACAGCAGGGAAGGCAGGCGGATGCCAAGGGCGAACATGACGAAAGTTAAATGCTTCCAGCAATGACAGATCATCCCCATGGAGGGCAATTATCAAGGTGGCGAGATTGAGGCGATGGAGGCAGCAAGGCAGCCAAGGCCGGAGCGAAGATACAATGCGTTCTACTGGAAATTTTGAAGCGATGGTATCGGTTTGCTCATAAACATTAATGTAATCATTTGTGTTGAATAGCTTTCGTTTCAGTTCTACAAACAAAGCAATAAAACCGAACAGAGTTTAGAGCAAGCGTTTTTCTTTCTTTCTTTTTTTTGATTACTTTGCAACGTGTCTACATTATCAAACGTAGTTCTGTCATTAACAAATTGATCCAGAATACGAGAGGCAATGGTGTTTAAGTTGATCAGGTTGGACAAGAAATCAACAAGATCTGCCATGGCCTGGAGCTATGAAAAAGAAAAAGGAACGAACAACTCGTGAGCTTTTTTTTTTTTTAAAAAAAAAAAGTGCCACCAAGGAGCGACAGCCATGAGGAGTGTGTACTCCAGAATTTGCGCTTTTTTCAGTTTCCAGTTTTTTTTTGTAGGCGGTGAGCCATGCGTGAACTGAACCTAGGCTGCCTCAGTAACACATGACAGTAACGTCTCCCCTTCGCTTTTGAAGAAGGCCCATATTGGATAAGAGTCGGATCAGTCAAGTAGTATCTTCATGTTTATGATTACTTTCATTTTTATTTTTACTGCTGCAAAGAAAATCATACATATCGAGGAACAGAGCAGGTGAGGGAAAAGCAGGGTGGATCAGGACTTTATAAACAAGTTGACAAACTCTTCGTATGGGCCGTAAGGCTTTCCTTCTCGATGCAGTCCAATGACAATATTGCGCACCTTGTCCCTGACCTGTAAGCTTGTGATACCAGCATTTGGGAATATATTGTTGGCGATGTCGCCCCAGCCACCGCCGTATTGCTTGATTCCTCGCTCCAGCCATTCAAGTTCCTTGCTCGACCAGTAATGTTTGGGCAGTCGTGTGCGGCCGTTATTGCGCCTGGTTCCCTGAATCTCCACCAAGTCTTTAACGCGAGCCTGATTCACATATTCGGCGGGTAATTTTTCGGATGACTTGGTTCGACGACGAGTAGCGCGTGATTTACTAAGGCCTGAATCGGTGGAAGCATCCGAGTCATGACCGTTCTCGGAGGAAGGGGTTGGTGCCTTGTCAGGATTGTAATTGTCGGTATTGTCCATGTCCATTTCCATGCCATCACCGGTAATCTTGGAAGCACCGACCTGGGCATCGAACAACTTGCGCTTGCGCAAATTGCTCGACGGCCCATCGCTTGCACTTGTGTTGTCTTGCTCAACAGCGTCGTCCTGGTCGGATCCGTCAATTTCTTCGTTGCTACGTGACACAGATCCAGCTTCGTCATCAGCCATTTCCTGTTCGTTTTCACTATCGTTTTCACTTCCTGGATCGGGTAGAGCTCCGGAAACGCAATTGTCAAACGATGCCTTGATGTCTTTCAGTTGGGGGATCCAAACCTTGACCAGCTCATCCATCGTAAACACATAGCCTTCCTTTGCCAGTTCGTCCTTTGGTGGGATTTCGCGTAGCTATTGGGGAAAAAAATAAATCAGATCATCGTTTTTAGGCGATCCAGGTACCTTTTTTGCATGAGCCAGCCATTGCTGGGTGATCTTGGGGTGGCGCTTGACTACGCTTTTGTACTTGACAGCTGCAATGTTCAGGCCGAGACAGTCGCGTTGTGAGGTCGGCGGTTGCGCTGAATCCAATGCCCGGTACCAGCAATAGGTCATCAAGATCTTGACCTTGGAGGCAAACGGATCAAGGAACGTTGCGCTGTCAAAGAAGCTGTTGCATGGGAGAATGGTAACGATGTCGAAAGGGCGGTTGATGGTGCTGTCACTGAAGAAACGCATGACATATTCGGTGAATTCGATATAACTTGTTAAATTTTGGCCAATGCTGGTAGAAAAGTCTGCATTTTCAGCTGCGTCTGTGAGGGGGGAAAGAGGAAGATGGTTAAAAATGAGCTAGGAATGGCAGTTGCTGTTTAAAAGAAAACCTTCGATGGAAGCATAGACCTTTTCCATGGCATTAAGATCGTGCTTGTTGGCATTTAAAGTCTCATCCAAGATCTCATCCAAGAACTTCGATATTTGTGATATCAACGCAACAGCATTTTCCTGGGACATTGGCGCGATGGATTTCAAAAAAAAAAAAAAAAAAAAAAAGCGGTATAAACGATGGTGGTGCCTTTTTTAATTTTCTGTTTTTCTTTCTTCTTCTCTTTTCACCAGTCAAATTTTAATTTAATTGCAAATGGCAGGCTATCATCCACCGTTGCAACAAGGTCAACAGCATCCTAGACCACCAATGGACCCTTCCATGATGCAACGTGGACCATCTCCTCGCCCCCCATTGATGCCTATGCAACGTGGCCCATCGCCTTTCCATCATCAGCCTTCATTGTCACCTCCTACCGGCATCCAACGAGTGCCTTCGCCCATGCGGCCTCCTCCTGCTCCTTTTATGCCTTCCACTTCACCTGCGCCTCCGTTTCAACAGCAGATCCAACGTGGTCCATCGCCTCGTCCACCTACACCATTTCAACAGCCTCATCAGCAATCACCTGCCTTTGCAGGCCACCATCTACAACGCGGCCCATCCCCTATGCCAGTGCAGCCACAAGCCAATGTGGTTTCCTCAACTTATCAGCAAGACCATCCTGCTTTGATGCCTCAACGTGGCCCTTCGCCTTTCCCCCAAGGTGTCACCCCCGCGCAACAGCCCTCACCTCAGCCTAATCACCAGCACTCTCCTTCCATGACCCCTGCCTCCGTAGCACAAAGAAAAGCCAGACGCCATTATCCTCAGGCCGGCGGTGCAGCCCCTCCAATGATCCCTGTCCCTACCTCTTCTTCCGCCACCCACACGCCTGTTGCCCCTGATTCAACCAATTGGAACCAACCACCTGGCCCCCCTCAGCCTGCCATCAACACCCCCTTGCCCCACCAGCCCCACGATCTTAACAATGGCATGGCCAATATGCAAATCTCTGGTAGAGACGAAGTGCCTTTGGTCGGCCAGCTGCCTCTGATTGACGATATTGATCAGACGTATTCTCCTCCGCCTGTTGCCGCTCATGTAAGCTTGCTTTTTTTTTTTTTTTTTTTACACGCAGAGGGGTTTTGTCTCACCTTTTCTATGTATAATAATATATAATATTATAGCTGACCGCTACGTCTTCACCCCATGCTCAATGCCCAGCACAATTCCAGCGCTGTACTTTAAACGCCATCCCCGCCACCAACGCCTTATTGAAAAGATCAAACCTCCCCCTTGCCTTGATCTTGGAACCCTACCTGGCAGACGAAAAGGTATTAAAAGAAAAAGCAAAAGTATTTGAATATCGCGGTTGACTCATTCTTCTCTCTCTTTTACAGGCCACAGTGCCCGTGATCGAAGACACGATTGTCAGCCGGTGCACACGCTGCAAAACATACATCAATCCTTTTGTGCAATTCACCCAGGGCGCATTCAAATGGCAGTGCAACATGTGTGGACTAGAAAACGACGCACCTTCTGGATTCGATTGGGATGTGGTCAACCAGCAACAGGCGGATCGCTGGCAACGGGCTGAACTGAACTATGGCTGTGTCGACTTTGTAGCCTCGGCCGAGTACATGCTGCGCCCACCCCAGCCTCCTGTTTACGTCTTTGTCTTGGACACTAGCCTTCAAGCCGTACAATCCGGCATCATCGGGCCGGCCGCCGAAGCTATCCTCAACGCTCTAGATCAAATCCCCAATGAAGATGGCCGTACAAAGGTTGCTTTTTTGACAGCCGATAGCGCCGTCGCATTTTACAAGCTGACGGGCGGGGAGCCTGAAATCCTGGTGGTTGGTGAGCTGGAAGACATCTACCTCCCTCGTGCTGCCAGCGACCTGGTTGTCAATCTGACGGAATGCCGACCCTTGCTGCAAGATATGTTGTCAAGAATGAAAGATATGTTCACCCCTCACACAGCACCTGCCAAAAACTGCCTTGGCTCTGCTTTACAGGCGGCCCGTAAATTGCTGGTAAGGCAATTCGAGCTGATTACTGAACGGCTCGCACTCACCTTGTTTTTCTGCCATAGGCACCGACGGGTGGTAAAATTGTATGCTTCCAAATGAGTTTACCCAACATTGGCGAGGGCCAAGTCAAACCCACACCGAACGATAACAAATCCGTGGTGGATGCCCCCCTGGCGAGCCCTTCGCCTGGCTTTTACAAGACCTTTGCCTCGGAATGCACAAAGATCCAAGTATGTGCCGACATGTTCTTGTTTGCTGCGCCATATGCTGATGTCGCCACACTAAGTATGTCAACTCCAGTGAAAAGGCTTAATGCTAATCGCAACTTTTTTTTACTTATCCGGCTTTTACGCATTTTTTAATTTTTTTATTTTTATTCAGATGTGGTGCCTCGATTCACTGGTGGTCAGACCCATTACTACCCCAACTTTGCTGTGTCACAACAAGCCGATATTCAACAGCTTCAACAAGAAGTGAGTCGTTTGCTGGCCGAGAAGATTGGATTGGAAGCTGTGATGCGAACTCGCTGCTCACCTGGACTTGTGTGCCGTGCATTCCATGGTAACTTCACCACACGTACCCCTGACGTCATGGCACTGCCCAATGTGCCACGCGACCAATCATACTGTGTGGAAATTGGCATTGAAGAAGACCTGACAACCTCAATGGTGTATTTCCAAACGGCTCTCCTGTATACCACCTGTTTTGGGGAACGTCGCATTCGAGTGCTCAACGTGTCTCTCCCAGTCACGAAGAATCTTGCCGACGTCTTCCATGCGGTCGACCAAGTCGCCATCGCTCGCACCCTTTGTCACCAAGGTATTTCCCATACATTCAAATCATTTCCTTCCTTGCCACTCACCTTATCTGTTCTATTCATTGCCTCTCTATCTCTCATCCATAGCGATTGACAAAGCGGCCACAAACAAACTCAAGGATGGCCGTGAACTCTTATGGAAGAGCACGGCCGAGATTTGCCACGGTTACAGCAAAGAAGTTGGTGGATCAGCCGGGGCTAGCCAATTGACCGTCAGCCGCTCACTCTCCCTTTTGCCACTCTTGGTATTGTCTCTGCTGAAATCGGTAAGGCACATCCAAAAAAAAAAAAAAAAAAAAAAATCAACGGTTCATGAAAGGGAACCCTCATGAACGTTCTTCTTGTTAGGATACATTTAATGAAAACGCGACGATTCCTGTGGATGTGCGCAGCCAATCCACTATTTTATTACGTACGTTACCCCTGTCTTCCTGGATCGATTATGTGTGCCCTCGATTCTACGCGCTGCATGCTTTGTCACCTCAGGCTGGAACTGTGGATCCCCAAACCAATGAACTGATCTTGCCATCACGATTAAACCTTACCAGCGAAAAGCTGGAACCCCACGGTTGTTACTTGATAGAAAACGGCCAACGTATGTATATCTGGCTCGGCAAGGCAGCCGTCCCTCCCTTGTGCATGGATCTCTTGGATGTACCCGATCTCAACCATGTCAAATCTGGCAAGGTAGAAGGATAAAAAATGCTCGACAACTCTTCCTCGAACGTTTTTTTTTTTTTTTTTTTTTTTTTTTTTTTTCCCGTTAGGTGGTCGCGTTGCCAAGCTTGGCCTCCGATATCTCCCAACGCACAAATGCAGTGATCAAGTATTTGCGCTCTCATCGTCAGGACGCTTATTATCCGACAGTGTTCATTGCTCGTGAAGACGAAGATCCTGTGGTGCGGGCCGGCGCCTTGTCCTTCCTGATCGAAGATCGCCATCCTGCTGGGCCTACAGCCGCCGGTGCCAACCAGCACGACATGAACTCTGGTATGAGCTACTTCCAATGGCTAGGCTTCCTCCGGTCCAAAGCTGGCAAGTAACCTTGCGCGAACGCCAAACGTTTGATTCATGATAGAGACTCCTTCACCCCTTCTCCTTTTACCAAATACTTGAATAAAAGGCGTCACCGACACGTTAATTTCACAAATGCTATCATGAGTTCGTCTTACTTTTTTTTACTGGCCAAAGACCCCGTAGAACTTTCAGCACCAGGTGTACGGTATTCTACTCCTTGACGTCAGCGCCAGAAAGAGCCGCGCAAGGACGGTTGGCGGTGGTGTCGTATCCTCATAAAGCTAGAGCTGTGTCAGTGCTGGAAACACCCAGCCGAAAAACGAGCTAATGCAAGTGGGGTCACTGCCAAAATGAAAAAAAAAAAAAAAAACTGGATCACCCTCTTTTTTTAATTTTGATGCCTCGGTGAAATCGTAGCATGCTATCCCGTATAAGATCTAGCCCATACACAGCTGCAATGTGGAAGGCAGCTGCTTGGTTTCCTGTCATGGTGTTTGCTATCGATCATGGATTCAGCTTTGGCCCCGTGGAAGGCCGATCCATGCAGGTACATTCAACGAAGGAATACCGACTTGAGCCAAACGAGTGATTGACACACCTCTCTTTAGCCAACCTTTAATCCTGATGCTAGCCAAATGAAACGTGACATTGTCTTCTTGAACAAATGGGCCGCGGCCGATCATGAATTTGAACGAGGCGAAGTAGTCACTCTCATGCATGTTTCATTTGTTGCAGAGGTTGAGTCATGCTTATCCTCCTGCTTTTCTTTTATAGATCTCCCACCGATCCTAAATGCATGATCACCAAACGCGTCATCGCTTTACAAGGTGACACTGTCAAGCCATTACGATCCGATAAAACAGGTAAAAAAAAAAAAAAAAAAACGGCAAGGCGATATCTGATCCTAATTTTTTTTATAGTTAAAGTCCCTGAAGGTCACTGCTGGATCGAAGGTGACGAGGGATTCCATTCAATAGACAGCAATACGTTCGGTACCGTAAGCTGCTAAAGGAGCCAGACGGCTTTAGGATCTTTTTTTTTTTCTTTCCTTGACTGCTCTTGTAGGTGCCCGTTGCTTTGATCAAGGCCAAAGTGACACGTATTCTCTGGCCACCAGAGAGATTTGGGCCTGTAGCCAAGAAACCTTTGTCTGACAGAGTTAAAATTGGCTTTATTCAACCTGGTGTCAATGATGTTTGGGGATAGGCTCGAACCATACTCTTTTTTTTTTTTTTCACTGAACCAAATACTTTTTAAAAAAGTACATTTGTTTATAAAAATACGTAAAAAGAGGGTGATCATACATTGTCCAACAAAAAGTTGGTAGCTCGGACCAGGTCGTTTTCGTTTTTGCTCAGGGCGTCGATGGCCTGTTGATGACTAAAGCCCATGCTCGCAAGTTCTTGGACCAGTGGATCAGACACCGAGGGCGTGGGTACCACGTGGTTGAGCGCAGCTGAGCCCATTGTGGGGGAGCCATTGGTGGGGTAGGGAGGCAAGGGTGGCCGCTTGGGTGAGGAGAGTTGGGGTGGCAAGGGAGGAGGAGGAGGGGGAGAGGACGCCATGTTGGCAGACACACCAGCCTTTTCCTTGTAGACCTTGGGAGGCAGGGCCGGGCCAAGCTGAGGTGTACCATTGACGACAGGAGGGGTCTGGGGTGGAACCGGCTGATGCTGTGGTGTAACGTTGTGAGGTGGGTACGTTGGTGGTCGGACCCAAGGGCCATCTGTTGCTGGAGAATAGCCTCCAGGCATGATGACGGACGTATGCTGGGGTTGCTGATGTTGGACATAGTGGGAAGGGTATTGAGGCGTGGGCATAGTCATGGCATTACTGTAGGGTTGACCCTCAGACACAGGTGGCTCTGCTTTACTATCGCTCCCAAGGATGGAGCGCAGAGCAACAAAGTCATTCTCTGGCGTATCCCAGGGATCCAACGGTGCCAACCCTTGTTCAAACTTTTGATAATCCAAAGGAGACTGCCCAGATATCTACCGGTCATCGACAATATAAAAACAGTGAATCGGCTTATTTTATGTATTGTCAATACCCTTGCTTGCTTACCCTTTTCTCTGGGGATGCTGGGTTGGAAGAGGAGCGCAGTCGTGTGTGTTGTTGATGGGGAGAAGAAACCGAAAGAGGAGGCGGAGGAGGTGGTGATGAGGAGGTTGAGGCTTGGGCTGGAGACGGCATAGACGGTTGATGGGCAAGCAAAGGGTCGACGATGGTGGTGGTGGAGGTGATTGCAGTGGCGACTGTTGCTGTTGTCGTTGTGACAGGCGCGTAGTCGTCGTCGGTGCCATTCGTCAGTGTCTTACTATTGCTGTTAAAGGGTTGGGGGTGGAGAATACGAGTGTCGGTGTCCAAGAAACCAGGAGCAATCTTGCGTGCTGCTGCTTTTTGTCGTTGGACTTTTTCAACACGAAGCACCTCCGCCTGCTCGGCCAAGGCTCGCTCATCTTCTTGTCGTTTTTGACGAAGCCGAGCCACATTGTCAAGTGTCTGTCTTTCTACGGCAAATGAATATTGATTCTAGCCCGGTGCCCAATGGCAAAAAAAAAAAAAAAAAAGGTGAGTTCATGAGCTCTGCATTTGCTAGATGTGGGCTGCCGTTCGTTTGCTCTTGTCCATGCCACTTACCAATAGCAAAAGGTCTTGCGGTATTGTGATTAATTCCTTCGATATATTAATCTAACATACCGAGGACGGTGAGTAAGCTGTTAGATGCGTCTCATGAAACAAAGACAAGGTACCTGTTTGGGAAGGCGGTAGTGGGACGATGCCATCACGGGGATGTTCCGCAAGACAGAATAGCTAGAACCTATTGGGAAGAACCAGGAGGAGATGAGTATGGTATTGGGTTGCTTGCTGCTCTCCATCTTTGACGACAAGCTTTTACCTTGATCCAGATCTCCCATGGTATCGTATAATTGAACCAAAAAATAAAAGAATGAAGAAGCTGGAAAAGAGGTGAAAAAAAAAGAACCCCCAGGCTTTTTCGTGATTGGTTCACCGACCTGTTTGCTGCCTCGCAGGTGACATCTTGATGAAAAAAAGAAAGTCTAAAAAAAGGGGGGGTATCCGTTTATGTTTTTATTTTAAAAGAGTGGTGCTATGGCTCTATGTTCATGAGCCAATCCTCATTGTTATCGTTATCGGAAAGAGAATCAGCTGGGTGGTCCATGGAAGCGTCTTCGAACCATAAATTGGCACCATAGGAAATACAAAGCTCCTCGTCCACAGCGATGGCCCGAAGGGTGACATAGCGGATCAGTTGATTTTCAAAGTCGCGCATGAAGCCGACATTGGGCTGCTTGTCATGATTGAACATGGATCCCAGGCCAAGGGCCAAGGCATAGCCATCTTTCCAGCAGTAGGTGTAGTGATCCAGCTGTGTGAATCGGCCGTGGGTTTGATATTCGCTATGAGGGAACAGCAAGATCGGTGAAATTTCAATCAGTGTGCGTGCTGGAATCGGCATTGTCGTAAATACCCCACGGCCTTTGACTGGATCCTTCCTTAATTCAAGGCCATCATGGTGCGGTAGCTTAATGCTGTCTTCCATGAATCTTTCACAATCAAGGAAAAAAAAAAAAAAAAGAGCGGTGTCCTGAACTCGAAAGATTTATTGCGGGTGATGTTTTGGTAAGATAATCAAGTGGCGGCGGAAGAGTTGGGCTGGGAGGGCTCCACGATAGTCCACTCCTCAAGATTGCTGTCACCATTGTCTTTGGCCGCGTTCGCGCGTCGAGCCGAAGAGAGGGTTCGTTTGTGGGCCAGTTCCATGTCACGATAGATATATTGGATGGCAGTCTCGACCCCCGTTTCCTAGAAAGAAAAAGATGAGACCAAATGTTGCTGCCAGGAGACCGCGGCCATTTTACCGAGCGAATCTTTTCACCAACGAGTCTGGCGTTTTTGAGGATGACATCATCAGTGGTCACCGTCCGCAAGGCGGCCGAGAGAGACGTGGCGGTAAGTTGTCGGACACATTTGCCCACGCCCATGACTTCCACACGATCACCCCAGAAGAATTGATCGGCAAAGAAAGGTTTGACAATGGTAGGGCAGCCTGCGCGCAGACCAGCAGCCGTTGTTCCTATAGCCATTGAAGAGAGACATCAATGCCAGCAAGGCTACTGTTTTTGGTCATTTCGTTTACCTGCGCCGCCATGGTGGACCACAGCCCTCATCTTGGGAAACAACCAGTCGTGCGGTACCGATGCAACAGGGAGGATGACGTCCGGATACTGGTGCAAGAGGTTGGAGACATTGTCGCCTTCCTGGGCGTTGCGTGAGGACCAACCTTCCGACACTACAGCGCGCACGTTGGACAGTAGCACAGCCTCGACAATCGTCCGTACGACCTCTTGCGGTTCGGTCACAATGATCGAACCAAAACCAATATACACAATAGGACGGCTGTCGATCGTGTTTAAAAACGAGAGCATGCGTTCGTCAGGTTGCCAGCCAGTCTATTTGAGAAAGAACAAAAAAAGGCACATGAGTCTGTCACTCCGTTTCTTGTTCGTCTTTCAGCTTACATTCGGGTTGTCTAGAAACCAGTAGCCAGTGCAATGGACCCAGTCCTTCCATTTTTCTGGGCTTGGTACAATGCTGGTACTGAAGGAGTACAGGTACGGGATCTGAGGCACTTCTAGGTTATCATAGGTAGTGGCAGGCAGGCCAAGGACCTGTTCCCGAAATGAGTTGGTGCGGGCAGAGATAGCGCGCCACACAGCATGGTCAAACAGGACGTAGGTCATCTCGTTGTACTTTGTTCCCTTTGGTCGATTAGGCGTGGCAAACGGGTGAGGGAACGATGGTGTGCGTGTCATCGGCATAGGGAACGAGCGGAAATAAGGAATCCCTTTTACACAAAAAAATGAGTGCATGTCCTCCTTCTCTTTCTCAACCTTACGAAGCTTTTCGGCCATGTGCACTCCGACCATCGCGCTTGGACTCTCAAGCAAGACATCCGTCCCTTCACAGGCCGTCCAAGCCAATTCTAGCAATTCATCAATCCAGACTTTGAACTAAGAATCGAGGCAAACACGGTCATAAAATAGACCGAAGTTTAGATTAGTTTACGTTGGCTTGATTTCTAAGGTCAAGGTCGGACTTGCCAATTTCAGCCCCTCCATCACAAAGTTGACACTGAAAAAGTTGTTTTCGACGCAAAATCGCTAATGGGAAAAAATAGAAATGGATGAGATGGTGAATGGACAAGGAATTCAGGACCGCAGTTACCATGAGTTCACTGGGGTCGCCACCAATGGACCGGAATTCGATTTCATGCTCTTCAATCCAGTCCTTGAATTCATCATGCGTAGCAATGCGACAGCGGTGTCCATCTTTGGCCAGGGACTTGCAAAGTGCAATATACGGCTGTACGTCGCCACGGGTACCAATGGTAATGCATGTGAAATGGAGTGATCGGTCAGGCTTTGTATACTGAATGTCGTCGTTCGTCGAAGAAAGTAGCGGAGTATCTGCATAAAAAAAGTCTGGTTTAGTACACTTTCTCTTTAAACCAAAACTGGTGCTCGTTTGAGGTTTACCTTTGATGCTTGGAGGTGTCCTATGTGTTAATCCTTGTTCCTGTTGTTCGGCCTCTAGTAGTCTAATTTCCTGCTCCTTCATTTGTCTGCTGAAAAAAAAAAAAGAGTTGGTCAAGTGGCCTCCTTTATGGACCAAGACCATGCGAACACTCACTGTTCAGGTTCAGATATGGCTTGATCATGCTGTGCAAATTGCTTGTGTCTTAGGTATAATTGAGCAAAGCAGCTATTCCGTTTGGCCAAAGAGGAGAAATCCAGGAAGATCTATGTCGTAAAGCATAAGGCGCGGATCAGCAAAGAGTTCGTGGCTAGGCTCTGGTACCTTTGTTTTCTTGCGAGTGAGAATGTTGATTGAATGACGATTGCTGTAGACATTGCTCTGCATTTTTTGGATACGCTGCACTTCTTCCAAAGGAAGGATCATCTAGTCCGAAATGATAAGTCATGTGCTCACTTCCTTGTAGCAGGGGCAGGTCTTCAATTTACCTTTGCTTTGGTGCCAAAACCTTTTGAATTGAATGAGACGTGGTTGGTGGATATATAGAGCTTTCCATAGCACGGGAGCGTCCAGGCAAGATAGCAGCGAAACACTAAATGTAGGAAAAGATGAAGCGATCTTGTATGGGGCAACCCATCAAGCGGTGGAGTGTTTTGCTTTTGCTCTTTACCTGACAATAACGTTTCCGATTCGGGCAGCGCAAAGTATTTTCGAAAATCGTCTTGCACCTTTTCATCAAGGAGCTCCCCACCGGCGCGGGGTTCCGAAGACTGCTGATCTACTTTCCGGTGGTCGTGGTCATGTTGCCCAGAAGGATCAGCCGACACATCGGTCGAGGACGAGGACCCCAAAAAGCCATAGACCTGCTTCATGCCAGACCGGCCCTTGTCACCGAGCCAGCTGGTCTTGTCATCCTCGCTGCTGCTTGACGACAATGCCTCTTCATCATTGTCAGGGGTATTTGTATCCGGGGTTGAGAGAGGCTGTTCTTGTGATCTTGAATAGAATAATCCCTTTAGAGCATCAGGCACCATGTTTGATACAGCTGACGAAGCGCGTATGAGCCGTTGGTTTTGTAGCTGATGTGAAGGTTGATGTGTTGGCTGGGAAGATGGGTCTGATGATATATCCTTGGTTCGGTTGCTGAGACTAGGGATGACAATGGGCTTGTCGGCATGGTACATATCGGCAAAGGATAGAGGAGGAGGGGATTCCTGGGACGGCGGCAGAATTGGCTGATCGTCCTGGTCTTTCTTATGGGCTGGGTGACTTCCCAAGGCGGATTGTAATTGATCAAAGGTGCCCTTGATATCAGGGAAATAGGCAAAGTAATACTATGAATAGTAAGCGTGTAAGGCACTGAATGGCTCATCGGACCTGGTTTTTTTTCCCCTTACCTCGTCCATCACAAATTCATCTTCAACATCCACGACACTGATCATGAGTAGTTGTTGATATTTATCGACTTCGCTGTGTTCAATATCAAGGATACTGGAGAATGGAAATTTCAGTTTGAAGTTGGATCCGGTATTCTTGGCTTTGAATATAGCTTTTTGTACCGCAGTCAACCTAGAAACCAAACGAGGGCATGGATGAGCATGGCTGACTTTTGCCAATGCTTGCTTTTTTTTTTTTTTTTTTACCATTCATTCATAGCAGATTCAGTGTCGGCTTGGAAGTGGTAAGACTTATTCACAGTGACCATACGAATGCCAAAGGGACGTCGTTTGGAACGCTTGACGGACACGGCGTATTTGAGATCGATTTTGCCCAATGGGAAGTAGGTATCATTTGCATTTTCATACCAAGTGAGGGTATCATGATTCAAGTCAAAGAAGCAACGACGATATCGGCTGCCTATGGTACTAGGGGCCTTGACTAATAAGTAGCCAGTCCTGTGATAACCGGTCTAATTCATGCACGTGAAGGCGGGAAAAAAGTGAGCATTGGTTATCCGCAGCCAGGGTCATTCGATGTGGTTTCTGGCTCTCAAGCACTTGCCTGGATTTTGGGTAATGGAGCATAAAAGCAAACATGCTGTTCAGTCAAGTATAAAAAGCCAGGGACAACGACCGTAAGAACAATATAACAAGGCCATTCTAACAAAAGCGTGGGGGAAAAGGTGGCAGATCTTGTTAGCCTATCCGCTCTTTTAAGTAAGCGTCATTAAAATCCTTACCAGCGATCAAATGCTCCATGGTGGGTAATTCAAAGATACGCTGGACTGTTTGGTCGATGTTGATTCTCGCGGGAGCCGTGGACGACGCAATGGATTGATTGTCACCTGATTGGTCCAAGGAGATCAGGTCATTATCTTCAGATGATAACGATGACGACAAATTTGCTGGTATGGCTTCAGAAGGGGCAGCTTCTGAAGCTTCGGCCAATAGTTCCCGCAGACGTTCGTTTGACACTGGCGAAAAAAGATTGGTATCCACTTGGCCATCGTTCATTGCATCAATATCCGACCATGTTTGGGTGCTTGATATGGCTTCTATAGAACGGCCCAAGTCTATGATATAAGAAGAAAACAGCGGAGGGGGAAGGTCGTGAGTTTGTGTACGGTCGACATGGTCATCATCATGAACATCATTTACCTGTGGAAGATTCCTCTATTCATGTCAGGTTTGTCGCAAAAAAAAGGGGGGAGCGAGGTTGATATTACTGCGCCCAGGTGGCATGGTCATAGATGAATTTACCTGCTTTACTGTTTTCGGCATCTTGTGCCTCTAACTAGAGCCATGCCATAGAATAAAGGTGAATAAAGGTGAGACGACAACATTCACAAGAGTGGGTACCAAGGAAAAATAAAGGTTGTTGACAGGAGATGCATTTAAATTGGACTTACCGCCATGGCTGCTGCCGAAACAAATTGCAATACGCTATGGTTCAACGTATCCATAAATGTCTAAAGGAAACGATGAATAAGCTATTATGAACGGGGAAAAAAAGAAGGTCTACAATGAACAAGATGCGTCAAAAAAAAAAAAAAAGAAAGGTGTGAAAACGGAAAGAGAAGGAAAAAAAAAAGCATGATTTTCGCCTTTTCAAATCTAGCAGCATGCAGGTCTCGTGATTTTTATATTTTTCAAACAGCACCCAGCCTGACTAGATCGACGTGTTCTTGCAGGATGAATGCGAGCGAGATTCCTGTGGCGATATCCTTCAGGATGGCAGGACATCTGTTGCTGGATGAGCTGAGAGACCGGTGAGGTGACTGCAACGCAGCGCGAGTTGACTTACTTGTGGGCAGGACCGCATGCATCGTTGGGCAATAAACTTCCTTCGCTCCTACAACACAACGGCAGGCTTATCGAGGAGCAGCCAAGGCAAACGTAGGGTTGGCGCCTTTTTTAGCTATTGTATTCAAGTTAGCCATTCCAAATCATAGTAGAGCTTATTTTGAGCAAGTCGCTTGCCTTCAAGAAAAAAATGAAGGTCCGCACCGCCCTTTTTTTTGGCTTCAACTTTTTGCGGCCCTCGCCTCTTTTCTTCATCGTTTAACAGCTCTTACTGATCATCCCATGTTTGAAAAGTCCTTAACAGACTTGATTCGTGGTATCCGTGCCAACAAGAAGAATGAGCAAAAGTATATTACTGTTTGCCTTCAAGAAATCCGCAATGAAGTCAAGTCTAACGATATCGATATCAAGTCCATGGCTGTCGCCAAGCTCACCTACGTAAGTCTCATCCCCGCCACTCCAAAGACGTGCAAAGCCTGACATTGTTTAAAGTTGCAAATGCTAGGTTATGATATGTCGTGGGCATCCTTCCATATTGTAGAAGTCATGTCCAGCCCTCGCTTCATGAGCAAACGCACAGGTTACCTGGCAGCCACTCAATCGTTTCAGCAAGACACCGATGTCCTCATGCTGACCACCAATCTCATTAAAAAGGTAAACAACATGCACAGAAAACAAAAGACTTCCATGGATACCTACTTTTTTTCTCTTATTTTCGGTTAGGACCTTGCCTCATCTTCGACTTTGGATATCAGCATTGCTTTGAATGGGCTGTCGCATATCGTCACGCCCGATCTTGCACGTGACCTTTGTCAAGATTTGGTTGCCATGCTGAACCATTCTCGCCCATATATTCGTAAAAAGGTGATCCTCGTCTTGTACAAGGTGTTCCTCAAGTTCCCTGAAGCTCTACGTCTCAGTTTTCCCCGTATCCGCGAAAAGCTGGAAGACCCTGATCCTTGTAAGTCTCAACCAGCTGCCCAAGTGTCACATCGCAATCCACTTCCACTCACCTTTTATTTTTCTTCTTTTAGCTGTGGTGTCCGCCGTGGTCGGTGTCATTTGTGAACTGGCCCGCAAGAACCCCAAGAATTATCTACCCCTGGCTCCTCAGCTTTTCAAGCTTTTGACAACCTCCTCCAACAATTGGATGCTAATCAAGATCATCAAACTGGTAAATAATCACCTTATATCACAAGCGGACCAGCTTGCCTTACCTTTTTCTACCCAAACCCAATCATGACAGTTTGCCTCCTTGACACCACTGGAGCCTCGATTGGTCAAGAAACTGTTACCTCCACTGACTTCATTAATCCAGAATACACCGGCCATGTCACTGCTGTACGAATGCATCTATACCGTCATTGCAGGCGGGTTCTTGGAAGCTGCAGGCGATGCCAGCCATGCTTTGGCCGCGACCTGTGCTCGAAAGCTACGTACTTTTTTGGAAGATCCCGATCAAAACTGTAAGTGAACCCTACCAGCCACAAGGGGAGAGGGGAGGGCACACGTTGTTTACTTACGTCTGCGTCTGCTTGGATGATAGTGAAATATGTCGGTCTGCTTGCCATGGGCCGATTGTTGGCTACGCATCCCAAACTTGTTGCTGAACAAAAGGATTTGATATTGGAATGCATTGACGATGAAGATATCAGTATTCGTATCCGAGCCTTGGACCTTGTGGTTGGCATGGTAAAGCCACACGACCTTAGACGCAGCGGATTCACTGACTTGCTTGTATTTTGCTTTCCTTTTTTTTTTTTTTTTACCTATAGGTTAACCGCAAGAACACAATGGACATTGTCAAGCGCCTGGTTGCCCATCTTATCCCCAAAGATGAAGTCAATGCCGCCTCGAACCATGAGGCTTCCAGTATCTTGGACCCAGTGTATCGCACAGATATCATCCACCGCATCGTGTTTATTTGCTCGCAAAACCAGTACCACAATATTACCAATTTTGAATGGTACATTTCGATCTTGATGGGCATCACCCACACATCTGGTGTCAATGTCGGCGAGCTGCTGATGAACCAGTTGATGGATGTCACTGTCCGCGTCAAAAGCGTCCGTGAATTCTCGGTCGGTCAAATGGTAAGCAATTCAAAAAAAAAAAAAAAAAAAACTGCGGGTTTTACTAATTTATTTTCCTTTTTCAGTACCGGTTGCTATCAAACCGTGAATTTTTGGAAACATGCAAGAAGCGAGACTCTAATATCGAGGTGCTGACGGCAGCAGCTTGGATCTGCGGTGAATACTGTAATTACTTGGACGATGTGCCATCGACGCTCGAATGGCTGCTGACACCCCTTGGCCCCAAATTCCCTGTCAAAGTTCAGATGGTCTATATCCAAAACATTATCAAGATCTATTCCTATTGGGCCAGCGACCTGTTGCATCATTGGAATCCAGAACTGCAAGGCGAGTTTGTCAAGGTCACGCAAGTCATGTTGGACAAGATGGACATGTATTTGCACAGCACGGACTTGGAAGTGCAAGAGCGCGCAAGCAGTGTCAAGTCCATCTTCCACCTTGTCCTCGATGCTGTGCAGGGTTTTGTTGTAGACGATCAGCACCGAGCTCCCGAGATGCTCGAAGGTCTGGGCTCGCTCTTCTTCATCTATGAACTAAACCCTGTGGCTCCTAAAGCCCAATCCAAGGTACCCATTCCCGAAGGTCTGGATCTCGATGCTTGGATCAACACTCCCTTGCCTGATCTGGTTGACGACGATGATGCCTCTTCACTGAGCGCCGGTTCCATTGATGCTTTTGTCGTCCCCGATAAGAAATCCAAGAAGAAATCCAAGAAGAAATCATCCAAGCACAGCGGCAAACGTCGCGAAAGCGAACATGACGAAGAACGTGAACAGGTAACAATTGAAAAAATCGACGCGCCATTATTTCATAACGACAATCGAAGCTTGCTCACTCTCATTGGTGCCTTTTAACTAGCGTCGTGTGGCTAGGGCCGAAGCACTCCGTAACGACCCTTACTATATCATGGCTGACAAATCATCTACCAAGAAACAAGACTCGTTGTTGCCATTGAACGAAGAAGTTGATGCCATTCCTATTGTCCAGCTGTCCCTTGACGACATTGGTAAGACGTGTTTGTCTCCTCTCTTTTATTTTTTCTTACTCATCAAGTCACAAACAATTCTTGTTGTTCTAGGCGGTGTCGAACCAAAAATGAAGTCAAGCAAGAAGAAGCGTGCTAACAAGCTTCCTGTGGCAGCACCTCCAGTCTATGCTGAAGAAGAGATGCCAGAAAATGCAGCAGCCAGTGACGAAGAGCCTACCAGTCCCCAGCAAGTCGACGAAAAGACCACCATCAGCAAAACCAAGTTGTCGAAAAAGAAAGCCAGTGCCTCGGGTTCATATGTCAAGAAACAAACCCACGATATCTTTGCCAACAGTGATGAAATGGGTTTGAACAGTGTCGATTTGTCCACCCCTCTTGGTGAAGAAGAACGCTTCCCTCAGATCCAAGCCTATTTGCCACCAGAAGAATTGCGCCGGCGTGAAGAAGCCCGTGTGCGTCAAGAACGCAAGGAGTTGCGAAAGCAAGCCAAGGCTGCTGCTGAAAAGGTAGGCATCACCATTTCAACGGCTGAGATTCGTCATTATCCCTAACTCACTTTATTGTTTTTTGTCCTCGGCTAGGTGGAAGCCAAACCGGTCAAGGAAAAGAAAAAGAAATCGTCCAAGAAGAACAAGGCCAGCAAGACCGTCAAGGATTCCGTCGATGACCATGCCAATGACGATTTGGCACCATCTATTTCCAGCCTCACGAACGAAGTGCAACTCGCTCTGGAAAAGGAATGGCAGCAGTCGTCAACCCTCTTTGAAGATGACTGGGTCCAAGTGGTAAGTAGAAGATCTGACCTGGAGTAGAACTGTTCCTCACTCTCTGTCGTTGTGTTTGTCTATCTAGATGTACAAGCTCTCTCTGGATCAAGAACAGGTCTCCTCTGAGCAATTGCTTGTGGTAAAAGTGGAATTGACGATCAAAAACTTGTTCGACGGCTTGCTGCCCAAGGTTCACCTTGACTTTGCCGAGGCCTTTGGTACCACACTCCTGGACAGCCCTGCCAATGACATTGCATCTGTGACCGAATGGTTTGAATTGAACCAAGGGGAATCTGTGCGATGCCATGGCCGATTTGAAGTAGCTGGGTCGATTCATCCAGGCAAATGCTTGCTCGGTGAAATATGCTACGAGGTAAATGAACAAACGTTGGTGATGGCTGGATTGCCCACGTGCGCGCACAATGGGTCAACCTCTGGACAGCATGGACCTACCCAATGAGAATTATACCTGGTCTGACTTTTTTATTCTTTCCGAAATAGACCTTGGCAAACGATGAAGAAGAAGCGAAGCAACAACGGCATGGATTTGAATTGGTGCTCCCGCTGAATATATTGTTCCTCCGTCATGTCACGATGGACCCTACACAATTCAGCTCGTTGCTGGCCGAGCAAGGCCATGCTTTTGAACACCATGAACAGGTCAAGACGGTGGTACCAAGTACATCTGAGCAGGCTGTGCTATTGGACGTGACCCATCGATCTGGATTACACCTGGTTGAGGTGATTCCCGGAGCGGCTTCGCTGTATGGCCAAACGGTGCAAGGCCACCAAGTGGTTGGGCTGATGAAGTATTTGATCGACGACGACCAAGACACACAGGTTTCCATTGATTTGAAATCCACCGACGGGTCCCTGTTGACGGACCTGACGTCGGTGCTCGCCTAATGTTTGCTATCATTTGTCAATGCTGAAAATGGTTTCTGAATCTTGTCAATTAAAAATGGATCAATGGTGTTGTACCTTTTTTTGTTCTTTTTAAATTTCGTGTGACCAAACCGGAATGTGTTCAAAGAGAACGCTGTGATTGGGCGGCGGGGATACACGCAAAGATGCTTTTGGTTTGGTCCTTTTGAAACAGCAGCCAAAAACATGATGTGATCAATGGTGTTAAATAAAAACAACAACAGGGGCAGGTCGTCTTGGGGCCAATAGCATCATTCTTTCATGTGGATCTCAACGGCATCAAACTTTAAAAAATTAAAAATGCCACTTGTACCCAACCCCAGTGGGCCAGCCTGGATGATATAAAACTGGGCACGCCTTTTTTCTTGTTCCTTCCTTTTTTTTTTTTTTTTTTTCACCTTCATCTTTTTAAGCAATGCTTTTTTCTTTTACTGCTGCTTGTCTGCTAGCCTGTCAAGCAGTCATGGCTACATCGACCCAGCCTGGCAGCCCCGGTGTGCCTGCAGCCCCTGATAATTACAATTCATTCTCCAATTGGAACGTGACTTACGCTGGCCCTGCTCCTCAGCAAGTCCATTTGTCGTTGACCGATGATTCCAAATACGTACAAGTTGAATTCACCACCTTGGAAAACGTCAGTAAGGCCTGTTTCAAGTACTGGCCCAAGACCAACAGCGGCCGTCCCGTCACCGTGACTCGTGGCAATGTAAGAAAAAAAAAAAAAGGCGATCTGCTTCATTGTTTATCCACTTGTAATCTGAGCCTCATCCTGCAACTACTTTTCTCGGTCTTGTTTCTTATATTTAGGACTGGGCATTTGTCGATGGCGGAGCTGCCAAGCGTACCACCTACTTGCACAAATTCCAATCCAAACGTCTTCAATTGGCCACTGTGTATGAATATCAAGTTGGCACGGTCCCTACCAACACCACCAACACCACCACCCTCTGGTCCTCCACCTTTGAATTCCACACTGCCGATCGTACTGATAGCTTCAAGTTTGTTGCCATTGGTGATTTGGTATGGCAAAATATTTATTAATGGATTGCGCAGCTTTTTTTTTTAACCTTTTTTGTCTCTTTTTCATTTTTAGGGCATCAACAATGCAGTGACCGCTAAATCCTTGACAAATCTGGCTGATAGCCACGAGTATGATTTTATCACAGTATCGGGCGATCAAGGTTACAACTTGGAAGACGAAAACGGTGAAAAGGGGGATGAATATTTGAACTTTATGCAACAAGTTTACTCCAAGCTTCCTTTCATGGGTGTTATTGGAAATCATGAAGGTAAGCGTGACATCCAAGTTTTTATTGAAACAAAAAAAGGCACATAAACTTACCATTGATTTTTTTTTTATTGCAGATGCTTACAATTACACCCATTATGTGAACCGGTAAGGAGAGGCACCACGTGATGAATCAGCCAAGCCCTGACCCTCTACTTTCCCACAGTTTCAACAATGTGCCTTTTGAACAATCCAACTCGCCCACACCTTTGCTGTACTCGTTCAACTATAAATCTTTGCATTTGGTGTCCTTCACCACTGAAGCTTTCTTCTTGAACAAGTTTGGCTCGCCTGAACAAATTGCTTTTGCTCTGAACTGGCTGGACCAAGACTTGACCAAGGCCAATAAACATCGCAGCAAGCGCCCTTGGATCATTGTCATCTCCCATCATCCTATTTACTGCTCAAGCTCCAACTCCGACTGTATCACGGATGCCCCTATGCTCCGGTCTTACATCGAGCCTGTCCTCGCCAAACACAATGTCGATATCTTCTTGAGTAAGTGCGCCACGGATGTAAAAAAAATAGCATCGACATCAAGTTACTCACCTATTTTATCTAATTCTGGTAGCTGGTCACGTTCACAATTATGAACGTACATACCCTGTTCATAACGGTACCTTGGCTACTACCTCCTACCACAATGCACCTTCTTTCTTCCAAATCGTCAATGGTGATGCTGGCCAACCTGGTGACAACACTGCCTTCAACTCCAGCATCACACCCCCCGACTGGTCGGCTGCTCGCTACAGCGGTTATGGCTACTCCGTTGTCGACGTATCACCCTCCACGTTGAACTTTGGCCACTACCAGGTCAACACTGATGGTAGCCTCGGCAGTGCTGTTGATCAATTCACTGTCACCAAGTCCTAGACCCTCTCCTCTCTTGTAACAATAAAATCAAATCACTTACATTTACAAACCCAGCCACCCGTCGTGGACTCGCTCATATAAATCAATGTTATGAGTTGTATTTGACAGAGGTAAAGCATTAAGTATAATGTGTGATGCTAAGAGTGGATGAACGTACAGTGTAGTGAAAAGAAAGGGAGGGGTAATAGGTATAGGAGTAAAGTCTAGTCAGCTTTGCGCCGTTTGCTGGGGTGATCAAGAGTGGCAGCTTGGGTAACTGGGGAAGGATGGGCCAGAGGAACTTTGCAGACTGGCTTGTTGGCGTCCATGAGAGGCAGCTGATCAGTCCAAGGTGACGGCGAGGACAAAACCGACACGGGTGACAAAGACTGGTCAAGTGGCGACGGTGGCAAACCAATGGGTGACAATGGCGTGAGATGTGGTGACGGCTTGGGCGAAGGATCAGCTGAAGGAGGAGGAATCTCTGGAAGAGGTGAAACTACCTTGGCCGGTGGTCGTGACGAAGACTGGTCTTGACGCTTCTGTGATGTGCACAAGGTCGGCAGGTCGGCAGCTGGTAGGGGATGAGAGGAAACATCGCTAGAGGTCGAGACTAGGTGTCTTTTCGCTGAAGATCGCGTAGCCCGTTGTGGCCGGCTGCGTGAAGTGGATGGCTTGGATGGCGATGAACTGGTCGACAGCTGGGCCCAAGCGCTGAGCAGAGTAGATTTCAGCTGCAGGACATCCTCTTGGCCGTAGTTTGAAAATTGTTGCGTGATATCGGCAGATCGGCAAATGTTTTCTGGAGATACGAAATCAAAAGCACATTTGATCGCGTGCTGGAGGTTGCGGACTTGATGGGCACACCCTGCAGGAACATAGACCGCATCGCCTGTCTTTTGATATACGGTCCACGGGGTTACACCGTAATCTTGTTGGAGACGATTGAGCAGAGGACCAGTCAAATAGATCCACTGGCTGTGCAGAGGGTCGTAGCACTTCTCGCCAAGTCGTCGTTGCCTAGTACCAAAGGGAATAGGAAGAGAGGTGTATTCTTCATCGAGCCGCGTCAGGAATGTGCGGAGTGCTTGCAGGTCTTCGTAACGAAAGATATGCCAGATGGCCACAACACCATCGCTAGTTGTCTCGGTAGAATCGACATCGGGAATACCTAGAGATAAACAGGCAGCGTCAATGACCATCATATCTTTTTTTTTTCCTCATACCAAGGTCCTTGCCATTATTGTAGAGATCATTGGGACGGGCATGGCAAATTACGTTGACTGCATCGGTCATGTCGCAGTGGATATTTGTTGTACCAACCAGGTCTTCGACCGAGGGAGGAGGCAGACCAAAAGCAATGAACATTTTGGGCCCTAGGTCCGGCTTGACAAAGCTGGGGGGCAGCCGGTTGGACAGGTTGAACATACCATCTGCAGAGCAATATTCGGGTATGGGTAGGATATTATCCATATAGTCATTATACCAGGCAGGGGCAACGTCCACAAATGCATTGTTCGGCGGCCAATCCTTGATCTTGAATACTGAGTGAACAGTGTATTTACGATCGATGGTTCGCACAGACGGTGAAGAGGAGGCAGCACGTATAGAGGTGAAAGGTGGGGTAGCCTTGTCAACGATGGATGAGGGTGCAGCACTTGAAGTCACTGGTCTGGAGGCGTTTTGTGTCGGGACGGGCGGCGTATGGTCGGCTGTGGTCTCGACCTCGGTTTCCTTGCCTTTGCCAAGCTCGGCAACAATTGGATGATATCTCCCCAGGGGCTCCTTGGATTTGACATTACGCTTGCTGCGACGAATAAGTGTAGGCTGGCTGACGTCAGATGATTTGGATTCACTTGCACTGCCAGCACTCCAATCGTCATCGTCCTGACCCTCTTCACTGGTAAAAGTCTGCATAGATCCCTCTGAGTCCGTAGAGCCTGCAGAGCTAACGTCACCTTGCTCCTTGGCGGGTCGTTGATAAGGTTTTCTTTTGCGTATGATATCGGTGATGTGCTGACCAGGAGCTGCTGACGTCGACAGGACAACGTTGGCCACGGTGGCTGGGTGAGGCTTGGTATCTGCTTCTTCAGAGTTGATGACCATAGCCGCGCGATCCCCGTCATAAGCCGAGAAAAATTGATGCACTTGTAGGTTGTGGGATGCCATGGAGTAGCAATCAATCACTTCAATTTTGCCAGCACCATGCATGAGCCGGAAGGCTTCAGGCGACCAGTCAGTTGTGGCTCGATCTATGGCGTTGGTGATGACCACAGGCTTGCCTTTGCACCATTCCCTTTGGAAATCTAAAAGGTCCACATCATCAGCATGTCGTTTCATCAGGAGAGTTGGAGGGATATCCATGTCTTGCTGGACCACACCCATGCTACTGGCGGTCGGCTTGGACAGTTCAGAGGCAAGGTCTAACTCTTTGACCCATTTCGAAATCAAATCTGTGGCGTACTTGGTGACCGGAATGAAACAGCTCTTGGTGTGGCGAGGTGAGACCATACATGCGGACACAAGTTCAGTGGGAGTCGGGTGGCCAGCAACAGGTTCCGGAAGTGCAAGCCATTGTCCGTAAGCAGCAGACAGCTCGGAAGTGTCACCGCCGTCGGGGATCCTGCGCATACATTCGATACAGACATCAACGCCACAGATCGTACATGCAAAGTGTAGGTTGAGGATGGACGTGCTGCAGACGTCACAGATATGGCGAAGGTCGGGAACACATGGTCGACATCGCGCGCTTTCGTTGGGCAGCTTATTGATGATGTCCCATTCATACGAAAGGAATTGATTAATCAGGGGTCGCAAGTTTTGTTTCAAGTAGGATGCCTGTTCAGGATCGATCATCAACGACGGACTGCCCAGCTGAGGTTTAAGAATGGAATCCAAGGGCGTTCCTTTTAAATCTGAGACGAAGAATTCTTGATGGGGCATGGGGGGAAGAGTAAAGGCACGGAAATGGCGGAAGCGACAGCATTCTCTTGAGCTCTTATATTTCCCATCAAGTATGATAGATGCACATACAAAACAAGGTCTGGCAAAGGTTTTGTATCGATTATGGTAGCAACGGTAGCACTGGATGTGTTTATCGATTCTGCCACGAGCAGTTAGAGCTTTTCGTTCTTCTGGACTCGGTACGCCAACCTTTGATTTGGTTGCTCGCTTATGCGCCATCAACAAGAGAAAATGGAATAAATAATAAAAGCACGTTGGATGTTCAAAGAAAAAGAAGCAAAAAAAAAAAAAAACGTCAATCGCACGAAAAAAAAAAGGTGATGAAAGTGAGGTTTTAGCTTTCCAACAAATCAAAGCAAAAAAAAACGAAGACTCAACCTTGGTAGCATGCGGTTTCTTATTAAAATGGAGGAAGAATGCATAGATGGTGATATAGTATGATCTAGTCCCCACAGACTCTTCGTCACATCATCGCCATCAACCAAGGTCAGTCTGATGGACGAGTGTACCGGCGTTTGAATATTAGTCTGGCGGCCATTTTTGGCCTAGTGGTCTTTTGACTGGCGAGGTTGTTGGTTCAATTCCTGCTCCAAGCCGCCCCATCTTGTTAATTGGACAAAATAAGTTTAGCCTGGTTCTTGTACCCCTCTATGACGCTCCACCACTTTTGAATAATCAGATGAATGTGAGATCTTGCACAAGTAGGTAAAAGGCTGAGTGACGATAGAACTGAAAAAATCAAGTCGATTGGTGAATGTCACCTAGCCAATGTTTGATCAGAATCTTTTTGATCCTTCCGATTCTCCAGCTAAAAAACGAAAAAATCGAGCAGTTTCCACAGGGGACCCCCAGACGATCTGATCAAATCACAGTGCAGTTCTGGTCAAAATAATTAAAATCAAAACTCTCCCAGACTTCTGAGTGAAGAGCCAAAAGGTTGATGCCTAATTGCCTGGCGCGCAACCATCTATGCAGAGACTAAATATGGCAATCGTCTTCATCTAATCACTCAATAACACTGTGCAAGCATTTCTTATTGTTTTTCGAAAAACCAGACCGATTGGTGAAACCCACCCAGCCAACCTTTGATCAATTTTGAGTTGACACTTCCGATTCTCCAGCCAGCTAAAAAAATGATGTAGTACCCAGGAGCTGTTAATTGATTACAATAGCGAAAGCGAAGACCCATGATCAAACCAATGTCTGCTTGCTGACATTGTACACACTTGCTTCAAGAATGAAAAGAATGAAAAAAAAAATAAAGGTAGAGATGAGCTATGTGACGGATCATTTATTAAAACCGAATGAAAAAGAGTTGGTGAATGCCATGGGCGTTTATTCAGAGTCATCGTCCAAGACAATGGGATCTTCCTGCTGTGTACCGGGGGCATCATCATCATCATCGTCCTCGTCACCATCATCATCATCATCGTCACCATCAACTTCATCTTCATCGTCATTGTAGCCACTGCTATCGGGGGTATCATCGTTGTGCTCCATTTCGTCATCTTCATCTTCCTCGGTCTCGTTATTTTCGTCATTGTTGTATCGATAGGCACGGTAAGTAGCTTCATAGGACCGTTCTTGGTGGCGTATCCGAGCATCTTCGTCATCATCCGATTCTGTGGCTCCAGGATCGTTTTCCAGTACACCGTCATCGTTCTCATCTAGTTCTGCCAGCCTATCGTCGTCATAGCCATCCACATCATTGTCGTCATACTGCACATAGTCATTGTCACCGCTGTCGTCAGCTTCGTCCTGGAATGACTCGTCCAATTCATCCTCTTGATCTATGGGCAGCGGATCGACCAGTTCATGGCCATGGCTGTCTAATAATGGGTCGGCTTCAATATAATCATGGCCTTGGGCTTCATGGGTCATCGTGGGGTCATAGACTTCAACTTGTCTATGTTCAGTGTGAGAAGAAAAAAGTATAAGCGTGTGTGAATATAATGAAAAAAAAAAAAAAAACGGGCACCCCACCCCCAAAAAAATATGAACCCATGCGCTCTGACTTTTTTTTTTACCTATCCATTAGTTCAAGAGTGGCCGAGCTTAAAAAGCCAGGGATGCTGCGGCGTTGCTTGATAAACGTATCATAGGCACTTTGAAGGGTGTCCATGTAGTCATCTTTGCGGCGGCCTACCACCTTAATGTAACCATGGTTGTTGTGTAGAGATGTGATATGGAATGACAGATCTGAGCCCTCGGCATACAAGGATTCCAGTCGCACTTTGCCTTCATCAAAGGTTGTGACTCGGTAACCAAGCACGCTGGTCACTGCTTCCATAAATTGATCGATTTTCTTGGAAAACACCTGCAAAGATGACATCAGACGTTTGTTTTAAGACGTCTGATGTTTTTTTTACCTGTTGCAAACGAACGATGCGTTTATCGCGTTTGGAGACAGCGTCTTCCAAAAACTGGACTTGGTCTTTCAGGGATTGCACAGATACTTTGGGGATACATAGGGTAGCATCGTCCTCGATGGTAAGTGTTGTGCCAGCAGGGGCAGATTGGTATTTCTCCACCAGGGTTAACAGCTTGGCGTTTTCTTCGCGAAGTTGGTTCATAAACCTCTTGCGCAGGCTATACTCGGTATCGGCTGGATTGGCCTTGAGGCTCAAGATACGTTCCTCAGATTCGATCGTGGCGTCGACCTGCATGGGCTCGTCCGTCGGAGCCGGTGCGTCCTTGGTGATGTGTTGACGTTCAATGACGCTTTCCAACAATTGGATCTGCTGCTGCATCAGTTGCTTTGTCGTTGTCTGCATCTTGATCTCCACAAGTAAGGCTTCTTTTTCTAAAAAGATATATCAGTGAAGCGTGGATATGTTGAGCTGATGTCTATAATTCCAGGGGCAGCTTCTTACCTTGCTCCCATTCCTGACGTCCGTGACTCAATTGATTGAGGAAGGCTAGGATGGCATTGCCAGAGGGCAGTATCGCAGTAACATCAGGTTCGGTCAGGGTAGCAGTGGGGTGCATTTGTTGCTGAATAAGGTTCATGGCATGTTGGCTCATGCGACCTTCGAGCTCGGCCAGCAGTCCTTCCAAGTCGCGGATTCGGTGAGTCTTTTGTGCATCGTAACTGGCTTGCATAAATGTTGCTTCTTCCACGTCGTACAGTTTCTGAGAGCACAGGAAAAAAATACAAAACGAGAGGGGTTACAAGAGGCTGGCTGACTTTTGCCCAGACTTACAAGTTCATTTTCCAGCAGGTTGACATGTTTGCACATCAATTGTTTGTCTTTTTCTAACAGATCCATGGTCAGGAGGTCGGAACGATGCACACGTTCCTTCTCTTGAAGGGCAGTTTTCAGCTCTGCAACCTATAGAATCAAGTGTCTTGGGTTAGAACACAATGCCTGCACTCCAACATTTACAAGAACTTGCATGCATTTCCAGTTTGGTGATGATCTGGTCTCTGGTATCAATTTCAGCCTTGTATAAGGACTGCACGCCCTGGGCCAGTCGGCTCTGTTCACGATCTTTGGTGAGGTTGTAAATGATGCCTTTGGGAGTCTCGATATCCACGCCATCGGCCTTTTCCAGATAGCCACTCCTATGAAGAGAGAAAAGAGAGATGAGGACGTGGGAGTGGAAAAAGCTGAGGGAGGAGAATGGTATTACCATTCGAGACGTTCAGTCTTGAGGCGAGTGTTTTCCAAATCCAGCCGCAAATTGTCTTCCAGCACCTTGTCCATGTCGCGCAGGCGTGTCTGCAGACTGTGCTTTTCTTCACGCAGTAATTCCACATCGTGGTACATTTCCTTGTAATGCTTCAATTCTTTTTTCAACTTGATATTTTCAATCTCCATCTTTTGCGTATCGTCTTGCACTAAGATCAAAACAAAGCAATAAAAAAGAGTGAGCGTGGCCGTTTGAAGCTCTGAATCATTTTGCTTCCGTTCTTACATTTGAGTTGCCGATCAAAGGCTTTGATGGTTTCAGCGTCAGCATGGGCATAGTGCAGATCTTGTAACTTGAGCTCAGCCTCCTTGAGTTTTCTTGACAAATCACTTTGCAAATCGACGCCTTCTTCAATGGTTTTGCGCTGTTCCGCTACCTGAAGTAGAAGAACATGTCAGTTCTTAATTTTTAAAGCTTGTGCATGAATGACTTGCCTGTCTTTTCAGTACATCGACGGATTCCTGTAGGGTGTTGGAGAGCGAGGTCAATTCGGACGATTTGGTCGTCACAGAACGTTGGGCAATATCGCGTTGGCGTTTTTCTCGTTCCAAGTTTTCGGTTAGGTCACTGTTTTGTAGTTGCAAAGTTTCCAATTGACGCCGTTGTCGCTCCTGGATTAAGAAATAAAAGGCTCAGGCTTTCGTCGCCGTTCTTTCATTTTCTGTATCAATGTCCCTTACCGATACGGCATTGTGGTCCATTTTAATCATCGCCAAGGCTTTCTTGGCACTTTCTGCTTCCTTGTAGTGATAAATTGCTCTGGCTTCGGCATCCTAGTGTTGCAAATGAGAGGAGGGAAGGTAAGAGAGAGGCTAGGGCAATGTGCATCTATATGACTGTCACTTGCGCTTTTCTTGTCGCATAGATCTTGCAGCTCTTGTTTGTATTCTCCTGCCCGTTGTTTGAGTTGGATTTCATAAGCTTCACATTTTGTATGAGCAAGATTGAATGCATAATCCAACTGGTTAATACGGGATTTTAAGCGAGAGATCTTGTCTGGCAAGATAAAAAAATCATGGTGAGCAAGGACGAAAGCAATGTGGTGCATTTTTTTTTTTTTTTACCGTGGTCATCTGAACTTTCCAGGTTTTGGAGATCGATGCTTTTGCTGATGGGATTGGATAGAAGATCGCGCGTGACTTTGGGTCGCTTGGGTGCCTGCTCTTCAGTTGATGCAGATGGCTAGATTGTTATTATACGATATATAAAAAACCATGGGAAGATTAGTTAGTTTTTTTGACACGCTTCTCGCTGTATATCCTCCAAAAAGAATCTACAATTCATCCCTCACATTCTTGTGCTTACCAATCTCTTGCTAACAGTTTCCATTTTGTGGTACGTAACAAGAGGATTGCAAATGTCAAATTAAACGGGTTCAAACAATGAAAAAAGCGCAAAGAAAGAAAACACCGTTTTTTTTCTCTCTTTTGGTCAGCCTTAAAAATAGCTGGCGGGGTGAGACTGAGGCAAGGCACTTCTGGCCCTTCGCCTTATCCTTTGAATAACATTGACAACACTCATTGTCAAGGGCTCATTGTTCCCTAAACGTTTCTGAACAGAAAAAGGATTTTGCAAAACTTTACTATAGGCTAGTCCAAGGTGTACAAAGGAGAAGAAAGAAACAGGTAACAATGCAGTCGCTACTGCTTTCAATCAAACGGCACTTTCAACTGGCCTGGAGGTGCCATGGTCACATTGAAGAAAGCCATGAAAAAGATTAAGCCACCAAGCCTCTCTTAATCCAGTACCGTTTTTCATTCCATCATTCAAAAAAAAAAAAAAGAGTAGGGTCAGATCTTCCCAAGCGCGCCTTCATGTAACAAGGTTGGTGGCCAGGCGCGAGACGTCATCCCTCCATTTCCCGAGAGAAACGAGAGTTTGTTCGTTTTTAGCCGGAAGTATCATCATGTGTTGTTCTTCCAAAGGAAGGATCAATAAAGAAAAAAGAGAAATTACGACGGCGCCACTGTCGGGTGCCAATGAGTCGAGTGCTCCTCTGTACTTGTGGGACATCAGAATGCGAATGAGTTTTTTGTTTTTTATTGAAGAGAAAAACATTGACTTAGCACAAGTAAAAATGACATAAAAGTAAGAGCTGAAATTAACAAAGTTTTTTTTAAAAAAAATCATTAGGCGAACACTGTCCAGAAGAGAGCAGCTGAAGCAAGGAGAAGAGCAGAAGGCTTGGTCAAGGAAGAATCTCCGGTGAATTGGTAGGATTGATTGTCAGTCATGAGTGAAGGGCCGCTGAAGTTGGGCTCCAAGGCAGCACAGGTGGCCAGATCACTTCGCTTGGGAGTAACGACGCCAGCATAGCCATTGAAGTCACAGGCACGGGTTTGGCTGGACTGGACCTTGGCGTATTCGTTGTAGAGCCAGCTGAGCTTTTGTTCGGGCGTGCAGCCAGAGTACTTGCCGTAGAAACCGTTGGCACCATCGGCAGCAATGTCATCACAGGAAGTCAAGCCACACATCATGTCAAGCTGGCCACCGATGGTGGAATTGGTGGTGGATTGGTGCACGGCTTCGGAAGCCATGCAGCTCAGGTTCTCCATCATACACACACAGGCATTCTCGTTGGGGGTGGGTGGAAGCTTATCCGAGGCCTTCCAGTGTTCAGATGTGACGGGGCACTTGGTGGTCTTGGCCACAGGCTGGTACTTGTCCATTTTGACACCCTTAGGCTTGGCGGAGGTGAGGACTTTTTTGAGGTTCTTGAAATCGTCTAGGGGCTCGGCGACGGCGTTGCGGATCTTGACCAGACCGTATTCGTTGTTTTCTTGCGACCATTCGTACACCACACCACCGGACCAAACGGAGGTCATCTGGTCGCTGTAGACAGCCTGGACTTCGCTGAATTCACGGGGGCGCACCAAGTTGCAGCCGTATTCGGACAAGAACACTGGTTTGCCATAGCCTTCGAATTCCTTGGTGCGTTCTGAGTAGCCAGAGCGTTCAAAGCTGGAGCCACCACACCATTCGTACAAGTTAACACCAAAGAAATCAGCCTGGCTGTCCTCGTCTCCGCACACAAAGTAGTCCTTGATGTCGTCACGGATAAACTGATCGTCGTTGCTGGCATAGCCGACCGGAATAGCCCGGCCCCCGTTCTTAGCCAGGAAGGTCTTCATGTCACGAATGATGGCGCGGACAAAGGGTGAGGCGGGAGTGTTCGTCTTGTCGTTGGTGACCTCATTCCCTGCAACAAAAGCGAGCAGGTGGGGATACTTTGCAAACGCAGCGACGGTGGCCTTGTAAGAATTGTACATTTCGACATCATAAAGAGGGCTCTTGCGGTTGATGGACTTGTTGGGGGTGGGTACATCCAACAAGAGATACAAACCATTGTCAGCAAACACTTTCATGCATGCATCGTGGTTGTTGCGAGGATCGACTTCGTAGACTCGCACAACATTGGCACCCAGTTGCTTCATCAAGGCAGCATCCCGCGTGCACGCTGTGACATCCGCCAATGGATCCATCAGCTCTTGTTCTCTACCATCGGATCTGGGTTGATAAGCTACCCTACATGCCGCCACAACAAACAAAAATAATAGAGCCAACGAGGTAGAAGTGGGGAAAATACAAACAAAAAAAATGAAGCGCGGAAGTAAATCGGTTATCCAAAAAAGGAATGCGGGGTTAGGGGAGTGTTGCAATAGGTAAAAAAACAAAAAGGTAAGAAAGTTATGGTTGTCAATAAGCTAGATATAACACACAAACTTAGTATCCTTATTTTGCTTTTACCCTTTAATAAAGAACTGTTCTTGAGTGACCGAATCAAAGAACTTTTGACCCTTGATTACAATGGGATTCATGGCCAAGACTGATGTAGCGAAGCACCAGCTTAAGATGGCAGTTGTCAACCGTGTCATTGTTTATAACGTGTAACAAGAAGTGAAAATAAAAAATAAAAGGAAAGAAAGAAAGAAACTGAAACTTACTTTCCTTTAAAATGTTTACTGAACATTTTTTACGATACAAACTTTTCGGACAGTTAGGGGAACCCCAAAGGGGTGGAGGGCATTGTTTTTCACGGGGAAAAATTGGAGAATGCCCGTCGGCATGATATTGTTTCTCCAAGACCTTGGACAGACTACGCGTCACGTGCTCCGTCTCTGAAACAAAAAAAATAAAATCTGAGATCAAACCTATTCGATGTCGCCCTGAAAGCCTGCTATTTTTTAGCGCTTGTGGAATGTCCGTCTTGCTCCAAAGCGCTCTTATGCATTTAGTCACCCTATTTTTTATCCCATCGATCTCACCTTCCAACCCATCTGAGCTATGGCTGTCGTCTGGACTTTTCCTGCCGAAGCATGTGCATTTCTCGCAAGTTATGAAAATGGTGAAAAATGCGGATCATGCATGGCACGTCCGTTGTGCAGCTGATGCCTACATGCCTTCCAAAGACGGAGTGGCCTTTTTTTTACATGCTGGAAGTTTGGGTAAAGAAAGTGAGAGTTCTGGGGGGGAAAGGAGCGGGCCATTGTTTATGAGTGCCTCTTTCAGCCTGGGAGCTTCAATTCTTCTATTTTTTTTCCCTCAGTCATTTCCGGTAGAACGCATTGCATGCGAGCAGCTACGCTGGTAGGACCAGGTATGTATACGTTCCAACTTACATGATACTCCCCCCTCCCAGATTCCTGGATGGTCGGTGCAAATTGCTCCCAACCTTGCCGCGACCGAGCGCAGCAAAAAATCACATTTTCAAAACTATATCTTCAAGGGAAAGGGATCAATAAGACCATAATAGCAATCATGTTCCTCTAGGTAACCGAAATTACGGGAAAAATACACTTTTGTGACCCTTGCCTTTTTACACTTTAATGGCGTTTTTCTAAAATTTTGGGGTCAGAACCAGAGAGTGTTTCTACAAATCGTCCCAAGTCTTTGAGCAAGCTCTTTTTTGTTCTATTGGTGACAGATCCTCGTTCTTTGTTTATTTGCCGAGCATAATGTGATTTTTTCCCGTCACCCCTTGTTCTCTGCAACCCTGTTTTCAATGGCCCTTTTTTCCTATCCCCCCTTTCCTGTGACCCGTTTTCCTTTATCTCTTTCTTCCATGCTCATTCCCCACACCCCCTGATGATCTCCTTTCTTTGCCTGTGGACTAAGCCCCCCTCTGCTGCTGTCAGCTGTTGACCAGGTTGAGAGCTCTAATCACAGCACACCCACTAGCAAGGGTTACTAGGAAACCTTTTTTCGTGTATCCCTCGCTCTTTTTATAATATATGATCGTTGCCCACCATCAGAAGCGTGTCTGTCAAATTTGGCATATATTGCAGTAATTACATACAGTCAGGAACGGTGCTGTCGGAAAAAAAGTTAGTCAGGTATTGTCGGTGCTAGATTTTTTTTTTTTTTTTTTGCTTGGGATGTTTCCTTGCCAGCTGTAGCCCTTTTTTGCAGAAAACTTAGGCTCTCATCCATCAAAATAAACGTGGCAGCCAAAAGATATGGAGATGACAGATATGATCCATTTGTATACTGACGCCCTGGGATGGCCTTGTGTCATCACAGCTTATATCAAGTAAATGCAGCAATATGGCATTACTTACATCAGAAAAGCAAGGCACGATTTGTTTTTTGCCTCATTTCTTATTCTTTGTTGATCTTGGTTCCACATTCACCGCTATGGCTGAGATTGCATGTAGATCACCTGATAGAGTTGATAGAAACCTTTGGAACGTTCACGAGGCATCAAACATGGTGAGATATCACGTCAATATGAATTGCAGGCGAAATCACTTTTAGTGTGCGTTTGCCAGCTTCTTAGCACTTTGCTCCTCTGCCCTAAATAGCTGCAAATTTAACAAAGGCTGTTTTTTCATTTTATAGCCATCTGCATAGATTTCGAATGAATTGGCTTTGGAGTAATATCATGTCGGTGATTTTTGATAGGAGCGATCGGGATACCATGGCGAATTGATCGCTTTTGATTTTTTTTTACAGCCGCTAAGCCTAGTTGTGAACTCCCTTGATCGTGATCCATCAAGTCCAAGATTTTAGCCATTATCATTCCTCATCATTTATTACCTCCATACTAAATTTGACGCTGATCGGTGGAGGTCGATTTTGGCTTGACTTTTTTTGGCTGTAAAATGCTTTTTCCTGGTTTGTCTCGTTTTCGACGTTTTTTAAGCGGGGGGAGCGGAGATTGGGAATATTGATTCTTCAAACTTTGGCTGGGCAACCATGCTCAATCAGCATGATCTTTGCAGTATCATTAGGTGATACTATTGTTGGTATTCACACAAAAAATGAACGGGATCCATCCGTTCAAAGCAGATTTATGATGGTCTTTTGATTTTTCAAAAACCCTGAGGGTCCCCTGGCCATTTTTCAATGAAAACATAGGGAGCCTAATGTGCGCCAAAAATAAATTCTGCTCTGATCGTCACCAAATTTTGCATGGCACTTGTGTATGATGTAAGCTGCATATCGTTAAGCTCCTGAGTGTCAACTGTTGCTTCCAGGTGAGTTACATTTGCCCAAAAACATGCCTGCTGCCTGCGTTCGATTCCTGGAGAAGCCAGTTGAATAATTAAACGCCCGCGCACTTGCATTAGTCCAATTTTTTCAAAAAAGGCAATCGCTGCACGGCAGTTTTGAGTGTTTGGCGATTTGAAATTTTGATTCCCCAACCAAAAAAAGAATAATTGGCCATTTTCGTCTGGGGCCTCCACTCAACTGAGCTAACATCACAGTACAAAACTTCTCTAAATAAATTCACCCCAAAATACCATAACTTCTCAAGAAGTGATTGAAAAGTGTAGAAAGCTTGATAAAAAAACAACAAAAGCACCACTCTAACCCCAATTTTTTTTTATATATTCAAGCCTTGTCCCACATGTTTGGGAATTCTCTGAAGTGCCTCGCTTATTTCAAAATTCCCACAAAGAGATTAAATGTCCGGAAGGTAATTGAGGTCGTAATCATGTTCCATATCTCTGGGCCTAGTTTATTTAAAAATCCACACAACGCGATCAGATGCCCAGATTGTATTAATTAGCGAAAAATGTCAAAATACTGTATTAGTAGAGCGTTCTAATGATACACCTCATCAATTTTATCGTATAAAAAATGGTTAGGGTTGCTCATGAAAACTCATATATACTCCATTTTTTTTCAGCTAACGCAGTGGAAGAACGTCTTTACTTTTGAAATGTAGATCACAGATGAAGTCCAAGAAGCCCTTTGCGCAGCTTAGTGGCCGACAAATGCGGGATCCCATCGTTCACATACCCACTTGGGCACAATGGCCAGTCAATTTTAATCCACTTAGCATGACACTTTCTACAAGACATTACGTTACCAGCTACCACATCGTTGTCAACCTACCCTTCCCCACCGATACTGCCGTGAGTTTATTTAGAGCAGCTTCTCATTGTGGTTTTAGCTCAGTTGCCTGATGTGACCCCTCTGAGATATCAAAATGAAATTGATCAAAGTAGGCTGGGCTACCTTCACCAATCGACCCGGTTTTTTAGTATCACTATCAATCATGCATCTGCATATTTTCACAAAATTTCAGGTTGATTGGATCACTAAAAGATGCTGTGCAGCGATTGCTTTTTTTTTTTTTCATTTTGAAAAATAAATCGGATTGTCATATTCAGCCTCCGCACAGTGCGTTTCGGTTCACCCAAAGTAATTGGTATTCAGTGTCTGAAGTTACCATCATCAAGTGCAACATGATAAACGTACCAACCATATTTATTCATCTATTCGAGGCTGATGATACATATTTGGATTGCTTTGGAGAAAGTTGGACACCTGCCCAGCTAGGAATCAGTGCGGTGGCTAAATATGGTAATCCGTTTTTTTTTTCATTTTGAAAAAAAAAGCATTCGCTGCACATTATCTTTGAGCCATTAAATCAACATGAAATTTTGTGCAAATATGCAAATGCTTGAATGATAGTGATAGTTAAAAAACCAGGTCGATTGGTGAAGGTCGCCCAGCCAACTTTTATTCAGTTTCGATTTGACACGCCCGATTCTCCAGCTAAAAAAATAAAAAATCGGCCATTTTCGCTAGGGGTCTGTCCCCCAGGCAACTGATATGGGCCATTTTCCTTTGGGGACCCCCCCCCGCAATCTTCTGCCAAATTAGACTAAAGCTTTTCGGTGATAATAGCACTGGACCCCCCAAAAATACCCTGCCATTTTCCGGTCAGTTTCGCTTGGACTCGATTTAAGCCTAACTGAAACGCTACCTTCGCCAGGATACCTGTTCCTTTGCCATGTATGAAAAATATTAATACTCGTTAAATGATCCAGCATTCTTGCTTTTATTATTTAACAATTTCCAGTGCTGTTGCCAAAGGCTCCCCACACGGAACCACCAGTTGTACCTGTGGTCCAGCCTTGGACTCGTTCTTGCCCAGCCATCCCATCACCGTAGGGATTCTGGATGCAAGGTGCGTCTGCTGGAGGTTTTGTTGCGTACGTATTACGTGCACATTCGCATTTGAGCAAGTTCCCAGTGTTCGTGGTTTGCACCATTGACCATACACCGCTGGGATATGTAGAACCGTATTTTCCAATGCAATACCTGGCACATGCATCCAAATCTTGAAATCCTTCTTTAAATTCTAAAGTATAACTATTGGTATCGTTCGTAATACCACGACAGAAGAACCGAGATAGAACGATAGAACAGCTGGATTGATTCACCGTCATAGTGGTAGGCATGTATTGTAACGTGTACGACAAAGTCATATGAACAGAAGTGGCAGTTTCGGTGATCACGTCAGTAGTTGTGGCCAGGTCGCTGCTGATAGTTGTCGTCAACGTTGACACGGCGACTGTGCTAGATGTTTGTAGGTCTGTGGAGGTAGCCTGAGTGGATGCCGTCAACACAGTTGCGGTGTCATATGATGTGACCGTTGCTGTTTCAGCCGTAACAGTAGCGACGACCGTTGGGGATACGATCACTGTGGTAGTTGTCTGGTCATTGTCGGCGGCGTGCACAATGTTGGTTGTCAGCACGCTTACTGTTTGCTGGTAATCGGTTGCTGCGGCAGTGGCGACAACTTGGGAGTTTGCTTCAGTGGCAATTTCTGTGGTATAAGCGGTAGTTACACTGACTGTGGAAGCACAGTCGTCGGCAGCTAATGCCCCCAAAAACAGGGATTGTTGCCATAAGATAAATAGCCAAGCTACTCCTGTAATTTTCATATTTGCTGATGAATACTCTGGTGAAAAGAATCCTGAAATGTGTCCATTTATACGGTAGCACAAATCGCATTTGTTTGAATGTACATATTTTAGTGGAACTTGTATTTGTACTGTTATTTAACTGTTAATGTTTTGATAGGATCCAGGCGAAGTAAAGATATATTGGCAACTGAAGTTACTAATCGTAAAAGGTACAAAGTCAAATTGAAAATATCTTTTGTATACAAGCATTCAGCAAAGCTATGCTGTCATCATTACAAATAGATCGATGGGAATCTCAGCAGCAGCTTCCATGTGCTGAATTTAGAGATCAGTGAACAGGGGCCCCAGAGCACCTGCCTAATTTGGCTACTTTTTAGCAGTATTTGCTGGCTAATGGACATACATTAAATTTTCCATCATACTACTAATCGTGAATCATACCAGTCATACAGATTTTCTATATTGTGAGCGAAAATAGCACCGAAGACCCCAAAGCTATCGGTAAATATTTCCAACCACTTTCAATCAGTTTGATTGGATTTTTTTAATATCCAGCTAAAACGTTGCCCTTTTTTTTTGCTGGAAAACCAATTCCTTTCCAATGTTTGAATATCCTTCTCAATGTATGAATATCCTTCTCATCGAATGATACCGTAATCTTGCTTTTATTAACAACTTCCAGTGGTGTTACCAAAGGCTCCCCACATGGAACCTCCCGTTGTCCCTTGGGTCCAGCCTTGGTTAGTTTCCTGCCCAGCCATACCAGAACCATAAGGATTCTGGATGCAAGGGGCGTTTGCTGGAGGTAGGGTCCCGTATGTATTCCACATGCATTCGCATTTGAGCTTATTCCCTGAGAGGGTGGTCTGCACCATTGACCATACACCGGGGTATCTAGAGTTGTATTTTCCAATGCAGTACATGGCACATTGATCTAAATCTGTATATCCTTCAACAAACTCCAAAGCATAGCTATTGGTGTCATTGGTAATGCCACGGCAGAAGAACCGAGTTAGCACGAGAGAACAGCTGGTTTGATTCACTGTGACAGTGGTAGGTATGTAGTCTAACGTGTACGACAAAGTCATGTGAACAGTGGTGGCAGTTTCGGTGATCACATCGGTAGTTGTGGCCAAGTCGCTGGTGATAGTTGTCATCAATGTTGACACGGCGACTGTGCTAGATGTTTGTAGGTCTGTGGAGGTAGCCTGAGTGGATGCCGTCAACACAGTTGCGGTGTCATATGATGTGACCGTTGCTGTTTGAGCCGTAACAGTAGCGACGACCGTTGGGGATACGATCACTGTGGTAGTTGTCTGGTCATTGCCGGCGGCGTGCACAATGTTGGTTGTCAGCACGCTTACTGTTTGCTGGTAATCGGTTGCTGTGGCAGTGGCGACAACTTGGGAGTTTGCTTCAGTGGCAATTTCTGTAGTATAAGCGGTAGTTACGCTTACTGTGGAAGCACAGTCGTCGGCAGCTAATGCCCCCAAAAACAGGGATTGTTGCCATAAGATAAATAGCCAAGCTACTCCTGTAATTTTCATATTTGCTGATGAATACTCTGGTGAAAAGAATCCTGAAATGTGTCCATTTATACGTTAGAAAATTATTTGAGCAGCACAAATTGCATTTGTTTGAATGTGCATATTTTAGTGGAACTTGTATTTGTGCTGTTCTTAGACTGTCAATGTTTGCCCTTGATAGGATCCAGGCGAAGTAAAGATATATTGGCTATTGAAGTTTCTAATCGTAAAAGGTACAAAGTCAAATTGAAAATATCTTTTGTATACAAGCATTCAGCAAAGCTATGCTGTCATCATTACAAATAGATCGATGGGAATCTCAGCAGCAGCTTCCATGTGCTGAATTTAGAGATCAGTGAACAGGGGCCCGGAGCACCTGCCTAATTTGGCTACTTTTTAGCAGTATTTGCTGGCTAATGGACAAACATTAAAATTCTCCATCATACTACAAATCATGAATCATACCATCGTGAATCATACCGATTTGCTATATTGCGAGCGAAAATAGCACCGAAGACCCCAAAGCTATCGGTAAATATTTCCAACCACTTTCAATCAGTTTGATTGGATTTTTTTAATATCCAGCTAAAACGTTGCCCTTTTTTTTTGCTGGAAAACCAATTCCTTTCCAATGTTTGAATATCCTTCTCAATGTATGAATATCCTTCTCATCGAATGATACCGTAATCTTGCTTTTATTAACAACTTCCAGTGGTGTTACCAAAGGCTCCCCACATGGAACCTCCCGTTGTCCCTTGGGTCCAGCCTTGGTTAGTTTCCTGCCCAGCCATACCAGAACCATAAGGATTCTGGATGCAAGGGGCGTTTGCTGGAGGTAGGGTCCCGTATGTATTCCACATGCATTCGCATTTGAGCTTATTCCCTGAGAGGGTGGTCTGCACCATTGACCATACACCGGGGTATCTAGAGTTGTATTTTCCAATGCAGTACATGGCACATTGATCTAAATCTGTATATCCTTCAACAAACTCCAAAGCATAGTTATTGGTGTCATTGGTAATGCCACGGCAGAAGAACCGAGATAGCACGAGAGAACAGCTGGTTTGATTCACTGTGACAGTGGTAGGTATGTAGTCTAACGTGTACGACAAAGTCATGTGAACAGTGGTGGCAGTTTCGGTGATCACATCGGTAGTTGTGGCCAAGTCGCTGGTGATAGTTGTCATCAATGTTGACACGGCGACTGTGCTAGATGTTTGTAGGTCTGTGGAGGTAGCCTGAGTGGATGCCGTCAACACAGTTGCGGTGTCATATGATGTGACCGTTGCTGTTTGAGCCGTAACAGTAGCGACGACCGTTGGGGATACGATCACTGTGGTAGTTGTCTGGTCATTGCCGGCGGCGTGCACAATGTTGGTTGTCAGCACGCTTACTGTTTGCTGGTAATCGGTTGCTGTGGCAGTGGCGACAACTTGGGAGTTTGCTTCAGTGGCAATTTCTGTGGTATAAGCGGTAGTTACACTGACTGTGGAAGCACAGTCGTCGGCAGCTAATGCCCCCAAAAACAGGGATTGCTGCCATAAGATAAATAGCCAAGCTACTCCTGTAATTTTCATGATTATTGTTGAACACTCACTTGACAAGCTTCCTGAAAGGCATCTATTTATAAGAATAGGTTACTGATTTAAAGAAGAAGTTACTGGTTTGTTTCTTTCGATATTTTACGCTTCTTAGATTTCAGGTTGCAGCTTAAATTTCTTATTAACATCGCATCCCCGATCGATCGAGGAAAGTAAAAAAACTCCAGGTCAGTGACAAAAATTTCTTCTTCATATATTTTGTTACCATACGAAGAAAATATAACAAAAAAAAACCCATAATGCATGTGGTTATCACTGTTTTCTCGTCACATACATATCAATTATCATGGCACTAGTGGTTTCCATCTTGCCGATGATAGCGTTTTTTTTTTTTTTTTTGTATAATGCGCCCTGGCTATAGAATGTACAACTCATTGATAGTTTATTTGTTTGCAGAGTAAAAATGATTAAGGAACGGAATTGAAGCATCGGGAATTACGGTGCCAGGCTAAAGGCGAGGATATAGTAACTGCTGCGCTCAATATTAATGTGCAGGCAAGCTGGCATATTCATTGGGCTCATCACCTTTTTGATCTTTTTCTGCATAATCAAATGGTCATAGTCGAGGAAAGCCTTACGCACCACATCATTATTAAACGATAGCCAAGTTCTTTTTTTTTTTTTTCAGTTGCACTTCATTAGGACGTGGTTCGGATTGTGATGAAATAAACAGAGATAGGCTCTGCCTTTCATTTTTTTGTTTTTATAAATGTAAACCGGGTTTCCGGCATTATTAGACGACTTCCAGGTATTTCTTTGAGCTATGAATAGATGTTTGACGTGTGTACTAACCGGAAAGATTGCTAGATCATTTTCAAGTGCGCGAGAAATCATTTTCGTGCATGCTTACCAGCCTTTTTGCTCTTCCATCCGGTGTCTGAGAGAGCTGTGACTTTTGATCAGGGCCATTTGTCGTTATTTTTTACTGGAATGCGAAATCTGAGGTGTGTTTGTTTGGAGCAATTTCTCAGTGTGATTTTTAATCCGAGCGTCTGGGTGACCCCTGGCGAAAATGGCCGATTTTTCATTTTTTTTAGCGGGGGAATCCGAGGTGCCAAAACGAAATTGATCAAACGTTGGCTGGGCGACCTTCATCAATCGACCTGGTATTTTAACTATCACCATCATTCAAGCATTTGCATATTAGCACAAAATTTCACGTTGATCTAATCGCTCAAAAATGCTGTGCAGCGATTGCTTTTTTTTTTTGCATTTGAAAAAATAAATCGGATTTGGCATATTTAACCTCCGCGCTGTTTCCTAGCAGGGCTGGTGTCCAACTTTCTCCAAAGCAATTCAAATATCATCAGCCTCGAATGGATAAATATATACGGTTGGTACATTGATCATGTTGTACTTAACGATGGCACCTGCCGACAGAAATGCTAATTACTTTGGGTACATGGCCAGGAACTGAAATACACTGTGCGGAGGTTAAATATGGCAAATCCGATATATTTTTTCAAAATGAAAAAAAAAAGCTATCGCTGCACAGCATTTTTGAGCGATTAGATCAACGTGAAATTTTGTGCTAATATGCAAATGCTTGAATGATGGTGATAGTTAAAATACCAGGTCGATTGATGAAGGTCGCCCAGCCAACGTTTGATCAATTTTGTTGTGGCACCTCGGATTCCCCCGCTAAAAAAAATGAAAAATCGGCCATTTTCGCCAGGGGTCACCCAGACGCTCGGATTAAAAATCACACTGAGAAATTGCTCCAAACAAACACACCTCAGATTTCGCATTCCAGTAAAAAATAACGACAAATGGCCCTGATCAAAAGTCACAGCTCTCTCAGACACCGGATGGAAGAGCAAAAAGGCTGGTAAGCATGCACGAAAATGATTTCACACACACTCATATTACTTTGAAAAAAATCTAGCAGTTTTCCAAATGGTTCACCCGTCAGACATCTACTTACGGTTCAAAAAAATAGATGTCTCCAAATATTGCCGGAAATCCGGTTTACGTTAAAAAAACAGAAAGGGAAGAGCGTCTCCTTTGTTATCTTTTTCATCCAAGTCAGAAAATGGGTTTTATTGGGTGATATTAAGCGTCCATGCCTTTTGAAAATGACTTTCTACTGCGATTTTAGACTCGCAGGAAGGTATGATGAACGATGCAGTACACTTGATTTTGTTAGCGGATTGGATTGCCTGTTCACCGATGACCTACTGGTAAATCAATTTTGATGTGTGGCACCGTGGATGAGTTGAAAAGCCAGGTGCGGAAGCATACTTGTCAATCTAGTCACCGTTACGCTAAAAACCAACCTGGACCCTATGCTTCCGATTCTATTGACGGACGCTTCCATGCCATATCCACGCCAACTCTGATTTGCATCCAGGCCCCCGTAGATAATCAGCCATGGTGGATCCGCGGGCTTCGCCGGCCGGTGCATAGGAGATCTGCCTTCCATTCCAGGAAGATCCATCTTCGTCCCATCTGGAGACGAAAAGCAACAGGCTATGGTATGTGTAAATCATATACTGTCAAGCAAGCCAACTGCCTTAATTTTAGCAAAGATAATAGCCTATTATTCTTGGGCAAAGGGTAGATCTAAAAAAAAATTATAAAAAGGGGTGGTGTGGCCCTACTGACTTCGTCGTTCATTTTTTCCCTTGGTAGGATCGTCGATTTGTGTTCAGAGCCAGGTCTTATTTAATTTCGTCGTAGAAAAATAAGAGGTGTCTTGAGGAAGTTTACAATAAATGAAAATCAAATAAATTACAGCTAATGGGGAAAGGGGCCATTAAAAGTAGGAAGGGTAGTCGGGCGGAGGAAAGCCAGGGCGGGGTGAAGGAGGCCAGGGAAAGGCGTGGAACGCAGGGCTTTGTTCGGGAGGTATCATTTGCGGTTGCAAGGGCAGTTTGTGATGAGACACGGACTGAGAATGAGAAACAGGCTGAGTGGGTTGTGAGTATACGGGCCAGTGCTGTTGTTTCGGAAGCTGCTGTGGGTGTGGTTGAGGAGTAGGTGTAGTCGGGGCGGATGGATGCAGCAGGGCATAGTTGGGTGGCATGGTGTATGTTACAGGAATAGTTTTGAGATGTCCGTTGTCCGGACGAGGTTGGCCATTGAGGGTAGCTGAGAGCGGGCCTTGCCGTTGGCTATCGGTCAAGGTGGGTGTGTACAAAAAGTCAGAAAACGGTAGGTCGTCGGCAGTCAAGGCAAGACTCATGACGTTGGTGTCGAGGATGCTATTTTGACTATGGGATGGCACAGGGACCGTGAGGGGTGGCTGTGAGCGAATGGCGGCGGAGGAGAGTAGAGAAGAGGTGGGTAAAGGTTGGGTAGAGGTGATGGTGGTGAGTGGGTAAGAGGTGGCCATGGAGGGTGGGTGAGAGGAAGGAGAGTTGGTTTGGACTGAAGAGGCAGGTGAGGTGGTGGATAAGAGGGTGGGTTGCAAAGGAGGGGGGTCAGACGAGTTGGGTGGAGGTGGAGGAGCGGGGTCAGACGAGGTGGGTAGAGGTGGACGGGATTGGTAGCTGTTGTATGGGTCCATTGATGTCTGCAGGGGTGGGAGGTATCACGGCGTTTGACGCTGGTGCGAAAAGGATCGGCGTGGATGTCGAGGTGCTCGGCAAAGTGGTCAAAGATGAGGGAGCGGATGCGTTGGATGAGTTCGACAACGTGCTTGTGATGGTGGACGGGAGAGGCGTCAAGGAGGCGTGCGAGCTGGGTGAGCTGGGTCTTGGCGACCTCTTTCTCAGATGGAGAGGCATCGAGGAGTAGGGTGCCGTAGATGACGACGGCGAACATAAAGGCTTCGAGAGAGAAATGACACCAGCGCTGGTTGAGCTGGAGCATGGCGGCCAGCAGTTCGACAATGGTGTTGGCACTCTGGACGCAACGTTCCTTTGCAAGCACGTCGATGGCGGACAAGGGCTGGGGGTGGGTGGGGTCGGGTTCTTGCGAACGGGAGAAGAAAAGGCCGTAAAGCTGGCACATTTGGAAGTGGTACTCGCAGTTGAGTTTGATGCAGGCCTGTTCGCGGAAGCTGGCGGTGGCCCAGGAGCGTTTGTGGAGGTCGCCGGGTTTGTAGCGGAGGTGGGCAGGTAGGTGGAGGTACCAGTCGTTGAGCTGTTTGTCGAGGGATGAGATGTCGGAGAGCAGGGGGGCGTCTTTGGCGGTGACGAAGAGGATGCTGCGGTAGATAGCGGTGATTTTGAAGCGCTGGATGACAAACTCGATGCGCCAGCTGGCCTCCGTGCCGGCTTCGTGCGGGAGCACAGAGGGGTAGAGGACAGAGACGGAGTCGGCGGCGGGAAGCGAGAAGGGGCGGTCGGAATGGACGGAGCACAAGGTTTCGAGGAAACTCAGGGCATGAAAGTAGCGGCGGTGGCGTTCGCAGGCAATCAGGTTGTCGGGCGAGGCAGGCTCGCAGTGCATTTTGAGGTCGAGGCACATGCGGTTGGCGAGGCCGAGGTACATGTAGGCTTCGGACTCGGAGCTGGAGGGGTCGCCGATGGCGTAGATGTACATCATCAAGCAGGTGTGCATGGTGTCGATGTTGGTGTCCATGAAGCGCTGTTTGAGCAATAGTTTGGCGGTGTTGAAGAAGGGGCGGCCGACGGCATTGGGGTCTTGGCCGGGAAAGAGGTCGTGGTAGATGGCACCATGGCGGGCGGTCCAGGCAAAGACGATGTTGGCGAGCATGTCATCCAGTTCGCCCTTATCGTAGCGGTCAACAATAGACCCTTCGCGTTCGGGACTGGGCAGGCACATGAAGCATTCGGTGTAGATGGCCATGAGTTGGTCCAAGGTGGATTTCGGGACCATGCCGACGGCAATGGCGTCTTGGTTTTGAGAGTAAAGGTCGTCGGAGGTGGAGAAGGGGAGGGAGGGTGGTGAGGCATGGTCGTTGGAAGCGGCAGCCCAGGAGCTGTAGAGAGGAAAGATTTTCAGGCTGGTTTTCCACAGTGGTTTTTTCTTGACGATGGCGGTGCACTGGGCAGGTGACATCAGGGTGGATTCGGGAGGGGGTGAAGGTGAGGAGGAAGAGCAAGGGGTAGGTGACAATGCGGCTGCGGCGGCAGTGTTGATGTCCAGCTGGCTCATGCCACTGAGCAGCAATTCGTAAAGATCGTGCAAGGAGATGATGTTGGTATCGATACGCAGGCCACGAGGGGTCAAGGACAAGGACCAATTGGCGTTGGCAGCCGCCAGGAAGGCGTCGAGTTCGGAAGTGTTGCATTGGCGTTTGGGAGCAGGCGTGTCCTGTCGATCGATATCGGCCTCCAGGCTATCTACCTTTTGTTGTAGACGTTGGACGGTTTCGTTCATCTTCATCAGATTAAACAAGTCGACTTGTGTATCGGATCCTTCATAACAACACATGGCTAAAAGAAACGGTAGAAAAAACTTGAGTTGACATTTGTTGACTGAGCCTGTGTTAGAGGGGGGTGGGAAGGAGAGGGGATACCTTGGGCTTGTTGACAACGGCCACAGGTGGGATGGGCAAAATCGCATTTGACTAGAAAAAAGAGAGTGAGCACGGAAAAAGAGAGAGGAAAGGACAGCGATCTGTTTTGTTGATACCTTTTTTTGATCTAGAGAGATGAAAAAAGTGTTTAGGATGTTTAGAATGATAGAAGTGGTGCTCTTTACCTGCATCGTTCACAAGCGAGGGTCATCCTTATCTTTTTGGTACCAGACCCATGCTGAGAGGAATCGTTGGCCATGATCGATTGAGTGGTGAGACGAGAGGCCGTCGTGACTTGTTAGGACAGGCGTAGAGTACAAGAAAATGAAAGGATAGCTGAGAGAGGTAATGAAGAACAAGAGCAAAGGTTTTTTCTTTTTCTTTTTTTATTTGTCGACGAAAGTGAGAAAGAAAAAAAAAAAAAGAACGTCTGCGGGTATAGGAACAAGCGAAAAAAATGCAAGTGCGGTGATTGGCTGGTCGGTTTAACAAATGGGTCACCTCGACCAAAGCACAATCAGCTGGGGCGTTTCTTGGGGTGGAGGAAAAGGGTCGGCTAGGCAGAGGGAGTCTTGATGATGCTCTTGTTCTTGAGAGTCTATTTGGTCGGGTTGGAGCGATTGTTCCAAGCACATGTCGAACCAGGCTTCTTCGGTTTGTACGGGAGGGTGTTCTTGGCGAGACACTTTTTTCAACAGGTTCGCGATGAGCACAAACTTTCGAATGGGCAGATCGGTACGAGTGTCATGGTATTCTGCAAGCTTGGCTTGGGCTGTTACGTACAAATAATCAGCCATGTTTGTAAAGAAGTCTATAAAAGAGGGCGATTGAATAAAGAAAGAAGAGAGATAAGAAGGCGTGCTTTTTTTTTTATATTGGCGAAAACTGCGGTGGGCAAAGGGGATTGGGAGCATGGCCCATTTTTGGTTTCCGCAGACCCTCCAAAAAAAGGGAGCTTTTTTTCTTTCCAGATTGCATCATGCAGCCCTGCTCATTAGGATTGGGCGTCCTTGCAAACAAAAACATCAATGAACAAACGGACAGGAAAAAATGCCTTTTTTTAAAAACCCCCAAGTTCACGTGGACCTTTTTCCCCTTCGCCACGCATTCATTTTGCGGCAAGACCTGGGTTTTATTCCAAAAGCTGCGCAACTGACACGTATCATTGTGGGCGTTTTTTTTTTTTATCTCTTGCTGTTGAGAAAGTGTTTGATTTTCCTAGATATGCCGCAAGAATAAGTGTCAGTGGCATAGCCTTCCACGTCATGAGGTTTCTCTTTTTTTTTTTTTTTTTTTTTACCCGACAAATGGTGCAACCCCACGATAACCTTCACACTTGATAGGGTACTTGTGTTTGCTGAATTTTTTATCGTTATGTTCGCTGTATGCTGGTAAATCGCTCAATGATTTCCATTTGATTTCCTATAAAAAAAAAAAGAAATAAGCAAACAAAAGAAATGAAAAAAAAAAAAAGGTGGGGAAACTTGCACTGATTTCTTTGCGGGTTTGGGTTTGAAACACGGTGTCCTCTGGTACGCCCACCACAAAGTAGAGACGGATGACTTGGTCAGCCACCTGGATTTCAGAGAATTCATCCTTTTTCAAGTAGGGTGTAATATCAAAGCCGGTTTCTTCGTACACCTAGAAAGAAGTTGAGTCATGCCGACGCATCACAAAAGCCGCAGCTGGCTTACTTCGCGAACGGCACAATCGTGTTTTTCTTCGTCTTCGTTGATCTTGCCCTTGGGAAAGCCCCAATTGGTCCGATTCCAGTCCAGCACCATCACACACTTGTCTTTTTTACGATTCAAAATAATCGCCCCACACACGGGAATCGACCGCTTGTATTTCATAAAGTCACTATACGCCTTGTCCAGTTCCAATTGGGAAAGGATAGAACAATGCTGGAAAAGTAAAATCAAGAAGAAAAATAGGTTAAGGATAATCAACCGTCTCCCTTGGTTGAGCATCTCTTTCAAAAAAGGATATTTCTTGTTGAGAATTGCTTGGACTTGATGCTTGGTAGGTCGGGTCGGATGGGCCGGATAAAATCTTCATAGTACCAATGAGCTGCTTCCACTTGGAAGCCTATCCGTTCCACCTCTGCCAATTCTACATCAGGTACATTTATGATAAACCGTCTAAAAAGGAAGCATGGGATGAGAGGGGGAGATGCGCAAGGTTGAACAACCCTTCTTTCTCTTTTTCATTTACACGACCAAATCATCAATGATTTCATCCAAGGTCAATGTTTTGATGACAGCGCTGGCATCCATGAATCAATCGATGGCTATTTAACAATGATAATAAGAAGGGTATGTATGTGATTCAAAAGAAGAACAACGAAGAGCGTTTTTCCTTTCCGCTCTTTTTCTATTTTATTTTTTTTTTTTCAGATCCAATGATGTTTTCAAGGCTGACCAGGGCTTGGCTACGACGATCTTATAGCACTGGTAAGAAAGAAGATACCAGAGCCCATGCTTATGATTTTGCTTAGTTTCGTTACTGCCCAACACTCGCATCACCCCTGCGCTGCACCAAAAACTCGAGCGATTAAATCAACAGCACGATGCTCTGCTTGCCAAGCTGAACAACAATCAAGTCGAGTCAGCCAACATGGCGTCGGTCTCCAAGGAACTGAGCGATCTGTCGACCACAGCATCGCTCTTCCAAGACTGGCAGAAGTGCAATAGCGAGCTGGTGGATCTGCAAGATCTGTTGACTGGCCAGGACCACGATCAAGACATGATCGAGATGGCCAAGGAAGAATTCAACGAGATCCTGGAGCGGGCCCACACCATTGAAAAGAATTTGATTGTGGAACTGGCTCCCAAGGATGTGGCAGACGAAGCCAGTGCCATTCTGGAAATCCGTGCTGGGGCCGGAGGCGACGAGGCGGCTCTGTTTTCAGCCGACATGGCCCGCATGTACGAGCGCTTTTCTCAGCTCAAACGATGGAAATGGGAAATCCTCGCCCAGTCTGAAGAACTGGCCGGCAAAGGTCTCAAGGTACAGAAAGAAAGAAAGAAAGAAAACGGGTCTGACGGTTGAATGGGTAGGATATCACGGTGAACATCACAGGGAAGAACGTGTTTGGGGTGTTGAAATATGAAACGGGTGTTCACAGGTAGGTCGGCTGTTTTGACGTGAAAGAAACTGACGTTCTTAAAAGGGTACAACGCGTGCCGGCCACCGAATCCCAAGGTCGCATTCATACATCCACCATCACCGTCGCCATGCTGCCTCAACCCACTGAAGTAAGCGAGAAGCAAGCAAGGCAAGGCTGACTGGCTTTTTTGTAGATTGACGTGCAAATCAAAGAATCGGATTTGAAGATTGATTTGTACCGTGCGTCTGGGGCGGGAGGCCAACATGTGAACACGACCGACAGTGCGGTGCGAATGACCCATATACCCACAGGCTTAGTGGTAGCCATGCAAGACGAACGCTCCCAACACAAGGTAGGATGTCGCAGCTGTCTACCCATCTGACCCACTTCTTGCAGAACAAGGCCAAGGCCCTCAAAGTGTTGCGCGCCAAAGTGTTTGAGCTCGAACGCGAAAAAACGTCGGCAGCCCGTCGCTCGTCACGCAATAAGCAAATCGGTTCCGGCGATCGGTCGGAAAAAATCCGCACCTACAACTTTCCCCAGGTAAAGGCTGAAAGAAGGAAGGAAGCGAACTGATGTTTTGTTTTTTCAAGAACCGCGTCACGGATCATCGTATCAATTTGACCCTGTATGAACTAGATCCCATCATGTCTGGGGAAGGGCTGATGAACATCATCGAACCGCTACAGGAGCACTACTTGACGGAGTCGCTGCTGGACACTGAATAGAGACCATGATAAACGGCATGCCTGTTGAACAGAAACACGGATTTTACTTTTTTTTTTTTTTTTTTTTTTTTTGAAGCTCAAAAGAGTGGAGGGGCGACATAGGAATACAGGAGAGAAGAGGGAGGGTTCACTTGAATCGAACGACCATGATACTCAAGTTGTCGGTACTGCATTTGCTGAGGGCATGTTGTAGCAGCGTTTTGCTGGCTTCCAAAGGGTCTTGAATGTCTTTGATTAAATCCACCGCATCCTGGTCTTCACAAACGTCCCATAGCTAGAACAAAGGAAGTCAGGCCGGCGGTTTCCTCCTGTTTTTTTTTTTTTTGTCTCCCGAAACTTACGCCATCGCAAGCCAAGATCATAAACTCATCCAGCGGACCAAGTTCAGTTTCGGTGGTATAGGGGTTGCCAACGACAAATTCTTTCATGACACTGTCGCCTAGAGAACGCGTCACGGCCAGCACGCCATTGACTCGATTGTTCAGGACAAAGCCTCCAAGGTCAGTGATGCGTTTCGCCTCTTGGGCATCGGACCCTTTGTGATCATAGGTCAATCGTTCGGCTCGACCATCGCGCCTTTGAGAAGAACGATCAGCCACCCAGATGGATACTTTTTTTTGGTCCTTCCTTACATCAATACAGCGCGTGCATCGCCCACGTTACCAATGTACAATGATCGCTAAGAGAGTCATCAGTCAAAAGTGGCTCGTGTTTCGAGGTTACCTTGTCATTCTTGACAGCTACATAGGCCACGACTGCGGTACAGCCCGAGAATTTGCCTACATTCTCATTGACACGTTGATCGACTTGCAGAAAGGCCAAGTTTAAAATCTCCGGGATGGATTTCTTTTGGTAGTCATGTCTGTTTAAACAGTCTGCCAAGACCTAAAACCGAGCAAGACCCCGAGAAAGAGGTGAATTTTTTTTTTCTTTTTTTTTGCTTTGCCTCCTTTTTCGGTGGCAGATCCCTTTGGGGGAGGGGGGATTTACCGAGTGGAAATTGTTGCCACACCATTCAGCAGTGGCCTTACCGGCATGGCCGTCGAAAATGGCAAAATAGCCTTGGCCAGGTATGTTGTTGAATGAGGTGACGTAGTTGTATGAATCTTCCATGGTACGTCGCCATCGTCGGTTACGATCTTCACTCACACCGAGACTAAATCCAGTTGCTACATGAGGTTTTTCCATGGCGTCTATTTTTTTTTGGGGGGGATGGAAAGAGGGAAGAATAATAAAAAAGGGTGGAGGGCGTGACAAAAAAAAAAAAGTGTACTAAAGCAAGGGAATGGAAGAGGTCACGGTAAAGGAGATCGCTGATCAAGAGGAATCAATAAACGAGCCAATGATACAAGAAAAGAGAGGACGAATAAATCAAAGCTTTTGAAAAAAGAGAAACGACAGAAAAAAAGAAAAAGGAAACGAAATAAAAAAAAAAAAAAACTCAAAAAGACAGCGTGGCCCAAAAAAGCACTGCGGATTTTTCATTTTCTCCTCCTATTCTTCCCAAGATCCTCCTGAAAGGCATCAACAAACCACTTTGGGGAAAACACCATGTTTATTTAATGTTGGCGAGTTTTTTATTGGCAAACTTCAATTTGGTTTCTGTACGAGTGACGTCGCGGTCCAGCTCGTCAAGTAATTGATTTTGGGTATCCAATTCATGGTTGATGGCATAGCCCAGCTGCTTTTGACGGGACAGGATGGCACTGAACTGTTCTATTTGCTGGTCTTGGTCGTCCATGAGTTGTTGCTGGTATTGAACAATGCCTTGGTTGTCCAGACTACGGGTGGCTTCGGTTTCCTTGAGCTTTTGTTTGAGGGCGGAGCCAAAGGCGCGCGAGCCGGTGGAAGGGCGTTGGAGAAGGGTTTGCTTCTGCATGGCCGTGATGGATTGTTTGTCCTGGATGCTGGACATGGAGGGTGTAGAGGAGGTGGGTGAGATGGGTGAGGTGGGGGATGGACTGGTCGGATGGAACAGGTCACTTTCTTGTCGGCCAGTGTTGACCAGCTGCAGCAGGGTTTCTTTTTCTTCCTTGAGGGAGGAGAGCAGGTCCTGACGCCGACGCCACTCACCCTCCGTCAAGCCTGGTTGGCCATGGGCTAAAGCATCGAGACCATGGTCTAAACTGGTCAGGCGCGAGGTCAAGGTAAACAGGAGCTTCTTGGCCTGCAGGGAGCAATTGTGCGCAGCCGAGATTTCGTTGCGGGCCACATGGGTGGCTCGTTTGTTGATCAGGGACCGCGTTTCACGAGCCGTTTGGGTCATGCTCTGGTAATCGTCCAGCCAGGTCTCCGAGCTGAAGCCTACATCCACCGGCCGACCAGACGGAATGGCCAAGAACTGTCGCCACACTTGCGTTTGTCGCCAACGATCGTCTCGGTTGCTCAAGATCCCTCGCATGTACGTTTCCAAGCCTAGCCGTCGCTCTTCGATCTTATGGCCATCCCCAAAAGTCGATGGGAAATACGATTTGGTCGGGAGATGTTCAGGTGGCATCTGCCCAGGGTACAGCTGGGTCAGTTGCTGATCCAGGTGGACAAAATCACTGTAGCGTTTCCACACCGTCCAATGACGGACAGCCGCATGGACTTCCACTTTATAAACCGTGTGAGGCTTTGGTATCTGTCGAGTTTCCGCATCACGTATATACAATGCTTGGATCGCTTCGGCCATGTGTATAAAAAAAAGAGAGAGTGGGTATTGGAGGAGAAAAAAGAAAAAAGGAAACCAATTTTTTGTCACAGATTTCAAGACCGCAAAAACGCCCATCGAGGATTCTGGACACTTGCCCCCCCAAAAAAACTTTTTAGAAAGGGTCAACTGACTTTCGAAATCGTGCAACCTTTCCACCTAATCAAACGACCAACCCCCTCGTTTCTTTCAAATGGACCCAAAAATCCCCCGAGTCCTTTTTTCATCGCTTTCTCCCTCTTTCTTCTTCTTCTTCTTCTTTCTTTCTTTTTCCTCTTTGTCGCTTTGTTTCCTGTCAACAAAGAGATACTTTCTTTTTATAGAAAAAGAAAGAGCCAAAAGAAAGAGGGCTGATAAGCAAGAAAGTTTTTGTGAGAGATTGGGGATGACAAAGTGAAAAACCCACCCCATTTCAACACTGATTTGGAAATTCTTAGCTATTTTTTTTTCATCGTGCTCATTCTTGATTGGCTTATGACTCATTTGTAGGGGGTAGGAGATTGAATTTAGGGAGACAAACAGGAAGGGAGAGGCATGAACAGAACAAGGAGTGAAAGAGATACTCAAAAAAGGGGAGTGATTCTCTTTGTCGTTTCAACAAATGGTGCTTTTTTATCTTCTTCTCTCAAGATGCCAGCCATCTGGGGCGGATTCATGAGGATGACGAGCAAAAAAGAAAGTACCTAGCCAAACCCTTGGCGTTTTCCAAGTTTGAAACCACATGAAGGATAAAAAAATTCCCTAAGATTGTCTACGAAGGAAAAAAGCACAAAAGAGAAAAGGAAATAAGAGACAAATGCTGGTTGACGCAAGTGAAAGAGGCTTTTTAAATGCGCACCAATCCCCAAAGGCGGGGATTGAATTCGAAAAAGATATAAATAGGACCGAGTTCCAAAGAACAAAAACAAAAAAATTTTTTTTTTTTCTCTTTTCTTCCTCGTTGTTGTTTTTTTTTTTTTGGGCCTCACTTTTTACATCATGTCCGGTTTTAACATTGCTACCCCCTCCATGCCTACCCCGGCCATTCCTACTCCCTCCATGCCTACACCTCATTCTTCTACTCCTTTTGCCGTTCCATCCACACCTGCCCCATTAGATGCTCCTACGCCAAGCCAGCGAGATCAAAATCCCTATGCTGTCGCTGGCATCACCCCTACCTTGCAGTAAGTACTTTTTTTTTGTTTTTTTTTTCTTTTGAAATAGGTTGCCATTGAAGCATGGGTGTGTGTGTGTGTATGTGTATGTGTGTGTTTGTCGACATTGGAACGAATGCCATTTTGGCCGCCTCTGTCTTTATTATCCTCGTCCCTCGCCTCTTTATTTCTCCACCACTCGTTTCTTTTATTCTGAATGGCCTTCGAAACTTTTCCCTCTTTGCTTCGCCTCGACGTCAGCTGCCTTTTTCAAAGAAAAAATAAGAAAAAAGTAATAAAGCCTTGGTCGCCATGTCGTCATTGTCCTCATGGTGACGCATGCCTTTGCAGCCTCACACACACACACACGCACACACACACACACACTTCTTTGGCAACCTCTTGATTGGGAGGTCCGTTGTTCACCCACCCTTTTTTTATTGCTTAGAAACATCGTTGCTACGGTGAATTTGGATTGTCGGCTGGATTTGAAGAACATTGCCTTGCATGCTCGTAATGCTGAATACAATCCCAAGGTATAAAAAAAAAAAGATGGTTGGCACCCGAGGGAATCTTTTTTTTTTTATCATGGCCTTTTTTTTTTCTTCCTTAGCGTTTCGCTGCTGTGATTATGCGCATTCGTGAACCCAAAACCACGGCCTTGATCTTTGCCTCAGGCAAGATGGTGGTCACCGGTGCCAAATCGGAAGATGACTCCAAATTGGCAGCTCGCAAATATGCTCGTATCATTCAAAAGCTCGGTTTCCAAGCCAAGTTCACCGACTTTAAGATTCAGAACATTGTGGGCTCTTGTGATGTCAAATTTCCCATTCGATTGGAAGGCCTGGCCTACTCCCATGGTCACTTTAGCTCCGTAAGGGACTCTTTTTGTCATTTCGGCAGGTCATTTAATTTCATTTGATTTAGTATGAACCTGAATTGTTCCCTGGTTTGATCTATCGTATGGTGAAACCCAAAATCGTCTTACTTATCTTTGTGTCGGGCAAGATTGTCTTGACTGGGGCAAAGGTCCGTGAAGAAATCTATCAGGCTTTCCAAGCAATTTACCCTGTACTCCAAGAATTCAAAAAAGGTGGTTAAAGCACTTCACTGGGCTTGATCGCTTTCCTCAACAACAACAACAACAAACCCAAAAAAAGAAAATCCTCAGCATATCCACTTTATCACCCCTCCCAAAAAAAAAAAAAAAAAAAAGGAAAAAAAACCACCCATCTCCCTCCACCTCTATCTCTCTGTATGATTTCCCTCTCTCTCTTTTTTTTTTTTTTACTGCTTTTCTTCTCTCCGCCCTCTCTGTACAAATATTTTTTTTTCTCTCCTTCTTGTCGCATCATCGTCATTGGTAAATATTTTCCCCCTCCCTCCGTCATGTTTCCCTCTTTTTTTTTTTTTTTTTCTTTACCCTTGGATAGTTATCCTAAAAACTCCAAAAAAAAAAAAAATATCATAATAAATCCTAGTTCATCATTCGAAAAGCATGTGCTTCAGTTTCGGATCAAGATAAAAAAGATTGAGTTTGGTTGCAAAAAAAAAATTTTCGCTTGTGGTCCCAGCAAAATAAAAAAGGTCCGCGGATCACTTCCTTTGTCCTTTCTTTCTCTCTTTTTTTAGTCTTCTCACCGTACTCAAATGGACCAGTCGGAAAAGATCCAAGTAGATGACCTCAGTACCCAGGAATCCGTCAGCCCGATTCCTGAACGCAAAACTTGGAGACAACGCCTGGCTTTCTTGAAAGATCCGGCCTTTCTCAAGGTCCTGTTCCTTGGACAATGTAAGGTGCTTGCCACCGCCGCCACTTGCTCACCTCATTGATAGTGCTTTCACTGTGTATTACCGGTACTAATGTCACCACGACGGAACTGGCTAACAAGTATAATGTGAATGCCCCTACCATGCAAACATTTTTGGTCTACGCCTGCTTGGCCATTGTCTACAATGCCTACGCCATTTACAAGCGTGGGATCAAGGGTTGGTTGCTCCAATTCTGGCGCCGTGGCATCTATTGTAAAGATTTCCCTCCCCTTTTTAAAAATATATCCGCTGACCTCGTCTCCCGCTAGACTTCATCTTGGGCTTTGTGGATGTCGAAGGCAATTACTTTGTGGTCAAGTCTTTTCAATACACAAGCATGCTGTCGGCCATGTTGCTGGACTGCTGGAGCACCCCTGTGTGTATGATCTTGTCGTACTTTTTCCTCAAGGTGCGCTATCGCTGGGTCCAATTCCTCGGCGTCTTTATTGCTCTGTGTGGCCTGGGTATGTTGGTGGCGAGCGACGTCATCACAGGCAAAAACTACGATGCCGTAGATCCTGTGCGAGGCGACTTGTTCTGCTTGCTGGGCGCTACTTTCTACGGTATCTCCAACGTCGGTGAAGAATTCATGGCCCGCAAGCACCCCCTGTACGAAGTCATCGGCATGTTCACCTTCTTTGCCACCTTTATCAACCTTGTGCAAATGATGATCTTTGAACGCTCTCAATTCGCCACCTTGGTCGGCCAGCCCGAGGCCGTCGGCATGATTGTCGTCTACACTGTGTGCATGTTTGTCCTGTACTCCTTGGCCCCAGTCCTGTTCCGTTGGGGCAGCGCCTTGCTGTACAACTTGTCGCTGTTGACCAGCGATTTCTATGGTCTTATCTTTGGCCTCGGCCTCTTTGGTTACCAGGTCACTGTCATGTATCCCTTTGCCTATGTCGTTGTCATCCTCGGCATTGCCATCTACTACATCTTTCCCAACCCTACTCCTCCCATGGGAACCTTTGACAAGGACAAAATGGAACAAGAACGACGTGAACTCTTTGGCTTGCCCACTCAGGACGAAGAGCAGCCCCAGACTGTCTCTTCGTAAAGAACTGTCTCTTCTTATCCTCCTTTCGCTCTCCCTCTAATTATTTTTATTGGCGTCATCGCCGTGTATTGTATCATTCATCCCTTTTTTTATTTACCCTTGTAATTTACAACCTCTCATTGCATACGGCGGGCACTTTGCGTCTTTTGGTCCGCCGTAAATAAAAAAAGACGTCTGGTAGCGTACCATTGACGATCAACAAAAGACTCATGCCCTCTTTTAGATGCTTTGCTTTCACCTCCTCCTTTTTTCTTGTTAGGCCCTGGCTATCAATCAACCTACGACTGTAAAGGTAAAGTTCTTCCCCTTCTCTTCCAACGTCAATGTCCAATAAACACACTCCTTTCCACACTCGATGATTTTCTTACGACTCTTGGCTGAGCTCAAAATTGTTATTTTTTGGTCACCAAAAAAAAAAAAAAAACAGGGAGCCAACCCTTTTTTTTAGTTTTCTGTTCTCGCTCTTTTTTTTTTTTTTTTTTCCACAAGAATGGCCGTCACCACAGATGCTGACTATTTGCTTCATCTGATGCGTGTCAAGTTTTTACGGTTAGAAGAACGAGGCGAGCGGATCCTTTCTTTCCCTCCCACGGCAATGTCAGATGATTATATCCGCATGGCCGCCCCGAAATATCCGGAAATGCAGTATTGTTATTCCCCTGCCTACGACTTGAATGCCAAGGACAATGCCCTCTTTGCCTCCGGTCTTATCTCCACTCCCCGCACTAAACGCACTCATTACCATCGCAAGAAAATCCAAGATGACACCCCCGGCAACATGGACCTCTCCAAACCTCTCCCACCCGCCACCAAATCTCCCCCGTCTGGCCTCGCCAGCACTCTGGACGAAGACTTGGATGCCGAATTAGAGTAAAACAACTCTCAGCACATCTAACAAGAATACAAGCGCTCATTCTTTTCTTGCCTAGCCTACGCTACCATCAAACGCCATTGCCACCCATCCCACCTCCTCAACAGTCCATGGGAAAACCCATCGAAGAAGCCTCCATTCTCTCCCAAAGCACCAACCAGAGCGAACCCGTCCATGTCTATCTACAACCCTCGATGGATTCCAACGTTGACCCATCGCCACGCTCGTCCCTGGACGTCATTGATACCAACACCCAGGAATCTTCCCTCCCCTTTCAATTCAACCACGAGTCTGCCCGTTCAGCCAATCTCATCTACTCTCCTCCTGCCAAACAGCTGACCTCCTTGGCCCCCGCTGGCCAACCTGCCTTTCCTCTTCCACTTTATCTTCCACAACTGCCCCGGACCTCTCAACCCCAACCACCCACCCTGCCTATCACACCCTCCCAACGCACCCCCGCTGCTTGGTTCCCCATGCGGCCAGCTTACACCGTCACCCATGGCCAGTCTGCCCTCAGCGCCCTGATCGCTGCCAAAGCCTCCAAAGCCGAAAACCCCTTCTCCGCCTACTCTCACGCATCGGGCAAAGGCAGCAGCCGCCCCATGACCCTCTGTGTCTACCTGCCCCACACCCCAACCCCCTTCAAACCCGAGTCGCTGGTCGTCCGCCCCGATGCCATCATCGATGATGTCATTGGTTATATCCTCTATGATTATGTCGAACAGAATCGTAAACCTGAACTTCAGCCTGAGCTCTACGACCTCGCCGAATGGGTCCTCCTCATTGCTGAGGACGATGGTGAAATCGAAGACGATCTCCCTGGTAACCCGGACACCCCTTGGTGCCGTACGTCCACACTCACCTTTTTTTTTTTCTGTAGCTTTGGATCGTACAAGACGGATCAACCAAGTCTCGTTTGATCAATTTGCCCTGTCTCGGGCCACGCCAGCTCAAGGTGAGAAAGGAAACAAATGGAAATCTGGAGGTTCATTCTTTTCTTTTTTTTTTTTTTTTAGCCAAGCAAAACGACCAGATCCGTGCCAAGATGGGACGACACAAGCCAGATCTGGACGCATTGAAGAAGAAACCAAGTGTTGGGTCAGCCTTGGCCATGCAGCCTGCCCCAGCCGCTAATGCCTCGAACAACAGCATGCCCCTGGACGACCTGCTCGACCAACCTCCAGCCACCTTGCTACAGCCCTCCCCCAAACAACCACAACAAGCACTGTCCGTCGATCATGCACCTCATTCCCATTCATCCAGCACCGGCGGTGATGATACCCATTTGCTGGACGCTGTCGCATCCAACGGCACCACCAACAGCCTGATCCATACCCCGTCCACCCCTATGCTGCAACCCGCCGCCGCCGAGCCCGACTCGTCCGCCATTGCCGTACCTGTCCCCTCCTCCAAGGCCGTCCTCACCAAAGCCGCCCTACCCATGACCCCCATCAAGTATTTCCGTATCCGTCTCATGACCAGCGAAGAAGTCGCCGCCACCACCACCATCCCCGTGTACGCCGAAATGTTCGTCGGTGATGTCCTGGAATTGGTCTCCCGCAAACGCAAACTCGACCCCAACGAATATATCCTGACCCTTCCAGATTCTAACCTCGTTGTCTCCAACGACACCACCGTCGAAAGTCTCAAATCCGTCGAAGAACTCACCCTCACCAAAAAGACCTCAGCCCTCCAAGCCCCAGCTTCCTCCTCCAACCCCCTCTGGCGCTCCCCAATCAAGAAAAAAAAAGACGACCATCCACCCCCCATGTACTTTTCCAGTGATGACCTCGACAAACAACCTAGTGACACCTTTCTTCAACAGTACAAGGTAACCAAAAAAAAAAAACACACTACGGCCCTCGCATTGGCACTGACCAGCCTTTCTTTTCCTCCCTCACTTTAGAAATACAACGTCAATCGCAAAACACCCATGTTTGTTGGTAAACGCGTTTCAACCCTGGTCATCGATGGGAACTACATTCATCTGATGCCACCCGAACACAAAGGCATGTTTGATTCCGTCAAGACGGTAGGTTCCGTTTTTTTTTATCGAAATGCCCCTGGCACTCATAAATTGCCTTTTTTTTTTAGACATCGTTTCATGTGAATGCCGTTCGATCCTGCAAACAAAGCAAAAAGGTTCCCAGCAATTTCAAAATTGGTGTCATGAAAGAACGCGACTTCAAAACCTATGAATTGGAAGCCGAAACCGCCAAGGAAGCTTGTACGTCCTCTTTCAATCTCAACCATGTCCTTCTCACCCCGTTATTTTTATTAGATGAAATCTGTGCAAGAGTCCGCTTCTTACTCCAAGTCAACCGTGGAATCAAAACTTGAGCTTGTTTTCTCTAATGCCTCCAACTCTCCGTGCTTGTAAATAAACTTTTTTTTTTTAGTGTCAGTCTTTTTTGTACACGAATGCCCGTGATTCTTGAAGGGTTTACAGGCGAGAGGTAGGAGGGCTGAGCACTGCGCTAGGGTAATCCACAAAGGATGTGTTCATCCAAGCACCCCCATCCACCACCAAAGTATGACCAGTGATCCAGGCTGCGGCATCGGAAAACAGAAACACACAGGACTGAGCAATGTCCATGGTCACGCCTTGACGGCCCAAAGGAATCCGGCTTTCCGTTTCACCTGCCTTGCGTAGCTTGCCCAGACGCGACATACCCTCGGTGTCGCCTACAGGACCGGGTGAAATACCATTGACACCTACAAAAAGAAAGTAAAATAAGAAAGAGCCCGACCTCTATCGCTGATTTCCCCCACTTACGGACGCCAAAGGGACCTAGTTCGACAGCCCAGTGCTTCGTCAGGGCATCCACCGCAGCTTTAGCAGAGCCTGCGTGGGATTGGAATGGTAGACCAGTGTAGTAGAGCGTAGCACTGACATTGATGATGCTGCCCTTGGATGCCTTGAGGTGTTCTGACGCAGCCTTGGTCAAGTTGAAAGTACCTTGCACATCAATCTCATGCACTGTCTTGAAAGCATTGTACGACATCTTTTCAAAGGGTGCCAAAAAATTGCCAGCTATTGAAAAATGATTAGTCAAGAAAAAAAAAAATAAAAAAGGCAAGCCTTCATACCAGCCCCGTTGATCAGGAAATCAATACGTCCAAAAGCCTCGATGGATTTCTTGACTGCGTTTTCCACATCAGCAGGCTTGCGCACATCTGCAGCCACAGCACTAATACGCAGTAGGTCAATCAATCTGCTCCTTTCGTACAGCATAAAAACTTACAGCACCTGGCCACCTGTCGCCGAGCGCATCTTGGCAGCTGCCTTTTCTAGCTTTTCCAACCTAATAATAATAAATAAAAAGAATCGTTGGCGTCAGCATAACTTTTATTCATGCCATGGACATCTCCCAAAGCGCCTTACGAACGACTGATAATAACAGCCTTGGCGCCATGTTGAACCATAGCTTCGGTCATTGTGTAGCATATGCCAGAACCGCCACCAGAACACTACCCAAATGTACGTCAACTTTCGCCTACAGATGCCATCAAGTAAATGCTTACCAGAACAACTTTGCCAGCAAAGATGTTCTCTTTAAAGATTTCAGTTGTCTTGGGAACAGCAGCCATGTGTAATGTAAAATAAAAAAAAAAAAAAGCGGGGAACAGGCAGATTATAAGGCGGGAACGGCACATAGCCCGTTTTGTTTGCCGCCTTTTCGATGCCGTTCCACATTCTCACACGGCCACGATACAGAATTTTTAGTGATGGTTTGCGCGCAGGATAAAAATTTTAGCAGGCAAAAGAAAACCAATTCACAGGCAAAATAAATTTGAGTGCACGCAAACCAGGTCTGATTTGCACGCAAAGCATTTCCAGTGCACGTGAATCTGGTTCTCCAGCCACGCAAACCAGATCTCCGACTCCCGCAAACCTGATCTCCACCCCACGCAAACCAGATCTCAAGTGCACGCAAAGTCGCATTTTTTTTTTAAAAAAAAAAAAAAAACTTTGTTTATTGTAAAAAAAAAGGGGGGGGATCTAGAGCATCTCCTCCATGCTCAAACAACGGTCATAAAAGGTGAGGGAGTGCCGGATCCACCCTTGGCAATCGCTTGGCGTCACGGTAAGCGCAGCCTCACGGATTCTGGGCGCCAGAGAGTCTTGATCATCCAAGGGAGATCTGCGCACACCTGCCTTGATTTTGGCCCAACATTCCTCAATGGGATTGAGGAATGGGCTGTAGGGTGGCAAAAACATTGGCTTAAAGCCACGGTTCTTGATCACGGCCTTGACGCTGTCACCGGTGTGGATTCTACAGTTGTCCATAATGATATACCTTCCACTTATACCATCATTTTCCAGGCAACTTAAGACATCATCGACGAATGCCAGGAAGTCTTCGGTTCTTGTCCCAGCTTTTGCCCTCATTTTTTTTCCATTCTTGTCAGAGGTCATAGTCGTTGTTGGCTTACGCAAAGTCAGATTGATAATACCAAGCTCGCAAATGGCTCCAAGGATGGTGATATTTGGTCCTTTTGATGCTGGCACTTTCACCTTGGGTGTCTTCCCACGAGTAGCCCAACCAAAACCACGGCGGAGATGAAGGTTGAAACCGGCTTCATCCAAAAAGACACAGCTGCTGAGGAAGTTAAAATCTGGGAGTGCATTCCATTCCAAAATTTTTTCACGACGAAGCTGCCTGGTTCTTGGGGAATTTCTTGCATCAGAGATAATTTGTACCTTTTTGAGTGTCAGCATGCAGTGTGAGCGCAAATGATTCCGTAAACCAGATGCAGAGATTGTCATAGGGGTAAACTGCTCTTCCAAAGCAAATTTCGCTTCAGCCAAAGTATGTGTAGGGTCATCATCAAAAAACGCTACAAGAAAATCTGTGTGTTCCTGAAACAGCTTTCTATTTCCACCATTTTTGTGCTTCACACCAGGTATAGGCACGCGCTGTTGCTCATCTTTCCAAAACAGGGCCATGTATCCTTGTGCGGTGCGCTCCTTGATCCCAACGACTCTACCTGCTCCTGCAGCCGTGTAACCTAAAACATAATGAAACGGGCAAAAAAAAAAGCAGTAATAAAAATCAGTTCATACCATTCACATCAAATAATAATTGCTTACCTTTGTTAGCCACCATATCTATCAGTTCTTCTACTTGAGCAGCAGTATACACACGGTATGCGCCGCGTTTTGAAGTGAGCGGTTCCTTTTTTGGTAAGACGACATCCGAGGGACCATCCAAATCCATTGGTGCGATTTGACGCTTGTATAAAGCTTGATATGTTTTGAATGTTATCAATTGACCGCGTCCAAGCTCCAGACTATCATCACCTGGCCTGAATTCCATTGCTACTTGCAGTTCACCAGCTGGTGCCGAATGCTTGCTTTTGGTTGGACGGCAGCCATCAAACGTTTGATAGGTGCCCGCGAGTAAGCTAAGTTCATCTTCCATTGACAAACTTGAGGCAGTTTCTATGGTTTCGGAGTCGCTGATCTCGTCTGTCGAACGGATATTCCAAATATCGTTTGTTGCCATTTGATTATGATAAGTTAGAAAGGAACAGAAATAATCCTTGCCCGTAATTTATATGCCTGTCTTCCGGCGTGCAAAAAAAAAAAAAAGTTGGGCGGCGGGCAACTCACCTGGATGACATCTTGAACGTAAGTGCGACAAGAAAAAAAGGTTGGGCGGCGGGCAACTCACCTGGATGACACCTTGAACGTAAGTGCGACAATAAAAAAAAAAGGTTAGGCGGGCAACACACCTGGATGACACCTTGAACGTAAGTGCGACAAGAAAAAAAGGTTGGGCGGCGAGCAACCCATCTGGATGACATCTTGAACGTAAGTGCGACACGACTTTGCGTGCACTTGAGATCTGGTTTGCGTGGGGTGGAGATCAGGTTTGCGGGAGTCGGAGATCTGGTTTGCGTGGCTGGAGAACCAGATTCACGTGCACTGGAAATGCTTTGCGTGCAAATCAGACCTGGTTTGCGTGCACTCAAATTTATTTTGCCTGTGAATTGGTTTTCTTTTGCCTGCTAAAATTTTTATCCTGCGCGCAAACCATCACTAAAAATTCTGTACAGTTATTTCAAAAAATAAAAGTCGCTGATTTTGAGTTTGATGTCGTCCTAAACAATTGCGTGTCCAATAATGATGTCGACTGATCCAACAATGAAGTCGTGTTCGCTTTGGTGAACCTTGTTTATTTTTAATTGTCACATAGCACCGGGAGGAAATTTCAATCGGTTTGTCGGAATCAGACCAGTCCAAAGAGTCTCGTTTGACGGACGCTTCCTTGGGGATCTTTGGTTCTTCTGGTACTGTACCTTAACTCGGGCTTCAAGTCGGGCTTCAAGTCGGGCTTCAACTCGGGCTTCAATCAACTCAGGCTTCAAGTCGGGCTTCAACTCAGGCTTCAACTCGGGCTTCAATAAACTCAGGCTTCAACTCGGGCTTCAAGTCGGGCTTCAATAAACTCGGGCTTCAATCAACTCGGGCTTCAAGTCGGGCTTCAATCAACTCAGGCTTCAACTCGGGCTTCAATCAACTCGGGCTTCAAGTCGGGCTTCAATCAACTCGGGCTTCAACTAGGGATTCAGCTAAAAAGATTTTTACTCGAGGAATTATCTTCTCTTTTGACTCATCATGGCCAAGGTCACAATTACGAGGGATCAAGCCCTTTGCATGTTTTTTTGTGAAAAATATACGGAGGATAATGTCGAAAAACTGACAAAGAAAATAGAGAAAGTAAAGGATATCGATATTTGCTACTTGAATGATCCCGTTCAACCCTTCATGTGTTCCATTTTGGCTATCAAGTCGAACCCCTCAAAATATCACTTATACCCTACACAAGTGGAAATCAAAGACTAGCTTAATTTATTATGGAGATTGTTTGGCTATGCTATTTAGAACAAGTAAATCAATGCTGGTGCACCAGGCAGCATTTTGCATTTGTTAAATTTTATCGTCTCAGACTTGGCTTTCATGTGCCGGTGGTAATCTCGCCATGTTGAGAAATGGGCTTCTGTCCGTTTGCATTCATTTTTTTATCGTCGGTTTATCGCCGTAACGACGATGGTACGGTGTCCATTTAAAAAAAAAAAAAAAAAAAAAAAAAAAAAAAAAAAAAAAAAAAAAGCGTCCGTTTGTTCCAAAGCTGTTTTCGCTCAATGCCAAAGTTTCCTATGCATCAATAAACTTCCTATTATCACCGAGTAGATTTCTGTTTTTAATTGGAACTATTTGCTCCTCTGGTATGCCCGTTGTCGACAATCAAAATCATTCAGCTTTTCTTCGTCATCCAAAAGTTGAGAGCAATCATACTCTTCCACCTTGTTCGTAAAGGGCAGCCTGTCAATGACAAGTTTTTCAATTTGTTGATTGTTGCTATAAAAAATCATAAGTTTGTGCAATAGTCAGTCGTATATCACCATATTCACTTTTACCTCAAAAATTCGGCAAGATCAGCTTTGTTCGTGGTGATCCCTGCATGATCCAGAGCAACCAGGCACACCTTTGATTGTCGAGTAATGAACGATAGCATATCTAAAAAAAAAAATTAATCATCCCAAAAAGACAAATCGTTGCAAAATTACCTTGCATGCTACCTGCAATTCCAAGCTCTTTCACAATGCTTGAAATCGCATTGTCATCCATGTCCCTTTCAATCAATACATCGTTTGCCTTGCAACAAACTGAGGCAAATATCGTCTTCACCCTAGACCGTTCCTTGAGTTTTTGACACATTGACCTCAACAATCGGATCCGAGTTTCAGGTGATTCCTTAGATGGCGACTTGCGAACGTATCCAACCATTACATAGCCTTGCTTCTCCAGAGATTTTATGTAATCTTGGTATATTGGCAGGTAACTAGTAATGGAATGCGCAGCATTATCTAGACAAATTCCAACAAATGAGAAGATATTAACACGCCATGTTGTCCTTACCGATATATTGAGGCTTCAGCACGTAAAGACATCTGGTATGAACCCTGTCATGATTCTCATTTAGCTTTCGTTTGTTCGGTGCATTCATAAAATTCAATTTCTTGGTGGCACACCATCGGCCAAACGAATTGATGGACTTGTCATTAAGAAGGTTCGAATGCTCCCAAACAGTCACCAATATCTGCTTCATTGTAACACTTTTAACTTCATACATGTGTTCATTCGAAGGATCTTCAGCAAGATACACCATGTTTAAAAATTGAAGAAGCTGTGCCATGTTGGCTAAATTGACAGCAAAAAAAAAAAAAAAATTATGAGAAAAATGACAATGAAAATTGCATTCCATTTCTTACATAAAGCAAAATCTTCTTCAGATGATTTCACTTTGTCGCTAGATGAGGATTCTTTTGATGAAGGATATTCATGGAATTGGAATGGATCCTGACAAAGCCGGTTCTTGTGTATCAACAATGGTTCTTTAGGGTCAGTCATGTAACAAATGTCAACTTCGGGTAAATTATCAAGATTAGTGAGCCATTTTGTAGCGTTTTCATTCGAGAATTTGTCGCAAAAGAACATACAGATTGCTTGTTCCTTCGTAACAAATACCATGGTGATAATGGTTTGCAAAAGAAAAAAATATTTGAAGCCCGAGTTGAAGCCTGAGTTTATTGAAGCCCGAGTTGAAGCCCGAGTTGAAGCCTGAGTTGAAGCCCGACTTGAAGCCTGAGTTGATTGAAGCCCGAGTTGAAGCCCGACTTGAAGCCCGACTTGAAGCCCGAGTTAAGGTACAGTACCAGAAGAACCAAAGATCCCCAAGGAAGCGTCCGTCAAACGAGACTCTTTGGACTGGTCTGATTCCGACAAACCGATCGAAATTTCCTCCCGGTGCTATGTGACAATTAAAAATAAACAAGGTTCACCAAAGCGAACACGACTTCATTGTTGGATCAGTCGACATCATTATTGGACACGCAATTGTTTTGGACGACATCAAACTCAAAATCAGCGACTTTTATTTTTTGAAATAACTGTACCGGATTTCCACCATCATTTGGCGGGAATCAGGTTTTTCGTTGAGCCGTGAATGAATTTTTTTAGCAGGCAAACCAATTGGGCGAACCGCTAAATTATTTTCAAGTGCGCGCGAAAGTAAAATCAATTGCACGCGAAACCATTTCTTGTGCGTGCAAGTCAAGTAAAAAACAAGATTGTAATATTATATTTTTCTTAACAGGACCAGTGAAGCCAATAATAGGAGCACGCCTCTTTGTGATATATTTGGTATGAGGAGGATGGGTACTGTAGTTAATGTCGCAAATCCTGCTAGTTCAGTGCCAGTATAGAAATAAAAGTCCAGCATCATTTATAGCTTTGTTCAAATTATGGTTTTATAAATGGACATACCAATAAAGCAAAAAAAAAAAAAAAAAAAAATCGGAAGCAGAGCACTCAGCACACAGAGTTTCTTGTGATCAGATATTGACTTCCTTTTCCAAACATGCCTTGAAAAAGCTTACAGAGTGGCGTATCCAACCATTACAATCTTGTGGTGTCACCTTCAGTGCTGAATCCAAAATTCTTGGAGCCAAACTATCACTCTCTGTGAGCTTGCTCCGGCGAACACCAGCTTTGACTTTGCTCCAAAACTCCTCAATTGGATTAAGGAAAGGAGAGTATGGCGGCAAAAACATCACCTTGTAGCCACGCCCTTCAATTAATTCCTTGACTCGGCCTGACTTGTGAATTGAAGCATTGTCCATTACCAAGTAACGCCCTTTGAAGCCGGTGCCTTTCAAGTCCAACGCGTCCATGACATCGTTGATAAAGACTAGATAGTCTTCGGTCCTAGTGCCAGCTTTGACTTTCCCTTTGGTCTTGTCCTTCTTTGTAGCAACACTGACAGTTGGCTTGCGTAGAGATAAGTTGACAATGCCCGCTTCACAAATTGCACCCAGGATAGTTACATTGACACCCTTTTGAGTAGGGACCACAGCCTTCGCAGGCTTTCCTTTTACTGACCAACCGAATCCACGTCGCAGATGCATATTAAACCCAGCTTCGTCGAGGAATACGCAGGTGTTGAAGTAGTTGAAATCCGAAAGAGTGTACCAATGTGAGACGATCTCCTTCCTCATTTCAAGAGTCCTGTCCTCGTTTCTTGCAGCAGTGAGCTTATCCAACTTCTTGAGTGTTAACATGCAATGCTGTGTCACATGTTTATGCAATCCAGAAAGCGAAATTGTAAAACCTTCGAATTCTTTCATGAGTGTCTCTCTTGCTTCAACCAATGTAGATCCAGGATCATCTTCAAAAATTTTGAGAAGGAGCTGAGTATGCTCCTCAAATAATTTTCTGTTACCACCACCTCGGGAGGCAGCTGGCAAAGGAACCCGCTGCTCAGGGTCTTCTCTGTATCTTCTGACATATCCCTGACCAGTTCGGGTGTTTATGCCAACCTCTCGTGAAGCAGTAGCGGCAGTTTTACCTATCGAGTAATATAAGATTTCAATTATGAGTCAAAAGTAAATACATCATGATGATTGGTACCAGTACCTTCATTGATAACCTTGTGAAGTAGCAACTCTATTTGCTCAGGTTTATACACACGGTAAGGGCCTCTTTTTTCGGTCAATGGCTTGGATACCAGAGGTTCATTGAGTTCTGCCGATCCCTTATCGTCATTTTCCCAATTCATATCAGTAATATTGGTATATAAGCTCTCGTATTCCTCCATAGTGATCAAGCTAGCAGTGCCATTGGTACCAGATCTTCTCCATTCGACCAAGACGCTTTCAGCCAAACTTTTGTCTTCAGTACGGAGTGGGTCTTGAGGTTGCCACACGTTCTCATCTTCAAAAGCATCAAAAGACTTTTGCATGAGGGAGCATTCACTTATTATATCCACAGAGTCGTCATCATCAGATGTAATAACGGAAGCAGCGTCTCGCCTATGGATCCATGGATTTGACATTGCATAAAGTTGTGTGAAAAAAAAAAAGAGAAAGGATGGAATGGCGGTTTTTATTAACTTTTTTGGAAAGGTTGGAGAGCACTGGAGCAGCTGGATTTGGAAAGGTCGGTTTTTATTAACTTTATTTGGAAAGGTTGGAGAGCACTGGAGCAGCTGGATTTTGGACAGGTTGGAGAGCACTGGAGCTGTTGGACATTGGACAGGTTGGAGAGCACTGGAGCAGCTGGATTTTGGACAGGTTGGAGAGCACTGGAGCAGCTGGATTTTGGACAGGTTGGAGAGCACTGGAGCTGTTGGACATTGGACAGGTTGGAGAGCACTGGAGCAGCTGGATTTTGGACAGGTTGGAGAGCACTGGAGCTGTTGGATTTTGGACAGGTTGGAGAGCACTGGAGCTGTTGGACATTGGACAGGTTGGAGAGCACTGGAGCAGCTGGATTTTGGACAGGTTGGAGAGCACTGGAGCAGCTGGATTTTGGACAGGTTGGAGAGCACTGGAGCTGTTGGACATTGGACAGGTTGGAGAGCACTGGAGCAGCTGGATTTTGGACAGGTTGGAGAGCACTGGAGCTGTTGGATTTTGGACAGGTTGGAGAGCACTGGAGCTGTTGGACATTGGACAGGTTGGAGAGCACTGGAGCAGCTGGATTTTGGACAGGTTGGAGAGCACTGGAGCTGTTGGATTTTGGACAGGTTGGAGAGCACTGGAACTGTTGGATATTGGATGACGATGTGTGACATTGTGGCGACATTACGCCAAAATTTGCCGTTTTTGAATTGGGAGCACATTGGAGCAGCTGGATTTTGGATAGGTTGGAGAGCACTGGAGCTGTTGGACATTGGACAGGTTGGAGAGCACTGGAGCAGCTGGATTTTGGACAGGTTGGAGAGCACTGGAGCTGTTGGATTTTGGATAGGTTGGAGAGCACTGGAGCTGTTGGACATTGGACAGGTTGGAGAGCACTGGAGCAGCTGGATTTTGGACAGGTTGGAGAGCACTGGAGCTGTTGGATTTTGGACAGGTTGGAGAGCACTGGAACTGTTGGATATTGGATGACGATGTGTGACATTGTGGCGACATTACGCCAAAATTTGCCGTTTTTGAATTGGGAGCACACTGGAGCAGCTGGATTTTGGACAGGTTGGAGAGAGACATTACGCCAAATTTTGGAGCACCGCCAGAGTTTTGGATATTGGAGAATATTGTGCGACAGCGCTGGGCCCAAATTTGGAACCGCTGATTATACAGTATAAATGAACGGCACTGCTATTGTACAAGCAGTTGCGTACAGGTCAGTGACTGAAATGACTGAATTCAATTTTTTTATTGAACCTTCTCCATCATACGAGCCTGTTTCTACAAAGAAAAAAAAAGGAACGAAACGCAAGTACACGAAGCACTCGCAGTTGGACAGATATTCGTTTTTAAACGACCTCCTACATCGGCCTACATGCTCAATTGCAAAGATATCTAGAGAGCATAGCGTTCATCCACGCACTGGGCAGCGGTGGGTGAAAAAACTGATTGAACCCAGCATCTCTTCCTCAACGTCCACCAAGCCTACTCTGCCAGTGATCACATGCAAGACTACCACCTTTTCTGCTTTGACAGGTGAAGTGTTGTACCCTCAGCCTTCTGATTGTAATGGTTTTCAAAAAACATGGGGCAAAGGGATCACGATTGAGCAATTGGAGGTCAAGTTGAAAAAAATTAAATTATCTGCAAATCAAGATTCAGAATCAAGCCAGATCGTAAATGAAGTAATAGATAATATGGATAGGTTAAATTTAGCTAACTGAATACTGGTCATAAAACTGTATCTACGGTAGCGATGTTTTTTAATACCAAGGGAAATAAAAATGGCGTAAACCACGCGGCGGTGATCAGCGTCTTTATTCCGGTTTTTTCATTTATTTGAACGCCAAGTGAACCAAGTGAATAAATTATTTAATGCGAGGTAAATGCGAATTCAATGACGGATGTATCGAATATGGCATTCAACACCGACTTTGATAGCTTACTGAACGAAACCCATGATTTTCTCATGGATGTTGAATTTTCAACACCAACACAGGGTCAAAACACTGCTGCAATTCCAAATACTGATTCAAGGGATGTTCAAACCATGAGAAGCAACACCCTCTTAATCAGATCCATGGATGATCTTTTCTTAGCCAGGCCACGATCTAGATTGGACAAATTCACCAAGTTTGGCATTTGGTACATGGCCTTCGTGCGCCATTATTCACAACGCAAGATCAGGGAAGCAACTGGGATCCCTCGTTCTACTGTGTCTTATTACATCTGTAAATACAAGAAGGCAATCCCATGGGATCTCATCCGTGAAGTGGATCCCCAAATATACCACCACTTGCGTCGTTTGGGCAATGGAAGTAACGATGTTTGAAAGGTTCCAATAATATGACATTTTGCCGTCCAAATTCCCAGTACAAAGATGCAAATTTTGGCGCAACTCCGCTACAATGTCACACGTCATCCAATTACTCCAGTGCTCTCCAACCTGACCAAATTCCAACAGCTCCCTTTCTATATCTCGTCTTTTTTTTTCTTGCAATTCACCTACTGCAATGATAAAATCTGATTTGCGTGCACTAGATTAACTTTCGCGTGAACTCGGTTTTACTTTCGCGCGCACTTGAAAATAATTTAGCGGTTCGCCCGATTGGTTTGCCTGCTAAAAAAATTCATTCACGGCTCAACTAAAAACCTGATTCCCGCCAAATGATGGTGGAAATCCGGTATCGCTGGCCAATCAATTGATGCCATTTTGCGTAATCACCAATGTCGCACATTTTTTATACAAAAAGAGATCGATTTTCTTTGAAAGGCGTTGTTGCGTTCGCGGGAAAGCTCATGCTGGGATCATGTAGTCCCATACGCTGTGATACAATAGCCCCAAGGAAATGACACCAAGAAATGGGTGCTCAGGGTTATTTCTTTGGCTCTGGTCATTTTGGGACCATCTTCTTTTTTTTTTTTTTTTTTTTTGGTGTACTACTTGTAATTAATCTTCGCTTTCTTTACTGTGTGTCCACATAAAGGTTTGTCTTTAGAGAGGATGGAGGGCATAAGATGTACTATGTGATGTGTTGACAGCCTTCAACGCAACGCGGTAGGGAAAAGTGGTTGGGTTGGGGAATATCGGTCTATCACTCTCTTTCTCTCCTATTTATTTTTGGCTTTAATAAAGGGAATGAAGCCTTGGAGTTTTGTAAGCTGCATATCAAGCCCAGCGTTTGGGTGAGAGTCTTTTTTCTTCATCTCATCGCGACTCCAAGACGCTTGTTGTTCACCAGTTTAAAGACAAAAAAATTACAGAAAGAGATCTGTACGAACAGAAAGATGAAGACTCTTCTTTCGATGTTGTACCTTTCAATGTCACTCTCCTCAGCTTGGTTTGACAATAGCAGCTCAAAAATGACGGTCCTTGATTTAACTTTCTCGCGCACTAGAAAACAATTTGCTTGGTTTGTCTGCGAAAAAAAAAGCTCAAAAAAGAAACCTGGCTCGTGCCAAAGGATGGTGGAAGACCAGTGTATGGCGCTGGCTGCGCGCTGAAATGTCACATCCACGTTTTGCATTGACGATATACCGGTTACCAAGTTTGAAAATGTCCTGTAGTGTCTCATTGATTGATAGAAGTGCAGTCCGTCTTCCTCGCCGGCGGACACAAGGATCTGGCGAAGCGCCGATGACAGAGGAACATGAAGAACACAAAGTTGCAAGTGAAACCGCGCACCCGATGGACAATGTCAAAAGAGATCAGCAGCAGAAAAAAAAAAGAATTTGGTCGCAGTTTTCTTTTTTTTTTTTTTCTCCATATCTCACCTTGCTTTTACTCATCGCTTGCCTGACAACTGAAGTGTTTGAATTCAAGCGCTTAGAATACGAGCGTATTGAAGAACGCAGTGAACAGGATGTAGAAGATGAACCCGAGTGCCCTTGTAGGTCATTGAGCTTTAGTATGAACAAAAAGCTGATCACACTTGATATTTGCCCCTTTGCAGCACCGAAATGACAACAAGCCTTTTGGATTCTTAAGGCTTTTTATTGGCAGCACACTTTTTTTCCCCCAGCAAAAGGGCCAGTAAAGGGCTTTGCCAGAGTTTGTCCGCAAAGGGATGCTTGGCAAATGGAAGTGACTATTGTGTGGTTGCTACCACGAACAAAGTCACAGTGTCTGTTGATGACATCCTCACTATTCAGGAAAAAAAAAAGAGGTGGGTCAACATCGTCCCGGTTTTTTAATTTTAATTAATTTACACAGGTACCATTGTCTGGCAGCTATCTTCTGCAATCGAAATAAGTGTTGTGACATGGCACATGTATTTCATCTTTGATCATTGGGTGGAACATCTGCGACTTTGAAAGTTGTGCGGCTCATCAACGACAGGGTCGCGACGATCTCCAAGACAAAACGAAAAGGGCGGTCATAAGGCAGATGATCATCCGCCGCAGCAGGTTTGGTGACAATATTGTTTCCCGTAACCTCAAGCTTTTGCTAAACTAGAACCACACCAAGATCGTGCACAAGCTTTGGCATAACCCTTCTCTTACCTACCTAGTTTGCCCTTTCCTCCGCTTACAAGCCCACAGACTTTCCTTGCCAGATCTCCTCAGCCAGTCATTGCACAACCCTGGTAAACTATAAATTTACTCACCCACCATATTTCTACATTGACCAGTTATATACTCGTTTTCGCCTCCGTCATTCACTCACTCTGCCATTTTTTGTATTGGCCTTTTTCTTCCAAATCGGGAATGCACCTTCCACCCGTCGTCATGAGTAAAACCTCACAATTGCTATTCAATCCTTCTGAAAATCGGGCTGTCACCTACAAAATATATCTTCTATTTGTGGTTTCAAAGAGAAGTCATTCGCTCTCCTAGATCAAAAAGCCGATGTTTTTACAATTCTAGGCTTGACCACCAGCCAAGTCTCAGCTGAGCAGCCAGCGAATAAAAAAGCCTGCCCTGCAATTTTTTTGTTCTTCTTTTTCTCGTATCTCCTTCAACATTGGTCTCCAAGATCTCACGCCAAATGCATTCGACAGGGATGCAAGAGCTGGGTCTAGTTATTACAACAATACATGGCGTCATATTGATTTTTGAAAATAGATTTTTAAATTAACAAGCGGGATCACATTAAGATTCCTTGAAACAGCATGCTGGTTAATAAAAGTAGACTAAAGGGTTGAATAATAAGCACAGGCACAATGCTCTGTTATCTATGTGATAGAGAGAAAGATGTTAGACCATGGACTTGTCATCGAAGATGCAGTTATGCGTAAGGCCGACACCAGCCTTAAGCCAAGGTTGAACTGCATCGTTACGTTTGGTGCTGGTGTCGTTGCGGCTTCGTGGATAGTAATGTGACATGGCTGGTGATTCGCTTTTCAAGAGCTTTTTCACAGATGGCTGGAACTCGTTGGTCGTTGAAAGACAAAAAAAAAGCAGATCAGGTGCCCATGGGAAAAGAGCACTTTTCGTTTCGTAAAAAAAAAAATCAGACATTACGATGCTTTGGGTGATCAGATCGATGTAAAATTATGCAAAAGAGCTCAAACCAGTCAGTGATGATTCTGAAAAATACACGTCCATTGATGATGATCTCTCAGCCAACTTTGATCAGTTTCGTTTCGACTCCTCGGCTTCACCAGCTAAAAAATGAAAAAAATCGGTCATTTTCTTCAGGGGACCCCAAGCGATCTGACAAAAATCCTAGTCAAATAAAAAAAAACCATTTGGTCTTATTTTTTCAGTCTCTTTACAACGGTCATCTCCTTTGCACTTTAGAACATCAGTGCTCGTGCTATTTGCAGAATTAAAAAAAATAAAACGGCCTGCCAAAAAAAACAATACCTCCTAGGCTAATTAGCCCTGTACAATGGTATCAAATCCCAGGTAGAGCAATTAGACCACCTCCTAATGAGATGGATCCTTTGTACTATTTTGCAAATGGGGTTTTTCAAAAAATAGGGAATAGGCGTAGTCTTCGTCCTTGCCAACAGCTAGACCAGAGGCGAAAGGACAATGGTTACATGTTGGCCTTGTAGGTGTTGCACAAAAAAAAAGTGCGGTGGCGCTGATTTTTATACTGCAACAATAGTGGCAGCCAATGCGTCATCATATGAATAGAAGGGAATAAAGCCGTTTACAACTATTATTTATATAAAACCTAAATTAAATATAGAAGAGCAACGCAAAAACAAAATAGCTAACAAGCAGTCAGCGATACGAGGAGAGAGTCAAATGCAACCATAAAAAAAAAGGCAACGGCCATTCAGCCTGACCTGCTTTTTTTTTTGCTGGCTGTTTCATTTTTTCTTTTTGCTCCATTTCTTCCCATGAATCTCATTTCATAGTCGATAAGCATTGCCATGCCATTAGCTTCATGTTGATCATCTCTGGGTTAAACTTTAAAGTTAGGAAGAGCAAAAAACTGGTAAAAAAAAAAAGAGCAGCTAGAAATAAAACATGGCAGGTCTCCAGAGTAAGATGGCCCAGCTTTGGAATATAACCGTCAGCTGTAGATCTGTATCACCTCTTTTGTACTTCCAAATGATAACTTCTTGTCAAACTGTGAGCTACATTCAATCGTAGGGTCAACGGGCTTGCGGTCGTACTTTGACACGGTTATTGTCTCATTCCACCGAGCGGTTTGCATCAGCTTGTGGGGGCTAGTTCCACGATGCTCTGCCTCTTCGCTGCGATATCTGTGAGGGTCAACTCTTACGTCTATGACCATTTGGACAAATTTGTTTGCGTGCGCAAAATTTTTGGACGAATCTCTTTTCAGCAAGTTTTTTTTTTATTTTATCAGAGCGCCTAGACGGTTCTCTGGGAAAAACGAGCGAATGGGTTGGGCGACCTGCACCAACCTACTTGATTTTCTCAGAATCATCATCATACATGAGCATCTGCCTGCATGCCAAATCTCATATCGATTCAACGGTTGAATCATGCTCAGCCACATTTGTTTGTTTTTTTTCAAAAAATAGGAAGCAGTGACTCTCGAAATGTGGTGATACTGAAAAAGCCACGCCGATTGGTAGGATCGTCCAACTTGCTGATGTAGTGTCACCAACATCGAGCTATTGATGACATTGAAAGAAAATCACAAGATGGAGATGCGACCCGAAGAATAGGAGAAAAAAAAATGGACGTGCACTTGCCTTTTTCACCCAAAATGGCAAAATTAATGTCGTGCAACAACAAACCCGAGTGGCTAGGATTAGCCTTAATCTAAATCGAGTTTCATTTTAAGTTTCTGCCCCGCATTTTCTATTTGAAGCAGCTATCCACATTTGCTGTCCTGCCTCGTAAAAAAAAAAATACTTTCTTCCTTTTCAACTTGTAGCCCCTGAATACCTTTCCAGACAGTCACCTGGTGACCCACAATTCCGGAAGGTTCCCGTCGGAGTGGTATAGTGATTTCGTGGGAAAAAATTGGATTTCAAAAAAGTATAAATAGGGGGCCCTTCTGTCGACTTTTTTTTTTTTTTTTTTTTTTTCATCGGTGGATACGAGGGGGGAGAGCCATCTCTCTTCGCTTGTCTCCAACAAATTATTAGATGCTTCTTTTTCTCGTTGGAAGGGTAACCTTCTGCGGCTCTGAGTAGGGTGGTTCCTACAAAATCATTCTTTGGTGCTAGGGCCAGCTAGCACCTTCACACTTGGAGTGAACAGTTCGACATCCTTGGCCGAGGGGTTGCGCCCTTGGAGCTAGGACATCTGTTCTTTTTCTTGGCTCAGCGGCGGGCTGAATCCACAAGCTTACCCTCCAGCCGGAGGGGCCTATGTAGGTAGGTGGCCGGATCAGCGCCGATGGCTGGCAGGCTATCGGTAGTCATCGATAAGAAAAAAATACAAAGTTAAATGAAAAAGGTCTCCCACAGAGACTTCCCTTGAGATCATGAGGATCATCAAGCGTCCATTGTAAGATGGCACTTTGTCAAGCGTCATTTGCAAGTTGGCACTTTGATGTTCATTCGCTTCTCCTTTCCATTGCAGAAAGTCAATAAAAAAGCTTTTGCATGGAAGGCATTTCATTTTCCAGGAGATAGATCTCTTCAAGATGAATATTGTTTGATTTGTGTTCCTTCGGCGTGCTCGCTTTCTGTGTTCACGGCATCTTGCTGTATTTTTTTTTTATTATGAAGGACATGACTTGCCCACAGCATAACCACCAAGTAATGTGATTCTTTCGATTTCATCCTGTTGGATGAGATTCACAATGGAGATGCGTGTAGAATAAAACCTGCCATTGTTTGATGGCGTGCTCCTCTTTTGTTCGCATTCTGTGCTCTTGCCCTTGTTCCTCTATTTTTTTTTTTTTTTAAAATGCCATGGCTTTACATGACACAGCATTACTACTAGGCAATGCCATTCTTTCTATTGCCTTCCTGATGAATGAGATTGATTGACAAGGGAGATGCATGTAGAATAATAGACGCCATAATGAGATTTTGGCTAGCGTTCCTGGTTACTTTTTTGAGCTGGTCATATTGTGTAAAAGCTTAATTACCAAGCACGAAAATAGCCTCTAGATCGTTGCCCGATGACAATAAATTAGATTATGTGAGACAAAAATGAGAGCGTCGGGAGAGTCAACGTATGACTGCTCACAATGGGAAAACAAGAGAAAAAAAAATACAGGCGTTGAAGACGCGAGATCATCCCTTGATAAAGAAAAGGTATTGTGCAACGAGAGCCAATAGGAATTATAAGGACACACTGCAGGTCAATAGAAGCCGTGAATACAACGTCCATCCATCTGGTGGCAATCATATCTTTTCAGTGACAAACCAATTACAGATCACACGACGACTTCTCCTCACCCATTTCATAGCAGTTTACCGCTTTGTGCTGATAAGGCCGTGTCTAATCTACCCAGCCCTGGCTGCTAATGCTTTTTTTTTTTTTACTGCACCTTTCGTTGGTATGGCTCATGGGCTACCCTTAAAGGAACCCTAGTAATGCATCAGAAGACAGACATTCCTTGGCTGCTGTGTGCGAAGCAATACTCTACTCGATATCCTGGTGATTGATCATGGGAAACATAGGGAAAAACCCCAGGAAAAAAAAAAAGAGCTTAGCGCCAGCGTCTCTCTCACCATGCCAATCAGCGTTTTTGGTTTCATTGGAAAGGTGTTTATTGTAAATATCATATTAGGGTGGCCATTTACCAAGGTAAAGCATCGCCCTTGTAGTCAAAGAAGGTTCCATTCTGACTGCGTTGCAATTTGTACAGCTGTTCAATCATACCGGTAATGGATTCAGAAGGGGAAAGATGGCCTTGGGAGCCGCCCATGTCTGTGCGCACCTATTTAACAGCAAACAATATGAATATGGGCAACAAGTCTTCCCTATTTTTTTCTCTCCAAGCTTACCCATCCAGGATGCACTCTGAAAAGAAATGGAAACGATGAGCATGGACGTGTCGTAACGGGCGTGGGGAGAGGGATAGGTTTTTGTACTTACGAAACCACGATGAAGCTTTCGTTTTTCAAGCCATTAGCAAAGGACCTGGTCAACATGTTTTCTGCAGCCTTGGACACGCTGTAGGCCGTCTTGTGTCCTTGACCAGGGTTGAGCTCAATCGAGCCAAGGACGGACGAGATGTTGAAGATGATGCGTGTGTCCTTTTTGCGCAGTAAATCGAGTGTCGCCTGTGACACGTTGGATGTGCCCACGACATTTGTTTCAAACACTTTCATGAAATCATCCTTGTCGCTGATAGGAAAAGCGTCAGTCTTATACAATGAATTGACATCTAGGCTTACGTGTTGAGAAAAGTGGCATCAGTGGCGCCAGCGATGCCAGAGTTGTTAATAAGGACGTCAATGCCTGTGGGTGCAATACGGCCAATTTCTTCTACAGCAGCCTAAATGAGTTCAAAAAAAAAGCAATGAATGGGGGACTTCTATTACTATTACGTCCTATTCGGTTTTCGACACTTTACTTTGACTGAATCCATACAGGTGGTGTCCAATGCAACAGCAAAAACACTTTTGTTGTCAACAAGCGCCATTAACTCGGTAGCCGATGATAGGTTACGTGCTGTAGCAATGACAATTTCGCCCTTGTTGATAAGTTGACGAACAAATTCGAGGCCAAGGCCACGGGAGCTTCCAGTAATGAGAACAGTTTTTGCCATGTCGCGATAATTTCAAGTTAAAAGTAAAGAGAACGTGGAAAAGAAAAAATAGTTCAAAACTTTTATAGACAGCCGTGCCGGAACTTGTGTCATCAAATTTGGCATGGCGCCCGGAGACGGTTAATTTCTGGCGTCATCTTGAGTACAGCATCCGCAGCTAAGCATCTCGCTCTTTTTAGTTGTGCAAATCTGGTTGGAGATGTCAAGCTGTTCCAGATAAAAAAAAAAAAAGGTGAAGGCACAGTTTCAGCAAGATCTCTAAATTGATCAAAGTCTAGCAAAGCAGAGAAGCCGACACATGCTGAGCACAATCTCGTGACGTTTTTATCGTAAATTACAATGCAAACAAAACTGTTGAAACTGTTGATGGTAGGTGAATAGAAAAAAAAGGGGGAGAGACAGACGTTCATGCTGGAGCTGCTTGGTGCTTGACCAAGACATCCATGGCTTCCTGGATTTTTTCAAGCAAAAGCTCTCGATTTCCAAGCAGATATAACAGGTCATCCGAACCCATTTCCAACAACATACCAGTGATTTTTCCAGCTGCATTTGGATGTTTCCCATACCTGATAAAAAATAAATCTTTAGCACTGTGTCTCTCCTTTTCTATGCAGGCTCGCCCCTTACACCACATTATAAATTCTTTCACCGAGAATTTGCTTCTGCTGCTCAACTGGGTGGTGCTTCAGATCATCCATAGTCAGAGGTTCCTCGACAGTTACAGTCGACGCATGTTCAGGCACAGGCGAAGTCATGATAGTGGGGTATACGGTGGTGGGAATTGCGGCCGAGGATGCGCTGGTGGCGTCGGAAGAGAGCGTTGAGGGATACATGGAAGTGTCAGGGTAAGTCATGTAAGCCGGTTTTGGATGCCATCGTCCCAGGCCAGATCTTGATACCATCATGTTCTGAGGCAACGGCGTTGGTTGGAATCCATGCTGGGCGTAAGCGGGTTCGTAGTAGACGTGTCCAGGGTAAGCATTGTAGGGCATTGGCACATATGGCTATGGGAGTAAAAGAAACTAAGGGTCCGGTCTGTTCATGTGCCAAAGTCTCTACCTGTTGAAGTTGCATATATGGGGTGCGGTGGTGATTCAATTCAAGTTGGTGCCTTCGATCTTCTTTTTTTTGTGCCAAGGCCACGTACACGGCTTTTTTGCCGACAACCTTGCCATTCATTTCGCTTACCGCCCTCTTGGCCTCGGTAGGTGTGGTGAAGCAGACAAATCCAAAGCCTTTGGAGTGAGATGTCTAGCGGGAGGGAAAAAAAATGAGCAGGCTAAGATTCAAAAAGAAAGAGACCATACCATTTCTTCACGCATGACCTTGACGCTTGTAATCGTCCCGAATTTTGAAAAGCTTGATCGCAGGACTTCATCATTGACATCATCGCTAAGATTCTTAATATACAAATTGACACCTTGATTGTACCGAGACCGGCTCTGGCCAAAGCTTTCGTGCTGTCGTCGCAGTTCTTCATCGCGTTCGGATCGTTTTTGGGCTCTTGTCACAAAGAGGCGTTTGCCAATGTATTCGGTGTCGTGCATCTGCTGGACCGCTCGCTCAGCATCGTCGTGTCGCTCAAAATTGACAAAGCCAAAGCCGCGTGACACCCCTTGATCGTCTCGTTGAATCATGACAGATAAGATAGGGCCAAAACAAATGAAGAGCTCTCGTAGTTCTTCTTCGGTGATGTCAGGGACCAGGTTCTTGACATAGACATTGGTGAACCGGTGCTTTGCTTCTTCAAATCTCTGCATCCTTTCGTGGCGAGGTACGTAGTGACCAACAAATCTATGGTGGCCATCCAGAAGTAATGCGCATGACTATCGTCTCTCCCAAATAATGCATTTGATCGTCCAATTTTTGGGTACTTACAGTTCACGATCGTAGAGCATCATGCCATTGACATTGGTGATCGCCCGTTCAGCAGCCTCGATGGTGTCGAAGCGAATGAACCCATAGCCTTTGGACTGGCCTCGTTCATCCGTCACGATTTTACATTCGGTGATTTGGCCAAATGCCGAAAACGTATCCAACAGTGATTTGGGAGTGACTGCAGGATCAAAGTTTTTGATAAAAATGTTGCCAGGGGCACGTCCTTTGTGTACTGGTTTTTGGGCCCACATCACTCGGCATGGTTTGCCCTTGATCAACGTATAGTTCAGGGCCTGGATAGCCTGGTCACCTAATCAAAAAGAGATACGAAAACGACGTGAGTGGTCTATCAGCGGCCTCTCGTTTTTCTCAGACTCAAAAGACAGTCAGCTAATCCAGCGAGATGGAATGTCACCTACCGTCGACCTCATTGGAAAAGGTAACAAACGCATAGCCAAGACTTTGGTTCGTAATAGCATCACGGCAAACGCGAATGGTATCAACCGGCCCGATACCAGCGAACACATCGAGCAATGCAGTTTCTTCGACACTAGGATCAAGCTCACCAACATACAGAGAATGGGTTTGGCCAGTATTTACAGGGCGTCGATGCTGAGAGGCTGCCTGACCTTGAGCAATGGCGATATCTTGTTGTTGCTCCATGGACAATCCTGGTGGACCGAGAGCTGCATCCTCCTGATATAAATTCTCATTGGTTGATGTTGAATCCGTCATGATTTCAAGTCAATGACTTACGATAACGGCGGTAAAAGAAAAAAAAAAAAGAGGAAAAAAAATCTTTTCTGCTCTCAGGTCTCGCGACTCATTTTCATCCGTACACTACATCAATAAAACGGAATAATTTTTTTTTTTTGTAATTGCCTGTGAGGAATTTTTAGTTATTCCGTGAACGGCTTTAATAAAGAGGTGTTAATAAGCGATCGATAGCCTGATCATACCTTGGGAAAATCCAGCGGTCAGTCGGTCCCAAAACCGTTTTTCCTATTGTCATTGTGCCCATCTGACGGCGGACTTTGTACCCGACGTCCCCTTTTTAGGCTTTGTGTGGCCAGTGTTGCGATGGCAGGGTGGGAGGATTTCACCATAACAAGGTGTCTAATTCGTTCAATTAGCTGAGAAAGGTCCCTTTGCGAGTTTTTCATTTTTTTGTTGGCTCATGGCTAGCTGAACGTGAAAAAAAATCAATTTGCAAAGCAAAAAAAAAAAAAAAAAAGCCGTAGAAACCTACGAAAGGTAAAAAATGAAAGGCGTGGGGTGAGTTGCAAGATCGAGGAAAAATGATGTTTAATAATAAACTATGCTAGTACACCACGCTTGAAATGGATCAGCGTGAAATTTGCATTTGGTTGACTTCAAAATGACTGAAAGTCAGGTTGTTCGGTGAAGATTGCCCAATCGATTTCAAGCTGGTTTCAATGCATCCAGACAACACTAGGCGATACAAATTGCCCTGTCCATTACCCCACATTGGCCCGGTAAAGAGATGGCCGAGTACATGTACAATTTCCATTTCTTTCTTTTTTTTCGTTTTAATTTTAGATCTTGAAAAAAAAAATATATATGATATCAAGCGAGTGACGGGGGATGTAATAACGTGAAGGAAAGGGTTTGGCGTTGACCCGAGGATGTTGGAATACAGAAATCTATTTTTATTGCGAGGCGTTGGGTTGCTTGAAGAAAGAGTCGTGGATTTCCTTTCGTTCAGCTTGAGATTTGCCGGCCATAGAGCCCTTGAGTTGACCAGCGTATTCGTAGCCGTACATGGTGGCACCGACACCAGCACAAGCAGCGCACATCTTGGCAATGGAGTGAGCTACAGCACGAAAATAAAGAAAAAAAAGATGAGTAAAGGACAGTTTCAACACGCAGGCCATTCGCTTTCGTTCCACGTCTCATTTGATACGTACTTTTGATACCAGCAACCAAACCAGCAGCACAGCCGCCAATGGCAGCATTGATAGGGTCATCTTCTTGACGGATATCCTTGGCCACACATTCACCCAGGGTGAAAATACCGCCCATGGCAGCTACATGAGTACATTTGCAGATACGAAATAAAACAAGAGAGGTGAATCTACTGCATCACATCCAGGGTTTGTCGTCGCCTTACCAAACAAACCAACGGTGCCACCAGTTCGGGTAAGCACACCAGCAGCTCCTTCCTTATGCTTTTGGACAGTGTTTTGCATGGCAGACACAACAAAGCCCAAACCACCAGCAATCAAGGCGGTTTTACCACTATCGTAAATGCAATCGTTGTTGTCGGCGGTCATCGTTGATCTGCAAGATAAAATGTGAGTTGAAAAAAGGGAAAACAAAAAAAAAAAAAAAAACGAGGTTCAAGCTGTTTTTTTTTTCTACCCGCCAATAATTGAAGTCACATTTTTTTTATAGACTTTCAACTGGCACAGTTTCTTTTCTTTTTTTTTTCTCCTCAACACTTTTTTTTTTTACTCACCTTGTAACGAAAGAGGACACCATACAATGTCTGATGGTAAGCTTATGAAACAGATACATCATCTCTTACTGACATGACATTCTAATTTATCTTTTGTCTTTTAGATATTGATCAAGAAATCAAGGCAGCTCAAGCTCGCCGAAAGGAAATCACTGACAAAGATATCAGTCAAGCCGTGCTAGAGAACGAAAAGCATGCCAGCATGGCCTCTGTCTCCTACGACACAGATATCTATTCAGCAAACAACGACAAATATGCCGGCTACGCTACTTCCATTGCCATGGACGAAGACGATGATCAGGACGATTCTCTGTACCAAGAAACTAAACGCAAGCTCAATTCTATCACTGCGTCCAGAGATACCATCATGGATACGATTGGTGATGCTGACAGCCACGATCCCTTTGCCGCTTCACAAAAGTCAAAACGTATTGCTGACCGTGAATCCGAATATCAACAACGCCGGTTCCAACGGATGCTGTCGCCAGAACGCAAAGATGCTTTCAGCACATCGAAAGATGATGAATCTAGATCCTATTCCGAAGTTTATCGCGAAGCCGAACTCGATCGTGAACGTCGTCGAGTGCTGGAAGTCTTGGCTCAGCGCGCAAAGGACGGCCAGCCCGTGCAGCAAAGCGCCTCCTCGTCTACTGCCTCTATGGAAGGGGACACCACGCCTCCTTCGGCCCCTCCTTCCGACTGGGATGACGACAAGACTGCCTCCCAAAAGAAGCGACGACGATGGGACGTTGCCACCCCCGCTACTGGAAATGTCGATGCTACGCCTGTGGCTGTCAAACGTTCTCGTTGGGATGCGACCCCCGCGCGGGTAGACCCTGGTGCCACCCCTGTCCGATCTGAATGGGACGTTGAAGCAACGCCTGTGTCAGGTAGTAAGCGATCAAGATGGGATGCCACTCCTGTTGGTGTCTCTGCTGATGCCACTCCTGTTGCCTCGGCTGGTATGATGACGCCTACGCCCCTTCAACAACAACAGTACCAATCGCAAGTGCCAATGACACCTGAAGCCAGAGCCAACATGCGGTGGGAACGTGAGCTAGATTCTCGTAACCGGTACCTTTCTGACGAAGAGTTGGACGGCATGTTCCCCACCACCGGCTACAAAATCTTGGAGCCCCCAGCTGACTACCAGCCCATCCGTACACCGACTCGCAAACTGACCGCCACACCGGCGGCCTCTGACCAAGCTGGCTTTTTCATGCAGGATGAACAGCAATCCTTTGTGCAAGAGCTGCCTCGCGAAATCCCTGGCATTGGCGAATTGCCCTTTTTCAAAGAAGAAGACATGCAGCACTTTGGCAAGCTTTTGGACGAAAAGGACGAAAGCGAGCTCTCGATGGATGATCTCATTGAACGCAAGATCATGCGCCTGCTGCTCAAGATCAAGAACGGGACGCCACCCATGCGCAAAGCTTCGTTGCGACAGATCACCGAAAAAGCCCGCGACTTTGGCCCTGGCCCGCTTTTCAACCAGATCCTGCCTCTGCTCATGTCTCCCACCCTGGAAGATCAAGAACGCCATTTGTTGGTCAAGGTGATTGATCGCATTCTGTACAAGCTCGATGACCTGGTGCGCCCCTTTGTCCACAAGATCCTCGTGGTCATTGAACCATTGCTGATCGACGAAGACTACTATGCTCGTATTGAAGGCCGTGAAATCATCAGCAACCTGTCCAAGGCGGCCGGCTTGCCCACCATGATCACCACCATGCGACCTGATATCGACCATGTCGACGAATATGTACGCAACACCACTGCCCGGGCCTTTTCCGTCGTGGCCTCGGCTCTCGGCATTCCTGCCCTCCTGCCCTTCCTCAAGGCTGTGTGCCGCTCTAAAAAGTCATGGCAAGCTCGTCACACGGGTATCAAGATTGTCCAGCAAATTGCCATCCTCATGGGCTGCGCCATCCTGCCACACTTGCGCAACCTGGTGGAAGCCGTGGCCCATGGCCTGGAGGATGAACAGCAAAAGGTCCGCACCATCACGGCCCTGGCCATTGCTGCTCTTGCCGAATCAGCCGCCCCCTACGGTATCGAATCCTTTGACGCTGTGCTCAAACCCCTCTGGACTGGCATTCGCAAGCACCGCGGCAAGGGCCTGGCTGCTTTCCTGAAAGCGATCGGTTTCATCATCCCTCTGATGGACGACGAATATGCCAACTACTACACTCGTGAAGTCATGGTCATTCTCATCCGCGAATTCCAAACCCCCGATGAAGAAATGAAAAAGATCGTGCTCAAGGTTATCAAACAGTGTGCCGCCACGGATGGCGTCACTGCCGCCTATATCCGGGAAGACATCCTGCCCGACTTTTTCAAATTCTTCTGGGTGCGCCGCATGGCTATGGATCGCCGCAATTACAAGCAGGTGGTGGAAACCACCGTGGCTCTGGCCAACAAGGTTGGTGTATCGGAAATCGTCGGCCGCATTGTCATTGACCTCAAGGATGAAAACGAAGCCTACCGCAAGATGGTCATGGAGACGATCGAAGCCGTGGTGTCCAACTTGGGTGCAGCCGACATTGACCCTCGCCTGGAAGAACAGCTGATTGACGGTATCCTGTATGCATTCCAAGAACAGACCATCGAAGACGTGGTGATGCTGAATGGCTTTGGCACCGTGGTCAATGCCCTGGGCATGCGCATCAAGCCCTACCTGCAGCAAATCTGTTACACCATCCTGTGGCGCCTCAATAACAAATCGGCCAAAGTGCGTCAGCAAGCCGCCGACCTGATCTCCCGCATTGCCGTGGTGATGCGCACTTGCGGTGAAGACAAACTCATGAGCGACCTGGGTCAGATCCTGTACGAATACCTTGGTGAAGAATATCCCGAAGTGCTTGGTTCGATCCTTGGTGCCCTGAAGGCCATTGTCAATGTCATCGGCATGGCCAGCATGAACCCTCCTATCAGTGACCTGCTCCCCCGCCTCACCCCCATCCTGCGCAACCGTCATGAAAAAGTACAAGAAAACTGTATCGATTTGGTGGGTCGTATTGCCGACCGTGGTGCTGAATATGTCTCGGCACGTGAATGGATGCGTGTCTGCTTTGAATTGCTGGACCTGCTCAATGCGCACAAAAAGGGGATTCGTCGTGCCTCGGTCAACACATTCGGTTATATTGCCAAGGCCATCGGGCCCCAAGATGTGCTTGCTACCTTGCTCAACAACCTCAAAGTCCAAGAACGTCAAAACCGTGTGTGTACCGCTGTCGCTATTGCCATTGTCGCCGAAACCTGTGCACCTTTCACTGTGCTACCGGCCATCATGAACGAATATCGTGTCCCTGAACTGAATGTTCAAAACGGTGTGCTCAAATCGCTCTCTTTTATCTTTGAATATATTGGCGGTAAGATGGCGAAAGACCAGAGGAAGATCTCAAACGCCTAATTTTTTTTTTTGCTTTCTTGATAGAAATGGGCAAGGACTACATCAATGCCATTGCGCCGCTGCTGGAAGATGCTTTGATTGACCGAGATTTGGTCCATCGCCAAACAACTTGTACCACGGTCAAGCACATGGCTTTGGGCGTGGTGGGCCTGGGTTGCGAAGAACCCCTCCTTCATCTGCTCAACCATGTGTGGCCCAATATTTTTGAAACAAGGTAATCCCGAGACGGCAGAGAGGAAAGACCCGACTGTGAAGCTCACATCCTTTATTTGTTTGTAGTCCACACGTGATCAATGCCGTCATGGATGCCATCGAAGGCTTGCGCGTGGCTCTTGGCCCATCCATCATCTTGCAATACACGTTGCAAGGTTTATTCCACCCTGCTCGGAAGGTCCGTGAAGTCTACTGGAAGATTTACAATTCGATGTACATCGGCCATCAAGACGCCCTTGTCCCATTTTATCCACGCATTGAAAACGATGAACGCAATACCTACCAACGTTGTGAATTGGATTACGTGCTTTGAACACATTTTCACCCAGTTTGTCCGTCTTCTTGTTTCCGTAAATAAATAAAAAAAAGTCATCTTCATCACATTTATTACATGGGTAATGCAGGATACAGTCTAGCAAATCCCTCGGCGTCTTCATTTGCGATACATTGCAACAGCTCCGAAAGTCCTAGTTTCTGGTTTTGCATATGTTCCATCTGCTCTGACTTAATTTTGGCTTGCTGGATCACAAGCTTGGGTATACCAGCTAACTGAGCCACGTTCAAGCTAGAAAGAAGGACGGAATCATCAGTATGGATTCCAAACGCACTGCTAAACTTACCCATAGCTCTTCATGGCAATGCCTGGAACCAACTTGTACAGGAAAAATACTTTTGGGATATCTGAACAAAAAAAAAAAAAAAGTGTGAGATTTGGGCGTAATTTTTTTTTTCGCGTTACCATCCGACTCATCCTCGATAAAGCTCATGTGGCCATTGGCGGTGGTGCTGGGGAATTGATCTGCGAGTTTACCAAGACCAGGATAATGTGTAACAAACATCGTGATGCAGCCGATCTTTGTAATAAAATGATGTAATACGGCATAGGCTATGGCCATGCCATCGTGCGTGCTGGTGCCTCGGCCTAATTCATCGAGAATGACAAGCGATCTGGGGGTTGCCTGCTTCATAATCATCGATGTTTCTTGTAGCTCCACCATAAACGTGCTTTCGCCCGTCAGCATATTGTCTGAGGCTCCCATTCTTCAACAATAAAAGTGTAAGCAGAGAGCTGTGAACGCTGCTGACTTCTTACCTGGTAAAAATGGCGTCCACAATTCCAATTTCTGCATGGTCTGCTGGCACAAACGAGCCTATCTGCGCCATCATCGTAAGCAAGGCTACTTGTCGGATGTAAGAGCTCTTGCCGCCCATGTTTGGCCCTGTCAAAATCAATGTGCGGACACCGTTCCCCTTTGAAGAAAAGCGCAGAAAAGGTTACGGATGCAATGAGCCAAGCATTTTTTTTTTTTTTTTTTTGCTTCGCATACGTCAAAGGACACGTCATTTGGCACGTAAGTATCCAGGAGCTGTTCGACCATGGGATGTCGCCCATTGACCACACTAATCTTGGTGTCCTTGGAAAAGATCGGCCGAACGTAACCAGGGCGTTGCGCCACCTTGGACAGCGAGAAGAGGCAGTCTAGCTGTGCCAGACTTTGAATGATGTCACGGAAGAGCTCGTATCGGTCAGATATCGATCTATTGCATTTGAAAAAATAATATAAGCAATAGTTTCACTGCATGCTAGGGGAATTTGAGAGTTTTTTTTTTTTTACTTTAGGAATTCGCGGTAGGCTTGTTCAGCATCCAGCACCAGTTGCTCTCGGCAGCGTTCTCGATCTTTAAGCTTGTTGATGACATGCGGAGTATGGAAACGTGCTGCTGATTTGGTGTTGTTGATTTTGATCCATTCCCGAGGTACCTTGTTCAGCTGCTTATTGCTGACTTCAATCAAATACTAGGGAAAGCAAGGAGCAGCTAATTCACGACTGTCACGCCAGTGGCCATTCATTCCATTACCTCGATACCGGCTACCGCTTTGAAAGATAGATCGAGGCCAACCTCTTTTCGGACTTCTTGCAGGTACTCTTCCAATTCGTTATCAATGTTAGCAAGTTGCTACGGGGATCAAAGGATATCAGTGTTGATGAAGTCGTTACGTGGTTTGCTCTGGCACACCTACCACTTTCCCATTGGCGAGTTCCGGCCACCATTCATCAGACTGGAAAAAGTTCACCTTGTTGGTGGATGGCTCTTGAGATATATGAGGGTTGATCATAGATTTCATGTCCAGGACGGTCGAGTGTGCACTTGGTAGTTGTTCAAAAAGACGGTTGAGATAAGGTGATTTCATTTGTTCCTGCTCTATGCCAGTAAAAGCGGTCGTCACTTTTAAAAATCCATCGAGAATGGCGATGAGTTCAGTAGGCGACGACTGAAAAGGAAAGGACGGCATTAGTTCAAGCTAGTTCATTTCTCTAGAAGCATTTACTATCCCATAGTTTATGCGACAGAGCCCACGTTCCAGATCGGGTAGGGACTTTAGTAATTCTTGGCACACAGCCACTTTGTAGTTTTGAGATGAACCCAGTTCACTAATGGCTTCGCACCGCTCATTCAATCGACTAGGAAAAAAAAAAGCCAGGTCAGTGAGTCCGCAAGGCGTGTTGACAGTTGTCAAGCTGAATTTGCATCGAAACACAGAAAGTTTGCTTACTCGGCATCCACCAGTGGCTGTCCGATCCATTTCTTAAAGAGCCGGCGACCGAATCGAGTCGTTGTATGATCAAGCACCGAGAGAAGAGACCCTTTTTCGCTAAAGGTTGTTGAGTTGCGGAAGATTTCTAAATTGGCTGCGGTGTTGCCATTGATCAGCATGTGACCTCGCGAAGAGAAGTGGGCGAAATATTTGGTCCGGTGGAACACGCGTTCCAGTCCAAATTCACGCATATAGCGAATGGTCGCCGCCAATGCTTGTCTAATTTATACAGCGTGATTAGCTAAAAACAAAAAAAAAAAAAAAAAAGCTTGGCTATGCCCACGCCTCGACACTGTTCCATCTCAGCCACTTGCATGATAAGTTCAGGTAGTTCCAAGATGCTGCTGAGAAGATCTAAAGATAGGGAACAATGACAGCTGAGCATCGGTCTTTTGGCAATGATTCTCTCCTGGTCTTACCGGCTTGGTTGCTCTGTGTGTAAAACTCGGTGACGAGATCCAAAGCCAAGCTGTAGTTGTGGCACACGTCGTCGGCCGGAGGCATACGCTCGATGCGGACTGTGTCTTGGCCGACACGGGACCTAGAGAGAATGATCATTAAATGAGCGACCTTTCTCTCCTTTTCGCTTATTACAGGTGGTCTGTCAACTGGGTAATCACTTTTTCGGTCGGTTTGCTAAGGCGAGCAGGCAGTAGCAGTTCGCAGGGTTCAATATGCATCAGCCTTGTCTCCAGCTCATTGCGCAGGTAAGCATCATCATACACATCATAAATAATATCCCCAGAGCTGGGTTGCACTGCCTAAAAGAAAAAGTAGTCAGGTCAATCTCTTTGCGCTGGATTACATTTCCCTCCTTTTTTTCTCACCACAATGCCTGTGCGGACTAGTTCGTTTGATCCTGTGCCCCCACGAGACTGTTCCATGATGCAAAGTACATATGAGCCCTTGTCGTGATCTGTATCTTGCGACTCTTCAGACAGCATTTCTTCAACAAAGGTGCCTTTGGTGTAGAGGTGCTGCAATCGCCGTTCAAAAGGTCCAGCACGGTTGCTGCCCGAGGCTTTGAGTGCAGCGGTCTCGGTCTGGCGTACAACGCCAACTTTGTAACCAGCGTGGACTAGCCTATAACACGCCGAAGCATACGGTGTTAGAAATGAGTGGTCGAATGTGTTTGGAGGTTGGATAGTAAGGGGTAGGAGCATTTACCTTCGAATATGAACGGTTAGCCTATGTACCGGGACGCTGGCCACGTAGAAATTGCGATCGATAAAATTAGCAATATGTAGTACCTTGGACGCGGTCTGAAAAAAAGGAGATAAGATTGAATTCAGAGCGACGCGCTCTCCAGCCTTATTTTTTTTTGTTTTTTGTTTTACCTTTGCATCGTCACCAAAGAATCGATACTTATAACCAACTTCAATAGCAAGCAGGACGCCAGGGTGTTTCTTCTTCAAGTCGACCACCTGTTGCTCAAGTGGGGTGTATTTAAGCAATGGCGTCGCTGGAAGTTTATGAGGAAGGTCTTTGTTGGCAAACTGGTCATACAATGGCGAAGCGGACTTGGCCATTGGCTCGTCAGAAGTGGACGCCAGGAGAATGTCGTGGGCATCAATGCGCATCCGTTTTTGAGATTGGTTTTGCTGCATGTCACCAAAAGTTCTTACAAAGTCCTCGTGCCGCTGCTTCTTTTCCAACGATTGGCTGGTCATGGGATGATCCTGGTCTGCGGTTGTCATGGAGAACAGTTGGAGATCATGGCTGACGATCGGTGTGGCTGGTGTGGCTGCTGATGTGTGTACTGATGCAGGTGTAACCTTGGGTACAGCATCAGATTCATTAGCTGTCTGCTTGCGTTGAAAAAAATGGCTGATCTTCTGTTGCTGTCGTCCACTGGCCATCAAACAAAAAGTGTAAGGAAAAAGAAAAAAAAATGCGCCAAAAAGTGGCAACGCCTGGGAGGCTTGTCGGAGATTGATTCTGGCCACCCGTTTTTTTGAACGTTTTTCGTTTTTTTTTGGCTGGGAAAATGGAGGCGTCAAAACTAAATATGCAACAAGTTGGCTGGGTAACATCAACTGATCGACATGAATTTGATTAACATCAATATCTTTGATGCGTATTTGCATCTGTGAACTGTTTCAGGCCGACCCATTTTCTCAAAGGTGCTGTATAGCATCCACTTTTTATTTTTTCAAAATGACAAAATGGTCAGGGAGCCCCCAAGGCGATCTAACGGAAATTCATCAAAACTCTGGTTTCTATCAATTCACTCCAAATTGGGAACACAGCTAGTACCAGATGAAATAGGATGCATGTGACAATCAGAGCTCTCCAGCCGTATTTGGCGCTGACCTACAGTCATCCCAGCTCTACCCACGCGGCCCAGGCACAGGGCAAGCACGTCGTTCCCTGAATGCCGATCGATCGACGTCAGTTTTAACTTGTATAAATGGTAGTCCTGTACCGATGTACATCCATGCGTTGGTCAATTTATTCATAACAGGAGGGCTGGGGTAGAAAAAAACAGCGTGGCTAACTCACTTTTGACAAGAGAACATGAACAAATCCCGGCAGCAGCAAATCACTATGATTGTCACCTACTTCATTCGCTCCCTCATTCCAAATCCATCCCCATTTTGCAATGACTGGCTAAAAAAAAGCCAGCCTAGGTAAAGGTTGACTATGATACATATTTAAAGAAGGTAGAAAAAAGTTGACTATGATACATGCTTAAAGAAGTAGGAGACTATGATACATGTTTGAGGTAACCAGCTCGGATCAGGGACTCGACATCGGCACGGCGTACGTAGTATTGATTGCCCTTGATCAAATTTAAGACGCCATATTCCGTGTGGATTTCGCCAATGTCTTTGAGCACGCGCACTTCAATAAACAGGTCCTTTGGAGGCACAAGACCAACACCACCATTGCCGCCAAGGTCTATCTCCAAAAAGCTTTGCTTGTAGGTGGCAACCATTTCGCCGTACTGTTCCAGGAACCGATGTTCCTGTGGACCGAGAGCTGATTTGATTTCCCGTTGATACTCGCCTTGTCGACCAACGTCCCATGACAGTTCTTTGAGCTTGTCGGTGCGTTGTCGATGATAGGCGAAAAGGACTCGTTTGTTGTGTTTGATGGCGGTATGGTGTAGTACTAATTGGGCTAGCTGGCTTTTGCGTTCATCGTTGTCCATGGCCACATCTTGATTGTCTCGCATGGATCGTAAGATGGTTTCGGCTTTGGTGTGCAGCATCCGGATCTCGCGGCTGATGCTTTGCACCAAATCGTCATTGTATGGCGAGACTAGTAAATCAGCCGTTCGCTTCGCTTCCTTGGCTAGTTTATAGCTGCTTTCACCCAAGGATGCCATTATGGAATAAAAAAAAACAAAAACAAAACGACAAATAGATCTAAAAAAAAAAAAAAAAAAAGTCGAAGGTTGGCTCCGCCTCGAAGATCAAAAAAAAAAAAAAAAAAGAAAAAAGAACGCGAGACACTCGTGTTTCATGGCGCTTTGTAGTGTCGTGTTCAGAAGAACTTCTTTGGTATTGCCTGGTAGAGCGATGTCATGATCGTTTTCTCCATTTCTCAAACCTAAATTGTCCCTGCAAAACGGGACAGGATGTCCCAACAAACAGCATAAACATTTGATTCGCCGAGCCCAGAAATGACACACTTTTTTTCTTTCTTTTTTCACCCAGCATTCATCATGACTGCCCCTCACCCCAGCACCTTGGATGATCCTCTAACACCATGTGCTTTTGATAGCGAATATGAATTTCCAAGACATTTTTTACCAACGGTCATGAAAGGTAGCTTTTCAATGTAAAACAAGCAGGCTGACGAACAGAAATCTGATTGCTCCAGACGAATCCAAGATACCTCTTGTCCTCGTTGCTTGTGGATCGTTTTCACCCATGACATACTTACACTTGCGCATGTTTGGTAATGTGTGGATAAAAAAAGAAAACGACACTGACGCTTGATTCTTTTTTTTATAACGGATTCAGAAATGGCCAAGGATCACTTTATGGAAAGAAATGAATTCGAGCTTCTGACGGGCTATTACTCACCAGTGTCAGATGCATACATGAAGGAGGGACTGGCAGCAGCCATGCATCGGGTCAAGATGTGCCAGCTGGCTGTCGAAAGCACATCGGACTGGCTGATGGTAGATTCTTGGGAACCACGACAAACGACCTATCAGCGTACCGCAGTTGTTCTGGATCATTTCGATGAAGAACTCAACAAAACAGAGGGTGGCATTTTAACAAAGTCAGGTAAAGGCAAAACGACCAGCGCCGATGCACAGACCCTCACCCTTGGTTATTTTAGGGCAACGCAAGCCTATCCGGATCATGTTGTTAGCAGGTGGCGATTTGATTGCTTCATTTGGCCATCCGGGCGTGTGGGACCCACAGGATTTACATCACATTGTTGGTCACTATGGCAGTGTGATTATTGAACGAACAGGCACCGATGTCTATGGGTTTTTGCTCTCCCACGACATTTTATACCAGCATCGCGTAGGTGGATCTTTGTCAGGATGCGAACCATAGAAACTGACCTATTTTGCTTTCCCCCCCCCCTAGATGAACGTCACCGTCATCAAACAATTGATTCACAACGACATCAGTAGTACAAAAATTAGGTAACCGACTCTTTCTGAAGAACCCCAACCGCGAATGCTCATCGCTGTTGTCTTTTTATCGTTTGCAGACTGTTTGTCAAACGCGGAATGTCTATCAAGTACCTGCTACCAAACCCTGTGATTGATTACATTCATGCACATAAGCTCTATTCATACACAAAATAAACGACTTCTAGATAAAAAATAGCAGGCGGAAAGGACGGGCTTTATCCAATGTCCGATCGGGCCTTTCGGATGTTTAGGGCCAGTGGAAGGATCAAGTTGCAAAACCCTGCCAACTGGCCAAGGCATACAGTAAAAACCCAACGAATAAAAAAAAAAGGAGGAGTCCTTTGGCGGCGGTACCTTTTTTGGCTGTCATTGCACGTTTGCGTGTTTTTTTTAAGTTGTTGTCAAAGAAAACCTTTTTTTGGAGCAGAAATGAAAATGGCCATTCTGTGTGCCGTCTCGTTTCTTTGTTCAATGTTGCACGAGGCTCCAGGTTCTATTTTTATTTTGCTTCGGACCTGAAATCTGTTAATGAGCTTGAGCTTGTGTTTTTTTCTATCTTTCTTCCTTTTTTTCTCTTCACCCTTTTTCGTTCTTTTTTTTTTTTGATTGTTTCGAACATGAAGTTGTCTTTGTTCGTTTCTTGCTTGTTAGCTGCTGTGGCCTCTACCAACGTCTTGGTTCGTGCTGATTCGTTGCAAGATCAAATCGACGCGGCTCAAAAGAAGTTTTGCGGTGGTAAGCAAAACAAAAAAGGGAAGAGCCGAATGAATGAATCTTCACTAATACTCTTATCATTGGTCTATTTTAGGTATCGCTGTGAGCAGCCCTACTGCTAGCCAAGTCTTTGCCGATCCTTCCAAGATTCAAGTCACCGTCAGTAAGTCCCATCTGTCATTATTATTTTTATTATCTTTTTTAGGCATGGAAGCTTGACATCTTTTATCTTTCCTTTTTAGCTCGCAAACCTAATGCTCAAGCTAAGATTGTGTCTGCTGTTGATGTAAGTCTGGTTACACTACTCTTTTTGAAAGAAAGTGTTTTTGACCCAACTATTTTATCTCTAGGTGTACACTATTCAATCTGGCAAGCCCAAGTACGTCGGCACTGCCTGGAAAGGCAACTATGCTTTGAACCAAAAAGCCACTTTGTCGTAAGTCTGCTAATGAGCTCCAAACTATGGTATTCATCCTATTTATTGAAAAGCGTGGACTTGTCCAAGACCAAGGGCCTCAAGTTCCCCGGTCAATTTGAATTCCGTGTCTGGGTCCACAACAAAGCCGGCCCTGACTGTACCTTGATGTCCAAGGTGTTCCGTGTTTCCAGCAGCGCTCACACCAACGACGTGGAACAAGAATTCAGCAACCTCGATACCAACGTCGACCGTGGCTGCTTTGGCGTCGATTTGGTCTCTCCTGCTATCGGTGAACATAAAAAGGCCAACGAAGGCTTCAACGTCCAAATCCAACGTGACTCATCTTCCCACTTGGAAAACATTGAAAGCCTTGTCCTGTACACCATCAGCTTGGATTCCCGCACCCCTCAACAAGTCCAGACCTCGTGGTCCGGTAACGAAACCGTCCACCAAATGGTCAACGTCAAGGATACCATCAAGGATGCTTCTGCCGCCAACAATGCCTACTTTTACAAGTTGACCGGCTCCACCATCTATGGCGAGTCTTGTGATTTCTACTCCCACCCCTTTTATGTTGACAACTAAACTGGTCACGTAAATTAAACCCACTTATCCCCCCCCCCTTGTCTCCTCAAGTCGTTTTCTTTTTCTTTTGCTTGTATTCCCTAGAACAAAAAACCTCGCCTATCCTCTTTTGTACTCTTTCCAGTTGAATAAAATATCTACTTTATTCAATCCCAAATCAATTTACCCTGCTCGTTCAGACCTGCCCGGCCAGTGGGCGTTTTTGAGCTTGTCGTTTTCGGCTTCTTGTAAAACTCGGCAATCTTCGCATTCATCAATTCTCGTTCATGTCGGCGGCGGCGTTCGTCTTGCAAGGCATCACTTTGAGCCTTGGCAGCTTTCTTCTTTGCAGCTCGGGCCATGTTCTCTCGCTGCTTCTTGGTCAATGGTTCATCCTCTACGGATTGCTTTTTTACTACTGGTGCTGCCTTGACGGCTACGACGACAGTTGGCAAAACAGAGCAAAGGTGAGTCAACTTTCGCTCTTGAGCTCGTGCCTCTTACGGATTTGTTCCCAGCCTCTTTCATAAGGCACTGGCTCCATTTTTGTCGCTGGCGTTGGCTGAGCGATCCTTAACACTCGAGCTTTAGTGCCAAGAGAGGACGATGGCCCTTGGTCATCGAGTGAACTTGCCGCAGGCGTTGACTGATGCTGGTGATCCTCCCGCTTGGGTGCATCTGCAGTTGATGAAGACGAATTGGCCGAAGAGGCTGTGGCAGACTGATATTCATGAGTTTTACTGGTTGATGAATGAGCTGATGAGAATGCCGCTTCCGGGGCTGATTGGGTCTTGGTCTGATGCTTGCTGTCATGACTGGATTTCTTTTTGTTTCTCTTCTTCTTTTTGGTTTTGCTTGTGTCCCTGTGATGGTTTTGTTCAGATGGATGATGTGAATGACGGAAAAGACAGACCACAATAACTGGTAGCATAAGTACAAACAATAAGCCAAAAACCTGATTCATTTTGCTCCACAAAAAAAAAAGAGATGTCTGTTTGTCCGCGTTTGCATTGCGGGCAAGGAAAAGAATGCCTCCCAATTACAAATCCCGCCGTGCACAGCTTCTCATTGGTCACCTCCGAGCCAAAAACGCCACCAGCAGCGAGATAAATAACAGGGAAAGGCTGCAGCAGCGATGAATAGACAGGAAGCTGGTGAGATGAAATGGTAAACGAAAGCCAGGATTGAAATTGCTCCTGCTTTGTCTCGATTGTTCTTATCGTACCGGGCTATTTTAGGCGACGTGCACCCATAACAGGGAGGATTGAAGTTGGAAGAGCATGCACTGTTGCCTCGTCGGATCTTGGCTTGAATCCATTCGCTTAAAAAAATGGCTCTGCTCGACTTGGTTGTTCAAACCACTGAGTATCGGCCAACAGGACGTTGGCTACCTGGCCTAGAGCAGAGGTCTGTGCCTGTTAGGTTCGTTGCCCGAAGCGATTGACGGCGGGTGTAGCAAATGAGGTTGCAAATGAGCTATGAGCATTAACTGGCGACTCGGAGCGATTAGGTTCAACATGCGCATTGTGAAGTGCAGGAATTCGGTTGAGTCAACAAAGGTGGGCAAAGGTAGGTAGAACACAGCGATGTGATTGGCTAGTGTCGGGCAGAGGTGAATGATTCGGGGGCAAAAGAGGGCGTTTTTTTTCTTTTTACTGTTTTTATTATTTTCCTGAGGTTTTTGCCATGGAGGAAATAACACTTGTGAAACTGGTTTGCCCATTTGATCATTGCCAAGAGGATTTTGTACAGGCGAGAAATGTCATAAGACATTGCTTACGGATGCACCAGAAAATCCTGCCCACAAGGGGCCGTTTAAAGAGTCGCCACGCTAAACCATGGACCAGCAAGAATATCGAAAAATACCCAATCGCTCCAGTAAAACTAGGCTGTGTCAGCTGCCTAGCAACATTTAGCCAAATGGATGAGCTGAAAATGCATGTTGAAGATACCCATTTGACCTTGTAATAATCCAAAATTAGAGTGTTGGTAATCAGCACGCTCATTTTTTTTTTAGTCAGAAGGAACCCCATTGTGACGCTGTGGACAGCGTGGATGACTGGATTGTTGATGACAGCAATATGTCTCAGGGCTTTCGCGCATACCGCGAGCAATGCTTGTCCAACTGCGGAAAGTACAACAACCTGGATGAACACTTCAATGAGCTTCTGTAATTTATGCGGCTTTTCCTCAAGCTAGCTCTACCCTTCGCTGACTTTTTTTTTTATTTTTTTGCAGGTCAATGTCATGGATCCTCTTTTTGCAGAAACGTTTTGAGTATGGATCTATACCTAAATTAACTAGGAGGTTCAGAAAATTCACGGATACGAAGTTACACTCAGCCTGGGATTGTCCAATAAAAACGTTTTTCTGTTTTTGGCAAAAAAAAAATGGGGGGATGCTTGCTTTTTTTAACACCTTTTCCTGATATTTCTTTCTCTTCGCTATTTTTTTATAATGCCATCAAACAAAGTTACGCGCCTGGATAATGCCTCCATTGAACACTTTATTGCAAGTAACTGATCAAGTGCCCATCGCTCGCTGTAGTGATTGCAAATGTAAACGATCTCCAGTGCATTCGAAGGACGCAGATGCTGGTACCTCACTTGCATCCGCTGCCAAAACAGTGCCACCCGCCAACGATCTTCCCCTTCTGAAGCAATGATTAACTGGGATGAGCTAGATGAAATTTATGGCCAGTTCCGTCACAACCCTGCTCTGCATATCAATGTGCATCTTCCTGACAACCTTGTCGACTTGCCGGTTGGCGACATTGCGCGTCATGTCATTGTGCATCTCTATGAAACGTCTGGTTTCATGTTCTATTTGAAGCTTATTAATGACCCTGCAAGACGCTCAGCTATCGCCTTTTACACATCCTGTACAAGCTCAAGCGAGTATGATAAATGGGAAAAAAAGAAATCCAAAAACAGAAAAATGATTTTATTGGACAATCCCAGGCTGAGTGTAACTTCATGTCCGTGAATTTTCTGAACCTCCTCGTTTATTTTCTAAACCTACTGAAATTCTCTCACCAGAATCGTTGAGAGCCTCGCACCGGCAGCTTGCTCAACAATTGTCATTTCGGAAAACCATGGAAACCAGCCTCGCTGTGTCTATCAAGGATATCCTAGTGGCAGTCGCTTCTGGTCATTTGTGCAGTGTGTAGTACTCACGTTTTATTCTTACAGGATTTTGGAGACGAAAATATCAGCAGCCTGGAAGCACAGATCAGACTGCTCTCCTTAGCCAGCACGGCGAAAGGGCCACAGCAAAACGTTATCCGTGCGATTGAGTCATTGTAAGTGATTCTTGGTTTGCCATTTTTTTACCATTTATTTTTTTATTTCTTCTGTTGGTAGGATCCCCACGTGGAAAGACGTTGATTTGCAATCCTTGTCCGAAGGTCATCTTATTGCTTCATACGTACACCCTCTCATACAGAGTCTATTGGCAGTTGATAGCCCATCCAAAATATCACACTGGTAAGAAATTAATCACAGTATTTCATTGACTCATTTTACACTGTGTCACAGCTCCAACACCCAAATAGCAACAGATGATCTTGATCAACGACCCGATTATGTCGTTGATGTTTACCAGCAATATCAATTCAGCCATCCAAGCTGTTTCGGCGAAATCAAGATCAAAAACACGACAGACACGCTCTCCCAGGATGACTTATATCGGCTTGCTATACTGTATTTGCTCATTCAGCCATCCAAGAGTATAAACTCAATGGCATACTTGCCTTCCAGACCATCGGTATAATCCAAGAGAAAAATCAAGAAATATGCCAACCTGTTTCTTTTTTTTAGGATCCAGGACCACATTCTTTTACATGACATTATTGGCTGGAATTTATGTTTTCTGCGAAGTGTCAAGTGTGACAATCCCCACAACAAAGCAAAGCGTCGTGTAATTGGTCTCGTGCTTGGATGACTTATTCGCCATTTCCTGTTTGCACAATAATATATCCAAAGCATCTGGGGAATCAACCACCGCCAAAATACCCACTCTGCCCATGGCTTGTATTGAGGGAAAGAAGAAATGCATCCTTGGTAAACGAAGAGTATCTGTCGGCTCCATTACCGGGCCATCGAGCAAAACGCTGAATAGGACCTTTCCTCGATTCTTTCCTTCGCTCTCTTTTTACCACTCTCTCATACTAACCGTATACGTGGTCACAATTGAAATCTGTCCATACTGTACAAAAAAAAAAAAAAAAAAGCCACAATAAATAACACAAATCACTGAGTCGCATAGATCTGCCAGAAATGAGATAATAAATCATACAATATGATGTAATAGGGAGCCAAACAAGCAACAGCACTCATCAAGGTGTCAACAACAATCAGAGGTGTGATATGTTTCGGTACGACACGAAAAAAAAAATATCTACGACAAAAAAAAAAAAGCGCTGCGCCAAATTTGTCTTGGCTTGTGCGACACTCGGAAATCCAAAGTCCGCCACCTGTCTTCCAGGAGAGCCGCCACTTATTCATGGAAACAGTGACAGTACTTGGCTGAATGTTGCCAGGCAGCAGACACAGCCTAGTTTTACTGGGATGATTGGGTATTTTTCGATATTCTTGCTGGTTCATGGTTTAGCGTCAAACGATCCATTGTGGCCAAGCTTTTCCATGCTGCTGATTGTAAATATCTGATACAGCCTTTACATAAGCAAGTATTGATTCCTTGCCTAGAGGGATGGGGGTTCCGTCAACGCCTTTGCCCGCTTTGCCCGCTTTGCCCACTTTGCCCAGCACCAGCCAATCACATCCCTGTTTTCTACCTACTTTGCCCACTTTGCCCAGCACCAGCCAATCACATCACTGTTTTTTTACCTACTTTGCCCACTTTGCCCAGCACCAGCTGTTTTTTACCTACTTTGCCCACTTTGCCCAGCACCAGCCAATCACATCACTGGTTTTTACCAAGATTGTAACAAAAAATCTACTGCACACAGAGTCACCTATGAATGATAGCGGATACCCAGTATCATAAATTTGCTTCGTTACGCCATTGGCTGCCAACTTTCTTGTTTATCCTGGAGTGTGCGGTTACAATTTCATTAGCAGAAACGAAAACACTGTTTTTTTTTCCTGTGCCGTTTGCTGATGGGCAAGATGTGATTTAGTGGCGGATCTGGATCTTGAGGCAACCTGACTTCAGAATGAAATTGGCTGACGCGAAAAAAATTTTGATTGAACAAGTTTTGAAGACCGAACCCTTTTTTTTTCACCTACTTTTTTTACTCTCTTCCCCTTTCCATTTGTACTTACAAACAGCATGGTTGTTGGTATGAAAACAGCAGAAGTTCAAATCGAACTTCCAGACGATACTGTGCTTTTGGTGGGGCATCCTGAAGAAGCTGGCGGCAAAGTGCTAAAAGGAAAACTTCGGCTGACTTCATCCGAACCGATCAAAGTAAGATCGGTGTGCTTGCATTTTGTTGGCAAAATGAAAGTGTCTTGGTCAGAAGGTAATGGTTGGAAAGACAAAGAAACATCGACTCACCCCCGCTTTCCCCCCTTTCTGAATTACGGCATGATAGGTATCGGCCATCATCAGCATTACTACAAGCAAGAAAAGCCCCTGGTCAAGGAATCCTGGCAGTTCATCCCCGTGCCTGCCATGATCCAAAGCGTGGGCTCTGCTCTTCATAAGAAAAGCTACACATTAGCGGCTGGCGAGCACGTGTTTGATTTTGAACTGTCTCTGCCCGGTGATCTCCCGCAAACGCTGGAAGCTGAAGACGCCCAGATCTCCTATAGGTTCAAAGCCGTGGTCGAACGCCCGGCATTTGTCCACAACCTTGTCAAAAAGCTCCCTATCAAAGTAGTGCGCTCCATGTTACCCTCAGAATTTGACCTGTACCAATCACTTGAGATCAGCAACACTTGGGAATCCAAAATGCAATACGATATCACCATGTCTTCGAAGATGTACGCCCTAGGCGAAACCATTCGGCTTACGTTCTCAATTTTACCTATCGCCCCTCAGCTCAAAGTCCGGTCCATCTGTGCTTCTCTCAAAGAATACTGCTCCTATACCACCTCCAGCAACTCCAAAACCGACACTCGCATCATCAAGTTTGAAAAGATATTGGACCCATTCTCGGAGACGGACGTTGGCCGCTGGACACGCGAAATGCAGCTGCAACTTCCCGATAACTCGCCTCTTGTTTTCTGCAACACCGACAACGAAATGATCCACATCCGCCACAAACTAAAATTCTCTATTGCTCTGATCAATGCTGATTCACACATGTCGGAACTGCGATGCTCAATCCCCGTGGTTGTCATCGACTCGGTGGCACGGCAGATGGAAAACATGCTACCAAGGTACGACGACACCTGGCGTTCCGTTCCATACCATCCTTCTGTGTTTGAGGCGCTACGTCGCCCATCGATTACTGCCGCTGGATTACCGCATGCCGCTACCACTCAACCAGTCACCATCTCTGGCCGCTCCCGCACCCTGTCCATCACCACATTGTCGGCCTCACCCTGCCAGCAAGCCAACGGTGACCGAGATGCCAGCCTCTCTGGCTCATTCAATGCCCCTTCTTGGTGGCAAGGCATGGATCTGTCAAGAGTGCCTTCTTACAACACCGCAGCTCCAATGTCCCATGTTGACCTCTCTTCTTCACTACCAGCTTATGACCAAGTTTGCTCTTCGCCCTCCAACAAGGCCCAAGCCTCTTGAGTCCCGCCACTGCATCCACTCTACCCATTTTGCATATCGAATGCATCTCTCATTCCTTCATTATCTCATACCAGCATGACTACCCTTCTATCGATTTTTGCATAAACGTCTTTTAGTCTTCCTTTTTCAATTCGGATCCCTGCGAGCAAAGGGAGGCGGGCGGGGAAGCACAAAAAAAGTGAAATTTGTTGCTGTAGTCCGTGTGGGCTCCAACGTAGAATCCCCCCAAAGAGCTGCTGGCGTCCACAGTCAACACAGACGGATCAAGGCGTTCACCTGGCAAGCCTATTTCGCCAACCGCCTGTGAACCTCCGAGGATAGCGCGGAAGAGGATGCCAAGAGTAATGTCTTTATGAGAGTAGTATATCATCGTGTTGCCTTGTCCTAAACCTCCGGAGCCTTCAGTTACCCAAGGTAAGATATCTTCCCTGATCAATGCTGGCGCGCATAAGTGGATCTCGTTGGGCCTACTCCCCCCGCAAAAAAAAAAGAGTCAGTTGAGATTCGCTCTGCCGGCTCTCGTTTTCGTGGTGTCGCGAAACCTTTGATCCATCTGCATCAGAGAACATGCTTCCACAATATGGCGGCAGCCGAGAGAGTGGCCAACCACGCGCACGACATCATATTTCCTCCGCAGTTCCAGCAAGCGCCATGCAAGCGTTTCTGCTCTGTCTTGGCTTTCCTTTTTCGCTACATGGAATTGATATGCCATGCGGCCCAAATGTAAGCCGGTGTCGATCGCCAAAGCGCCAACAACCGACGCTGGCGTAGGCAGCCGAAGATGCCGAAGCCGCTGTAGATTCCTGCCTACTAAGTACGCAGCTGAGCCAACAGTTGCCAAAGGAATGGGTATATGGTGGGACGAGGAACCAGAGGGCCAGGAATACCTAGGAGATTCAACGAAATGACAAAGCGTGAGCTCCTATTTTCATGGGCTTCGTTCATCGATTCTTTCAGATCGATCTCTTGTCGTACCCAAGAGCAGCTGATCCCCATCGATGCTGCCTGCTCAGGACAAGAAGCCGGTGTGAATGTAGCCAATCTGAAAAGTTATCAACCGATTCGCCTTCAGCTAAAAAGCCTACAATTAAAAAAAATGGTTACTGGCGTCGCATCAATTGTTACAACGTCGTGTGGCAGAACCTTTAACATAAACGGTGACTTCTGATCTCTGTGGATCAATCCGGGTCAGTAGTTTCCAATTTGGCAGGTCTACAAACAGTTTTTTTGAACGCGGTATTATTGTGCTAGACATAGCATCTCAAGTCGTAGAAAAAAAGGAAAAAAAAAAAAAAAAAAAAAAAAAAAAAAAAAAAAAAAAACTCAACTTTTTCTACTTTTTTTTTATTCATGGCCAAAGACGATAAAGATACAGATTCATTTGGTCGTAACCGGTCTCTACGATGGAAATATCGTATGTCACGGTCATCTAGATTACTATCTGAAAGTACAGTAGATACAACCTTTGACGACGACAATCAATCCACCAAAACTCGAACCTCTATCAGCGAAGAAACGCTCCCGGCAGCGACTCCCACATCCTCATTTAGCTCTCGCGATAAAGACTTCCACATGAATTTCAAATCGGTCCCTTTGGAAGAACACTTAATTCAAGGTATGAAATGAATTTTCTTGTACCTGGCTGCAAAACTCATGTTACAACTAGACTTCAAGTGCGCTCTGCAAAAGGATGTCCAGCTTCAAGGCCGACTCTATGTCTCCAAGCAGCACGTCTGCTTCAAATCCAATATCCTTGGCTATGTTACAAGTGTAAGTCATACTGTATAGTACACTGCACCCTAAATGAGAATGACTCACCTCATTTACACCTAAAAGGTGGAGCTCCATATCCAACAGATTAAAAATATCGAACGGGTGCGGACCGTCCGGTGGATGCCCCGAGTTGTCCAAATTACGGTGAACGACGGTGAAAAGGTATTGCCGTTTCCGTGGCTACATCGTTGATACCCTGGCTCATTCTTGTTTCTGCTAGTACGCGTTTACTTCATTCTTGACGTCCATATCGTCCCGAGATGATGCTTACTTTCAACTTCTGGACGTTTGGCACCAAGTTTATCCTCCAACTCCCTCAACGACTATGGATTCCAACAGCGCCGGCCAGCTGACCTCAGGCTCTCAGCCAGAAGAGCCGGTTCACGTAACACAGCCTCAGGTCTACAAAGCATCCCCTGTCGAAAGGCGAAGCACATCCGCGACACCTACTTCACCACGCCAACTGCTGACAAGGCGACGAGCGCAGACCATCGGCAACACAGGTAATTTTAAATCCCGGCGGCCCCATTGTTAAAAATTCAGCCTGATCATCATCTTAAATCCTTTCAGAGCAACGAGTGACATGGCCCGATCAAGATACCCCCCATGCAGAGACGGAAAAGACAGTTAGGATCAGCCTACCACATCCTTCGAGCGCGACTTCCGGAGCAACCGCTACGAATTCGTACGACCATCGCCGACACTCAACTCCATCAGCTGAAAGACACCGCCCAGCTGCCGAAGACGGCAATTTGCATCTCAACCGATCATATCACCCGTTTCTTGTTGTTACTGCAGTCGTCTTGGTTCTCTCACACGTCATTCTTGCTTTCAGGCTCTACACTATGTCCAAGGAGCTAAGCATGCAGCAACAGCATACCCATGATCCCCACGACTCGTTTTGGGTTACTTCACAAATGCAACATGTCAAAGACCAAGCACAAAACTGGCAAACAGAGTCTCTTCGACAACGGCAGCAACTTCTCAACATGATTCCCCAATAACGCCTATATCAAAATATAAAAGATCTTTTATCCATCAGATCGCCATCCCAGAACAAATTTCCTGCTCTGCGAGCAATCTTTGGCATACTACAGTCAATACCATTTAAACTGATAAAAATCTTCATTGGTATTTCCGTGTAACATAGATGACCAAAAAGAGTGACACGAAAAGTGCGTTTTTTAATATGGGGGAAAAAAGCAGAAACATTGTTTTTGCTTCAATCAGCTTTTGATTGTTGACTTTAGTTCAGAGGCAAAATTTTCCCAATACAATCGACAGTTCCATTTCCGTTTCATTGTTGAAAGGAATTGCATCCATGGTGTTGTTGACAAGCATGGTAAAGCGATGAAGGACCTCGATTGATGTGAATGTACGGTAGACCCATCGTCCACGCTATTGCCCTCTTCCAATCGTTTCTCTTCTGTGTCCATGTCAAATCCATGGCTGGTACCATCAGCATTGTCGTTCTCCAAGTTGAACAAGAACATCAAATCGGTGACTGTAACGTCTTTGCCAGTATCCCAGGGCGTTAGGAAGGCTAAACTGTCAAGGTCAATTTCACTGGCAGAGGTAATATCGTCCATGATGCCTTTCGGGAGGCCGGCATTTCTGAGTCTTGCGATAGTGGCGTCCGTTGACTGAGTCATGCCTTCATTGCTGGCCATGTCTTCGCGTTCTAGTGATCTTGCGCCGTCGGAGGAGGGGCTTCAAAAATCCCTGTTTTTACGATGCAGTTTTTAATGGCCACAGGCGTGATATCGTTCCACGCCATTATTGTAATGAAAATCGTTGTCTTGGCATTGATTTTGTAAAGGACACTCCCTTTCATTCATGCTGAGAGGGCTTTCTGCAGTGCGAAGGACAAGCTCCATGAGCTTTTTGCTGATAAAAAAAAAATAAAAATTGAGTCACTGCATCACACACCAGCCATTTATATTTACCAATAATGTCGTTTAAACGACTGGATGATACCAGCATCAAGATGTTGGTACTGGCTGGTCGTGTTAGGAGGTGAAAATATTATTTCTACATTTCCAAGGCAATTTTTCAGCTCATCATCAATTTTATGAGTTGGAGCATTGTCCAAGATCAGGAAGCATTTTTGGCCACGATGCCTTTTGTCAATTATTGAGCATATTTCTACAGTGCAGTGCAGGAACACATCACTGGTCATCCAGGCTTTTTGGTTTCTGTAAACCCAGTTATATCCATTGGGTAGACGATGACAATTTTAACATCGGCATTTAAAACCCAAAAATTGATGTCAGATCGTATGAACTGAACTATCTTGTCAACTCTGCGCGCAGAAAATAAAAAAAAAACACGGCAAAGGTATACAAAGGTACACAAAGATTTCGAAAAAAAAAATTAGAGGTGAAAATACTCTTCTAGAAAAAAAATCAAAGGAAAAATGATGCATAAAAAAAAACGGCTCTAGTTCACTTGAATTAAGCTTGGGAATGTTGTTTTAAGGACAGAGTGCGCTCATCTCGAAAAAAAAATTGGTCTCCAGGACACGCGTGAAAACCGTCAAAGTCTGAAAAAGCAATTGCGGGGACGGGAACCAAGTCATCCCGGGTTCGAAAAAAAACCCATATTTAGACATGGCAAGAAAAGTGTAATGTTTAAGCAAATACTTGCCTTCAAAGGGAATGAAAATAATTGTGAGCGATATATTTTTCTTTATATGGGTGATGGATTTTTTGAAAATATACTTTCCTAAAATGTATAATTGCTACTTTTTTAGAAAGTATATTTTCAAAAAATCCATCACCCATATAAAGAAAAATATATCGCTCACAATTATTTTCATTCCCTTTGAAGGCAAGTATTTGCTTAAACATTACACTTTTCTTGCCATGTCTAAATATGGGTTTTTTTTCGAACCCGGGATGACTTGGTTCCCGTCCCCGCAATTGCTTTTTCAGACTTTGACGGTTTTCACGCGTGTCCTGGAGACCAATTTTTTTTTCGAGATGAGCGCACTCTGTCCTTAAAACAACATTCCCAAGCTTAATCCAAGTGAACTAGAACAGTTTTTTTTTGTATATCATTTTTCCATTCAGATTTTTTCTGGGAGAGTACAGTATATTTTGCGCCTTCAATTTTTTTTTCGAAACCTTCTGTACGTTTGTATACCATCGCCATGTTTTTTTTTCTGCGCGTGGGTAGCTCATAGATCTGACATCTTTTTTGTGGGGTTTTAAACACCGATGTTAAAATTGTCATCGCAGCCAATTCTGCCTGCGAAGAAAGCCACGACTCGAAAAAAAAATTATATTAGGAATTCGGAGATTTAATTATCCATCACAGAAAACTAAAAGTTACAAGTTTTTTTCACTATCGGCTGAGCGTAACCATGCTTAAGCCCTGTGCAACGTCTCAGTGTCAGCAAAAATACAAGTTATAACTTTATCAAACTATAAGTTTAAATGATATTGACTGTACCGGTACATGCAAAAGATTGGACGCTTAAATTTTTGATGAAAATGGAGGATTTTTTGGCCTGGTCGCCAGAGAGACCCTTTGCTTTTTACAAAAAAAGATATTACTCTATTGCAGTTTTGAATGAATGAATCAAGATTAAATTTTGCATGGGTTCAGGTTTTAATGCAATATATGGATAGTGAAAAAATCAAGTCAATCTATGAAGGTTGCCCAGCCAATTTGGTATCAAGTAGTTTTTGGGACCTCCTTTTCCCCAGCCTAAAAAAAAAGGCAAAACGAAAAAAAAAAAAAAAAAAAATTACAATGTCCGACATGGTTTTCTTTTTTCAGCCAAAAAAAAAAGGGACCTCCACCTCCAAACTGCTCGGGCTGATCGCCCTTGGTGAGAATTGACCAGTGTTAAAAATCACAACCCTCCTCGATCACTTCCTCCAGAGCTAGACCAAGCTTTCTCCTGCCCAAACTTGCCTGCCGTAAGCTGCGTCCAAGCCCAACCTCTAACAATTTTCTCTTTTTTTTTTTTTTTTTTCTTTTTTTCCGGAGAGTGTCTCTTCTCTTGGCCCGGAAAAAAATCCCAATATCATTTTTTCCGCTCTTCCAATGGCACCGTTAGAAAGCTAACCTTCACAGCTATCCATAGAACCAAAGCGCATGAAAAAAGGAGCAATATTGAAGGTGATATGAGGGAATCAGTATCGGGCAGGTGGGCGGGCAAGGTTGGCAAAGGCTGGCAGTAGCCCAGTGCCTACAGCGTCGGCCACGTTGAACCAGCATAGAATGATGACCTTCATTTATGATTTTTCTGCATCCGTGAAAATTTTGACATTGATCCATTCATTCTAAAGCATTGGGTAGTTAAATGTGCTTATTTTTTCAGTCATAAAATTCAGTAAAGAACGAGATGCAAGTAAACATCTTTTATTGTGAATAAAAAAAAAAGTGTGCCAATGAAAAGGACTGGCACACCAATCAACTGACTCCAAGAGGAGAGAGGAAGGCCCACCACCACCCGCCATCCTTTAGCGATGCAGGATGACGCAAAGAGACAACCACACCAAGGCACCTTCATAGCAAGGCACCACCACACCAAGGCACCTTCATAGCAAGGCACCGCCACACCAAGGCACCGCCACACCAAGGCACCACCACACCAAGGCATCACCACACCAAGGCACCACCACACCACATCATGAAGCAGTCAGCTAACTATCCGTAGATAATTAAATTCCCATGGCAAACACGGGCACAATCAGAGATCTATTGATCCGTCATGTACGGGCGCGCCACCAGAAGGCAAGTTCCTTGCTAGGACAGTCTGCAACATGCATGTGGACTCGAGACATCACGGTAGCCTTTTGAAAAGAAGTTGAAAAAAACTATGTAAGCCTTGCTTCTTTTTTCATGCGTCAGACTTACTTGATATCAGGCAACAACACATTCATAACGTAACATTGTCCATCAGGGCCCAGATGATAACTTCTTGAAGTAAACAAACAAAAGAGATAAAAAGAGTGAGTTGCTGCTCTTTTTTTGTACTCTTTTCCGAGGATTAGCATACAACAAGTATGCCAATAATAGATTACCTTGCACCAAGCATCCTCATTGCATTTTAGACTAGGCCATTTAGCGGTTGTCAACAGAGATTCCAAGTTTTTCATTGAAAAAACAAACAAACAAAAGAAAAAAAGTGCGCCTAGGCTTACCCACCATGGTTACTGGTTGACCTGTTTACTGCGGCTGAGATTCAATTCTGGTCAAGCGCAGCGTGTGCTGGGAGGGTGGCCAGCTCCAGCCGTTGCGTTTTTGGTACATAGTGGGAGAGGATGGCAGATGATATGATTCACACCAAACTGTACTTGGAATTGGTACTTAATGGGAAATATTGACAGTTAAAATTATACGGCACTTGGATAAGACAGTGAAGAACTAGGCTTACCTAAAAAAAGATGGGCCTTCCTTGCAAAATGGCTGGGCAGCCATGATTTCTGAGAGAAGAGACTAAAAAGGCTAAGGAAAAGAAAAAGGTTGGAGAGTGAGCACATGACCCTCTGATCAGAATGAGAAATCAAGAGCAGAAAGCGGTTTCCCCTGAAGTCGATCAAGGAGAACCCTGGCTCTGGAAATACGCATGGTGAAAAGCTTGAATGTGGTCTATTGGCTATGTCGCCGTTGTCTTTCTATCCTCACCTTGTGACATTTTGCAATGAGTGATGAGAGCAGGCGGCGTTTGCATACGCCTTCATTTGATTTTCAGACGCCTTTTTCCCAATTGATTTTCTCCTTTTTTTTTATGTTGTTCTTGCGATAGAGTTTCCATGCCAAGTGCACTTTAAAAAATCAGGGCGCGTTACAAAGAACTTCACGAACTTTCTTTTCTCTCTATAAACAAATAAATGACGGCCTCCTTTTCTCGAAGGAGGCCTCGTTTGTTGTTGCTATCGTACTTCTTTCTCTTTTTTTTTTTTTTTTTTTTTTTTAAAAAAAAAATGCTGCACTCATTTCCAGCTGAATTGTTTAGACTCATTGAATATCGCTTGGACACAAATGACCGCTATCAATGCTTATTTGTTTCTCGAGAATGGTACAGCTTGTGGTTTGTCACGCTCTATCGCAAATGTGCACCTGCAAGCCGTTACAAATATGTGCTGTTTTCGCAAACGCTGCAGGGCATGTCTCTTGAACTACGAAGGAATATTCGAGATCTAGATGTCACCAAATGTGAGCTGATTATGGAAGAGCAAAAACACCTCTTCAATATGTGCCCGCGACTACAAAATATCCAGTGCCAATTTTTCCCTGCTCCTTCTGCTTCCACATGCCACTCCATGTGTATTCAACATCCACTCACGTCGCACGCGAGAAGCCCATCCGCTGACACCCGAACAGGCTGTCTTTTACCATATTTATCCAGTCTCTCGCTACACAACGGTAGATCGGCTACGCTTTTGGACATGGCTACTCCGACTTCGGCCTTTTCCGGTCTTTGCTCTCTCAGTCTGAATTGCCCACGACTTCATTTGACCATTGGGGACTTGCAACTACTGCACCTAATGTGCCCAAACGTGCGGGTACTTGATCTCGATGTTTTCTCTCTCGGAGAGAATCAACTCGTTTCCTCATTGACGACATTTGATGCATCGATGGTCACCTCATTAAACATTGCATTCAGGCAGTTTGACAAGGCGGCGTTATCTCCATGGATTTCCTTCTTTGCTCAAAAATATAAGCATGTGTCTTCTATGGAGATCAAGCACAGGCTCGTGCGGCGATGTCGAAGCGATCAAAGGAATGCCGAAACCCAAGAAAACGACGCGTTCCTGGCCTCAGTCGCATTGTGGGCTAGCGCCTGCCATGCCCTTCAAAGCATTTATTTTCTTTCGATTCCCTGGGGTGATGTGTTTCTTCGAAATTTACCCCCAGCAGCCCCAGATGCAACCGTTCCAAGCGGAGCCAATTTCCCGACTAGACCCTGCGCCTTGACTTCAGTTCGAGCGTTCTATCCCGTCGATGCCTTTCAGTCAGCTAATGCTCTCCTTGATACCTTGACTCAACACCATGCCTTTACACAAATGACAAACCTATCGATACCACCGGTGTCTTCAACTCCGCCGCTCTCATTTTACACTGCGTTCACTGCTCTCACTCGCCTCCGCCACTTGTCTATCCAACACCAGGGATATACATCCAGTAAGCAGCCCCCTTGCCAACTCGACGCATGTCTGCTACTCTACCATTGTGCAAGTTTGCGGCAGCTGACCATTGGTGGCATGGAGCTTTCCACTTCTACAGAAAAAAAGTTTGGACATAGCCACCTCACTTCACTTGTTTTGACCTCGGTTCATGTTAACCACCGCCACCTCGATTCGATATTTACTGCTTGTCCAGAATTAACTCAATTTCACTTTACTTCATGCCATTATACAACATCCCACACATCAGCCGACCTGCCTACTTTAGCTGTTGGTAGCCGTGGCTGTCGCCATAAATGGCAAGACATACAAATCAAATTTCCCCATATACTTTCGCCGTACCGTCATCCGCATGACCTCCCATCCATAGGCTTATCAAGACCTGAAAACCGCGATATTAAGCGCTGTCTTGTTTTCCAAGGACCAAGTGCAAATGGGGTCTTGGACCATGTACGGTTTACATTCGATGGTCGTCGATTTGTACCCATTACGACGGAATATGACACAAAATTCCACGATCGTATCTTGGTTATTGGGGAGCAAGCTCTATCGATCTCAATCAATGGGAACAAAATAATTGTACCTGGCACGAGTCCTTCCCAATAAACTTTCACATATTTGTGATCAAATGCACATGGGACATGGACGTAGCAGAGCAGGACGAAAGACGTTTGCACGTTGGCTCTCGACTGGCCGAGGATGGATGTTGACGCGGTTGAAAATGGTCTTCCCTCGAAAATCCAGACGTGGCTGTTGTGAGTAAATCACTGGCAGATCCAATTTTATTTTAATTTAATACAAGTAATGAGATCAGGATAACGTGAAGAGCCTCTGTTACCGCCGGACATTGACACTGTGCCTGCGGCGCCTTTCTGTACCGTTTCCGTGAGCAGCGACTTTGTAAGCTGGGGATAGGTCTTGCTGAGCATCATACCAAGGAGTTGCATTGTCATTTCCACGATCAGAAGAGTCGTTCCGCTGAAATGGTGGACGTGATGAATAAATCGGAAAGGCGTTTTGGTAACCATCGTTCCAAAAGTAGGTAGGGCGGTGACTGGGGTCTTGCAGCTCGGCACCTTCGTCTACATCATTATCATCATCATCGTCATCGTCCATGTATTGATTGTCCGTGTCATTGTACATCCAAGACCGGCTACGACGGGTGTGAAATGAAGGTTGGTAGTAGGGTGGAGCTAAAAAAAAAAAAAAAAAAAAAAAAGTCGGAATCTCGTCATGAAGTCGTGTTTCCATCTTACCATGTCCAAAATCTGAAAAGTAGCCGACTTTGAGAATAAAACACAGTGAGCAAATAAAGCGTTTACAGGTTCAGGAAGATTTTACCGAGTGGAGGCCGCGATGATTTTGGCACATGCCAAGTGTGAGCCTCTTGCACAGGAGCTGGTGGAGGTGGGGGTGGAGGTGGGAAAATGACACCAGCTCTGTCCAATTCATGCATATCTACGGCAGACCGGCGGCGTTGGATCTTGCGAGCCATAGCTCGATTTCTCTTGGTGTGGCGCGAGGAGGTGGATTGAGCATCGTCCCAGGCATCAGGTTCACCTAGCGAACGAGCGCCTCGGTAAAACATAGGCTGCGCTGCTGTCATTTGGTATTGGTCGTGATCCAAAAACCCCTGGTCTTCATCGAAAGGTAAGGTAGGCATCAAGTCTTGGCGAGAGCGGTGATGGTGGTACATCGTTGGAAGGGGCACAACAGGGCCTCTTCGTGTATACGGGAAGAATCGAGGAGGCAATGCTGGTTGACCTGTGGCTTCGTCGATAAAGTAATTGAATTCATTCTCGATCAAGTCATCCTCTATAAATCGGCCGGGAGGGTATGCGTCACGAATAGGCGGTTGCTGATACTTTCGAGCAGGAGGAGGAGGATGACGACGGTGAGGGTATTGTGTATCTGGGGGAATCTGATGCTGCAGATGGCGAGAATAGGGTGGCTGTTGCTGCTCGAGCTCGGGCGAACCTTGGACTTGGTCTTGGTCGACCTGCTGGCGATCTTTCATAGCGCGTGATGGTTGCTGGAAATGGGACGGTGATGTTGACGGGGAAGCTTGATTTTTTTTCTGTTGTTGCCGAGTTCCCGTTGGGAGTGGGTCGAGGCGGTCGTGGTGCTCCATAAAATCGGCGGGTAAGGAATATCGCTTCTTTTCGACTTGTCGGTGCACGTGATGGTAATGGTGATGGTGGTGATGGCGGTGATCGACGGATGGAGGTGGTGCAGGTGGATGGTTTGGCGTCATCATGGGCAGAATGGTGCCGTCCTGGTGGTGGTTTGGCGTTGGCGGCATGGACGATTGCTGTTGTAGCGTGTTTGGAGACGGATGGAATTGGCGTTGGTCAGCTTCTTGAGGCTCCATTTCTTGCTCCTGCTGCTGTTGCTGCGAAAATTTCAATTCCAGAGAATTGATTCGATTTTGCAAAAGGTCGATAACGCGTAGGAGTTCCTTTTCAGACGATGGCAAGGCAGAATCGTGCTCATGGCGACGATGAGCGAGGAAATGCGGCTGGTCCGATAGAGTAGAGTTGGCTGTCATCGTCTTTCGAGCAGTAGCCGAATCGGTGGAGCGCGATTTTTGTGGTTGCAAGTTTGAAGCCGTTGGGCGTAGGGATGAGGGAGTCTTTGGAGGCGAAGTGGTTTTTTTTGTCGGGCTTGCTTTTGCTTTGCCTGTGCGGCCAGAGGGCATGGATGGCGAAAGATCTCGTGCTGTTGTCGAGTGATGTGCAAGAGGAGACGATATCAGTGGGGCTGACGATGACGGTGTCAGATGCATTGGAAAGGTTTTGAAGGTAGGCCGAGGAGCAGGTTCTGAAGCGCATGGAATCATATTCAAGGCATGGCTGTCCCCTTGCGGTTCATGTCTGTCATATTTTAGCGTAGATCCTGGCTGGTTTTCCATGGCGATAGCAGGGGACAGTGGTGGAGCAGTAGAGGCATTTGCGAGTGAGGTGCCTAGTGGATGCGGAAGTATTAGTAGACGGCAAAGACGACAGTAATGGCTCAGTCCCCTTACTTTTTGCAAAACTCCTGCTGGGTTCAGTCAATGTGGGTTTGGGCGATAGCAATTGGCCGTTGGAAGCTGGAGAAGAGAAGGTCATGGGCAAGGGGGCATTCAGTGGCGTTGGCTCATTGATTGGCTGGCCACTCGTTTCCACAGGCGGAATGGCATACTTTTTGGCAAACTCCATGGTTAATTGCTTGGTTGGATGGACGGCTCGGCGCGGACGAGGTTGCAAGACGGGAGGGGGAGACTTTGTTGGCCCAAATACCTTTCTCGGGAGCGACATGCTGACATCCGGACTGTCGGCATAACCAAGGAGGTCTATCGTTTCATCTGAGAGTGCTTGACCTACAGATTCAGCCATCGCACTATAAAATGAAGACGATGTTTTAAAAAGGCAGTAAAGGAAGTGAGAAAGAAATTGAGGGAAAAAAAAAAGAAATTGATTGTACCTTTCCAGGTCATGTGCTCTTTTTGCAAGCCCATCAGCTGGCTTTTCGACATTCGCCTCGGGGTTTCTCTCCGCCTTTTTCGCTCTCTTTTTTTTTTTTTTTTGTCCATGGACCAATGCCTGCACTCCAAAATCTGTACATTGCCAGGCTGACATCTCAAGACCGACCCTGCTTTGTGTGCAGTAAATTCACAATGGTTGTTTTGAGCTCGGCAAACAAAAGCAACGACGATTGGTTCTACGTATGCCGTACGCATCTTGGCGACATCAACTTTTGCTCCAAGATTGGTGGACCCCCTGGTACTAAATCTAAGCCTACGGTGTCAAAGTCATCAGCCGTGGTTGATACTGAACGAGAACCAGAGAGTGACAGTGTGTATGACCTTGTATCGAGCATTGGAAGCGCATTCACAACCTGGAGGAACAAAGGCAAAGACGATGGCAAGAAAGAAAGCAAGGACGGGGACGAGGATAAGGAAGACAAGAAAGACAGCAAGAAAGACAGCAAGAAAGAAAGCAAAGAAGACAAAGATGCCACGAATTCTCCAGCATCGTCCCCATCGCCTTCCAAACCTGCCGACCCTCCCAGATTTATCTTGCAACGGGATTATTTTTATATGCGGCAGCGCGAACAGCACATGAAGCAACAAAAAAAAGAAGCAGCGGATCGACTGAAAACCTTGGACTTTCCAAAGACACCCACGCACCATCCCAAATCAGCGTCATAGGGTAGAGCTTTATTTCTTTTGGACAATATCGAATTAAAGATTAGTGTACAGATAAATGAAAACAACAATGTAACAAGTAGGGAGGAGCAAAGAGGAGATCAGCTGGTAAGCGACCTTAAAAAGGTAGGAGTAAACTAAAAAAAAAAAAAAAATGGAGAGGTATGCAGTTGAGGGGGGAGATGAAAGGCACAGGTGCTGAACTAGGCATTGGAGGTGTAAAATCTTCAAGCAGTCAACACAGCCACAGGAGCATCATCTTCGTGGAAGAGTTTCTCGGATACAATGTACTGCTGCTCTTTCTGAGAGAGGCGTTTGACACAAGCCAACGTTGAGGGCAATGTCATGAAGAGCCAGGCAGCCACGGGTAAAGTTGCGTAGTCCAGCAGATGCTTCCACTGTCTTGATTCTGCCTTGGGCTTTTGCAAAAAGTCACGGTCAATGGAGCGGTGCAAATGCTCGTAAATGGATAAGGTGGCGAACAATGGGAAGGGCAGCAACACGGTGATGATCTTCACCATATTCCAAAGCATGGCATAGAATTCCGAAGTCAAAATAGGATTCTGAGCAGGGGAAACCAAGGCCAAGGCGCTGAAAGGAGGAAAGAGGATGAATTGCATCAATGGCACAGCAGCAAACATGAGCCAGCCCGAGGTCGCAGGTATCATATGGGCTTCCAAGATCAAAAAGCACACAGTGAGTTTGTCGGTCCAAGCAGCAGCGGAGGAAGCGGCCATGGCAAGAGAGCTGCTTGCATCTCCCAGCAACGAACCCTTTGGCGCACCGCGTTGTTGTGTAAAGGCGTTTTTCAACGTGTAGGCAACATCAGCAACGCCGTTGTAGTGGCGCTTGGCTTGGACATATCGAGCATTGACGTTGGACAAGTACCCTTCGGTTTGCACGTTGGTCAAGTTGATAGGGACGTAGATAGGAGCAGTTCGGACTTGTCCATCCGTCTTGAAGAAGCATTTGAGCCACATGTGCATATCTTCACCCACAGCATCGGCATCCGTGTCCCAATAGCCAACACGCTCAGCTAGCACCATCGACAGTGAGTAGGTGGAGCATGGAAAGGACAGGCCTTTGCTATTGCTAAGGTTGGACATCACCATAGCCGACCAAGTGATGTCGGTGACCCGGACAGCAGCAGGGACTTGATAGCAGTTTCGAGAAAAAAAGATGGGTGGGGCCAGTAAGAGATAGTGAGGGTTGTCAGATCGGTTGAGCGCGTCCTCCACTTCGCGCATGTAAAGTTCAGGAATGGCTGAATCAGAATCAGAGACGGTCAGGACAACTCGTCGACGGTCAACACCACGGCGAAGTAGCTCAGCACATCCAAATCGAGCAGCATAGGCAACATTACTTCCCTTGCCTCGGCTTTCACCAGGAATGTTAGCAGGGTGACCAGACACGATGAAGTGGGCAAATCGATCTTGGAAAAAGCTAGCCAAGCGGTCTCCTTTGACTTTCCAGTTTTCTTCGGTTTCTTCCATGGCTAGGAAAATGGCGTAGTTTGTCTTGGCATTGCTGCGAAAAAAAAAAAAAAAAAAGTGAGCTCGCTTGGTTTTGCCTTGGTCATCTTTACCTGTGTGTCGCCAAGCGACCAATCGTGTCCTTCAACAGTCCTTCAGGTTCACAATAGTTTGGAATGATAATAGCATGGAGGTAATTGGGATTCTCGTAGTACTGGACTTGTTCCATTTCTTCCAGTTTGTCGTCGTCCATCACGGCATGCGAGCGCTCGGTCAGCTTGGTAGAAGGATGGCGGACGCCGGTGGGCATGTCAGATTGATCCATGGACTTGCTTCGAATGTGCTTGTTCCATTTGACAATGGTCGAACGGATACGACAAGAAGTCATATAGAATTTGCAAACATGGTTGACTTGAGAATACAGAAAAAGTGTAAAATAGAAAAAGAGCAGAAAGAGGTAAATTCGAGGGAAGAGAAGGGGTCCTAGAGGCAAAATGGCCAAGGCAGTTAAAGGCACCAAGGGGGCAACCCATTCAGATGGTGAACGCAATCGTGACATGGCCTTCTTTCCTTTGTTTGTTTGTTGGCTTTTTGGATGAAATGCGAGACAAAGAAACAAAACGAAAATCCAAAAAAAAGGCTAATAAAAAAAAAAACTGGAGCAAAAGCAAATTTTTTCAAACACCGCGTTCCAGTGCTCACTGGGAAGCCCTGCTGCAACCCAGTGAAAGATGTCCAATAGTTTAAATGAAATTTGTCTCAAAACTTTCGAACTTGAGGTGTCGCGAAATGCAAGTCAACAGGAAGAAACAAAACCAATAAAATAAAAAATGTTGAAATCATTGTCTGTCACCGGATCATCTGACTGACCCATCCACCCAGGTTTCACTCAAATTGATTGCCACGCCGCCCTCGGGCGCCCGCTACCCAGTGTAGAAAACATTTATTAGCTTGAAGCACTACAAGAGACGAGCGAGAGGGGACTTTGGTGAAACGTACAGCGACGTTGCTTCTACAAATTTTGTCGTTCCTTCTAAATCTTCAATCCACGCTCTCACGAAAGCCTTTCTTCCTTCTACCTTGTCCAGCTGTCCTTTTAGCACGACCCACTGATGTGATGTTACTGGACGCCTGTAGTCGATGTTCAAATTGGCTGTGAAACCCACTTTGTTGGGAAGCGAGGGCATAGCCTAGCATGAAAAAAGGGGGGATTTTAAAAAAAGCCGTTCCATTTTTTTTTTCTTACGACAAAGGCTAAAACTTCATCCAGTAATGTAGCCAGCATTCCACCATGGACAATCCCATCATGGCCACAGAGCTGCTTGCCCAGATGTGTGACAACCGTGACTTCGGTTTGGTCTTTGTTGTAAAACACAGCCGGGCTAACTACCAACTTGCCCTTGCCACGCAATGACTAAAATTCCGCGAGGGGGATCAGGACACGCCTCGAGACGGTAAAGGGCTCACCTTACAGTGACAGTTAAATTGTTCAGCTTTGCACGGCCTTGAATCCGAGCGTAAGGATCAAATTCATAGAGGTCAGGATTCGATCGAGCTTTCTTGACAATGTCCAGGTTTTCACGCTCTTCTAAAGCACATTGAGTATGTTCGCCTTGATCTGTTAGAACTTGGCGCTGCTCCAGTAGAGCTTCGTGATGCTGAATGTCCTTAACGTAGTACGTCAAGCCAGTGGCTAATACAGCAGAGCAAACCGACAATGTCGCACGAGAACGACCACCTGTTGATGGTGCTGTCGATGCAAACGCACGGCTGGCAAAGGGCACCATCCTTTTCACCGGTTGAAAAAGATTTCTAAACATGAACAAGTTTAATGAGATTTGAAAAAGGGAACGGGTTGTCCCCTTTTTTTTTCAGCTGAATTAAACGTTTTTTTTTCGGGTGAACCAATCAAGCGGAACGATAAATCATGTTCGCAAGAAAGTGCACAAGTGCGTTGGTGCATGTTTGGCAGCCTCTAGCTCTTACCTACGACGTTGAGAGACTTGTGTATTAATCATGGTCACGCCTGATCGTTTTGTAATGGTATGCAAAATTTGGGGTGAGGTTACAGTACTCTGTGCAACTTTTTTGCACTGTGATTTTTTTTAAAGGTTGCCTGGAGGGACCCCTGCGGAAAAGGGCCGATTTTTCATTTTTTTTAGCCGAGGAAACGGAGGTGCCAAAACGAAACGGATCAAAAGTTGGCTGGGCAACCTTCACCAAGCGACCTGGTTTTTTCAGTATCACCATGATTCATGCATTTGCGTGCCTTTACAAAATATCAGATCGATCTGATCACTTAAAATTGCTGTGCAGCGTTTGCTTTTTTTAATACACATGGATTGCCATACTCAATTTCCGCACGCTGCTTTCCATTCCTGGCCAGTGCGCACAGGGCATCTGGGCAATCAGCGACGACTGCACCTAAAGTCCAACGATGACAAACTATTCGGAAGCAAACACTTTCTTTCGACGACGTGCATGTTTCAATGCCACTTTCCTTCGTTTGGTTTGACAAAAGCAGCCCTATATGCCGGTCATTTGAAATGGCACAACTTTTTTTTTTCCCATCCAGTTCAGACTGACTCGATGCCACCCAGAACTTGCTATCAACTTAGCAGCGCCCACAGTGAAAAGAAACGCTTTTCAAGGATTTTCCTTTTAGAACATCTGCTTTTACAGCTTTTCCACTTTCAAATGTCGTATGTTTCAGGATAAATGTGTCGTCTGGGGAAATGAATGCCAAGAGGTGAGGATAGAAAGTCAACGGAGACATAGCCAATAGACCACATTCAAGCTTTTTCACCCTGCATGTTTTCAGAACCTGAGCTTTCCTTGATTGACTAAAGGGAAAGAGATTTGGTACTTGGAAGAATATCACTGCACCTCCCTCCATTTGCTGAAGGACAAACGCTTTCCGCCCTTGATTTCCAAAAACATTTCATTCCGTGCCCACTCTCAAACCCTCGTTTTCACGTCGATTGAAACTCATCACTTCATCCCTGTTCTTTTTTCTGTTTTTCGCGTTTTTTTTTCCTTTGTACTTTCGTCCTGATGGGTAAGCGTCGTGCTCAGCAATTATAGGATCAAAAACCTCTGCTAAGCATTAACGATGAAACGGAGGCCAAGGAGGCCCCCATTCTTGAAATCCAACGGCACATTAAGGCGAAACTGTAGAATGCCAAGGACCACAGCAAGACCAAGACGGAGCTGGACAATGTTTTACGGCTACCATAGCTCGATGGCTAATATCCAAACGAGGGGTTCCATGGGGAAATTTTCAATCAACAACCGTAATACAAAACGCTGTTGTTTGATAGGAAGATGGTGAAGGTTGTCAAGCATATCTCTGACGTGTTCTGCACCTGCAGAAATACCAGGAAGAGGCGGCCGAACAGATGGGTAGTTAGTTTGTAACATCAAGCAAAGTTGTTTGACGGAGAAAAAAAAATTATGCAGGACTAGCGGAAGGAAAAGCGTCGTGCTTTTTTCCCTCTCTTATTCTCGTTTTTCTTTTATTTCATCATTCCCTATTATTGTATTCATGGAACAACAACATCTACCGTTAGGAGCCAGCAAAAATATCATGCAATGTTGGTTTTTGATCCATATTAATGTACCAACAGCAAAGCTGATTGAAATGATACGTGATGTAGACCGCTTCGCTACAACTCATCTACTGACACGCCAGCAAGCCATGATCCTGCTAACGTGGGTGCGGAAGCACCGGAGTGGTAATATGCAATGAGAGTACAACGTCGGCATTGGTATTGACTTCGTTTTTATAACTAGGATTACGTGTTTGCGAGGCTTGTGGCTCACCTCATCGTCAAACAAGCCGATCTTGACAATGTCCATTGGATGTCCCTCCATCACATCGTAAATGCAGCTTCTTTTCAGCTTTTGCATGGCTATTTACCTTTTATTTTTGATAGCAATCGTGGCCACAACAAGTTCTGATCGGGATATGATGAACGAGATCAACGATCTTCAGCGTCTTGGCGATGAGCAGCTGCGAGAGGCAGCACGAAATCAACACCCGCCTGAAACATGCCCAACCTGCGGTCTTCCTGGCCACTCGCGATCGTCCAACCCTGCCTGCCCATTCAGAGCTTTAAGCAAGAAGCAATTCATGGCATCACGTTTGCCTGCCTCTGAAGATTACACTCGCATCCGTAGCTTGGATGCCATTGTCCGACCAACCTATCGCAACGTCCTGATCACCAACATTCGCGCCAAGTCCGATTATCTGCGTAGGACAATGACACGGCTACAACTTTTCCTGCTGGATAATGCCACCCATCACCCCGATCAAGTCCAGCCTTTTTTGTTTACACAGGACGGCTTTTACTTAATGACTCAATTAACACATGGTCACTTGAATGCATTCCTGGAACGGTCCGATGAATGTGTGCCAGATCCTGTTCTAACTCACTGGCATGAATTCAACCAAGATTTGATCAACGTCGCCACATATGACACCCCTGGTCATACCACTGTGCTGTCCATGGCCTGTAAGCTTCAGGCTTCTGCAAACCGTAATCACATTACGGAGAACTTTAAGGCCGAATCAAGAAGTTCGTGAAATTTCGCTTTGCTGTTGACGGTGAGGTAGGAAGCAGATAGAAAAAAAAAGCGACTTGTCCAAACTTGACTGACATCCATATTTTTTTTTCATTTCTTTGTAGGCACCTCCTTCCAGAAACCTTGCTATCATCAAGGATTACGTCTACCAAAACTTTGCTATGGTTACCCGAAATATGGAACCCTTACCTGTGGAAATACCAGAACGACATAGGCCGCTTACGGTGCTTGTTTTGAACGAACTATGGGCGATGAAACCTCCACAGTTACCAACGATTACCCAAGAGACGCTGCGTGCGGACCCAGGCCGACATCTACCAATTTTACGAACAATACTCGACGTATATGATCATTACCGTGCAACTAATGATGATGAAAACGATGTCGAAGTGCCCTCATTCACACTCTTGCCGCTTCCTTCATCCAAACCTCGGTTCGTGGACGTCACACCTGAAAACGTCATATCACTCACAGGCTCTCGGCAATCACCAAACATCCAAGTGACAAGATTGCCCCCCTTTTTGCGCAAGTTACACGTCTTTTGGCAAGTGTTTGCTTTTGAAAAGCTTGGATACCCGAGGTACATGGATAGATGCAGGAGGGATAATGTGGAAAGAAAAAAACGAGCATTAGGTCGCTAACCTTTTTTTTTTTAGTTTTGAATCACTCCACCGGGCATGGATTCGTGGCCATTTTTTTTCTGGTGTGATGCGAACGGTTGTCTTTGC